>CM074721.1:409155398-409737898 GCA_037306005.1 Rhinophrynus dorsalis
CAGATCTAATGGGAGGCAGCCAGAAGGGGTGGGAGGAGGATCCTTTCAGATTCAACTGCAGTTGAACTACAAGCCTTTTAATACTAAAATATAGAGCTATGTGCTACAGATAGAATAAAGAAGACTTGGAGCTGCACTTTTTTATAAGTATTACTATCCCTTTAAAAAGTTTCCTTTAAAGCCACAGGAATTTGGGGAATTTGAATTGGCTCCCTTTGATTCAGGTGGTTTGCTCTGAAATCACTCCACTTCATACATGACATGGCCCACTTTATGTTTGTTATCAAATTTCCACCTTTTTAATCCTTCCACTTATTACATTGCAAAGTGTTGGATGCCTCTCTGGCACTGTTAAAGTCACTCTGTTCAAGAAGGAGGTTATTTTAAACCCAGGATAAAACGCACCAGAAAACACAACAATTTGTGTTTTCAGGCTTGTGTGTATGTGTACGTGTTGTTCCTGTATACATGTTTGTGTGTGTATTGTTTTGTATGCATGGTTTTGGTTACATGTTGTCTCTGAATAGCTACTTTTGTTTGTGTGTAAGTGTGTGTTTTGTTTGTAGATGTTTTTGGGTATATTTAAACATAATTCTGGCTTTGTGTTTGTGGTCTGTGTGTGTAGTGTGGATAGTGTGTAGTGTGTGTTTGTGTGTGTGCTCAGACTTCCACAGAATGGGAGAGAAGCATACAGAGAGGGGAAGCATGCCATGGGGATGGTTAATCCAGAAGGGTAGGGTGTGTGCTAGAGGAGGAGAAAGTGAAACGGCTTAAAGGGGTCATGGCAGGAAGTGAACAGCCATTCGGGGGAAGAGAGGACAAGAAGAAGCATCCCTCCCTCCTTCTCTATTGTTGTGTACTTGTGGTTGTTGTTGTCTCAGCAGCAGGGCCGGTGCAAGGATTTTTGTATACCCAGGCGAAGGTGCATTTTGATGCCCCCCCCCCGACCCGGACACAATCCACCTGCCCCCCCGATCTTGCCACAGTCCCCTGCTCCCGCCCACATATTCACCTCCACACTCTCCCCATTTCCACAATGCCCCTTCCACAATGCTCCCTTCATCTCCACATTGCCCCTTCCACAATGCTCCCTTCATCTCCACAATGCTCCTTCATCTCCACAATGCCCCTTCCACAATGCTCCCTTCATCTCCACATTTGCCCTTCCACAATGCCCCTTCATCTCCACATTTCCCCTTCCATAATGCCCCTTCATCTCCTCATTGCCTCTTCCATATTGCCCCTTCATCTCCACAATGCCCCTTTCACAATGCTCCCTTCATCTCCACATTTCCCCTTCCATAATGCCCCTTCATCTCCACATTGCCCCTTCCATAATGCCCCTTCATCTCCACAATGCCCCTTCATCTCCACAATGCTCCCTTTATCTCCACATTTCCCCTTCCATAATGCCCCTTCCATAATGCCCCTTCATCTCCACATTTCCCCTTCCATAATGCCCCTTCATCTCCACAATACCCCTTGATCCCCTACCTTGAGTCCCTGGTGGTCTAGCCATAAGAGAGCTCTGTGCCTCCTTCAGCACAGAGCTGAAGCTCCCAGCGCTGTTCTCAGTAATGCAGAGCGCTGGGAGATGATGTCGTCTCCCAGCGCTCTGTATTACTACAGAGCCTGGGTCGCTTTGCGTTGTGAGCGTCCCATAGACGCCGGGAGGGAGCGCTTGGTAGTGTAAATCAGCGCTCCCTAGCGGAAGATATAGTTAAAAAAAACAAATTCCCAGCTTACAGCGCCCCTCCGTTGCGGCGCCTTAAGGCAGCTGCCTGTCCTGCCTTAATGGGAGTGCCAACCCTGCTCAGCAGGGCGGGTAGTCCATGCCTGGTTTTAGAGATCGATAACTTATGTGATAAAATTATATGGATTTATCCTTGGGCTGAAGCCCTTTGGGAGTTTTTGCCCAGGACTTAGGTTGTGGGTGGCGATGTTACTCATTGAAGCTATGGTAGATGGCCAATAGGGTAATTCCTTTGGAGTCAGCTGTAAGTGCTGAAGGATGTTGGGATTCTAGTATGAGCCCAGGTAATTTGGCCATGCTTGGTTCAAGGACTGTCAGTTAACCCCACGTGGCCGGCAATTAAGGACCACAGAACATTGTTTTTTGTTGGCCCAATTGATTCAGGGGTCCCCGAATGGCACCCAGTCATATATTTTTTGTGTCCATATGTGTTTATTACTATATATCTATATCTTTGTTTATGTGTGTGTTTCTTGGCTGTTTATTGTGCCTGCATTTTTGGTTTTGTCTGTTTGTGTGTGTGTTATATCTGTATTTGTCTTTACTTGTGCCTGTGTATCTGAATTTGTTTATGGTTATGTTTATGTGTATTTCTTGTGTTTCTCTGTGTGTGTCTGTGGTGTGTTGTCTGTGTGTGTCTTTGTGTTTTGTGTGTGTTTGAATGTAAGTAGTGGGTCATTGTTATAATAATATTTAGCAATATAAAATAGGACGGATCCTTTTCACTGCCATATCTAAACTGTGCTGGGGAGTTGCTCAGTCGTCTGCTAAAGAAGGATTTATAGGATACCTCTATATAATAATAATAGGCATGGGCAGTATCAAATTTTAAGTCTGGTATTTTTCTTCATTTTATACGAAAAATAAAAATCAAATTTCAGCTAATGTAGACTTCTCTGACAAATGGTCTGTGTCAAATGGAAGTTAGTTGGGTAAAACAAAAAAACAGTGATTACTTGAGGAACAGAAGCTAAGCTAAGAAGTCTGTTTATTGCAGGATCAGTGTGTTCTTGTCAGCAGTGGGTATACAAACGGTTTAATATGAGATGTCAACGCTACGCACTTCATTTCTCCTGCAACTTTTGGGTAAATGATTAATTAAACAGAAAAGATCCAGATGGAAAAAGAAACAATATAATGAGATTTTCACAGGGGAAAATGGTGTTTCATGAATGACACAAGTGACAGGGGCTCATTAATTTTGCAAGCTAACCCAAAACATTTACCTTCCATTTAACTAGATCATATAGATTTGAAAAAATAGGCACTCTGGTTTCATGGTGAAATTGAATTTGTTTTATTTTTTACAACATGCAAATGAGTTGGCATGGCTGCTCCTTTTGCAAGCCATAATAACATCATCCTGATTGTATGGTATAATAAAACCAACCAGAAATGTAACCATGTGCCTGACGCAGTGCCTACTTTTTCATTTTTAACTCTGCACTGCACATTTCCTCTACATTGAGTGTATTGTACGGAGGGAGATGCACTAAGTGGCTAAGGTGGTGATATGGTGGTGAAGTGGTGTTGATGGCATATCAACAGTATGCACTAAAGTGTCTTTGCCATCATTTCCCTGTGTATCAACTACCAATCCAACACAATCCCCTTCAGAATTGCTCTTCTAGCTTCCTGAATAGTTCCCATTATCATTCCATATCTCTGTTGGTCAGGGCCAGGCAAACTGCTGCAGTGTAATTGCATTATAACATCTGTTAGATGGCTGTGCCTGACGGGATTCAAAGTCCATCATGAACTGGAAGACTGCATCATTCCTAGTCCTGATTTAGCCTCTTCTTTGCTAGAGGAATCTCCAGTACCATATTTTTCTTCACAATGAGCAAGACTGGATTTCCTATGAGGCAGAGTAGACAACTGCTTAGTACTCCAAATTGTGAGTGATGCCTCAGAGATTGGGGTGTGAAAATGGGACGATCCAGAGGGGCCAAGAAATGCAATTTTTGCAGAGCTTGGATATAAAACTAACCTTGACAATGTGTTACAAGCATTTCTAGAATCTAAGGAGTTAAAGGGTCAGTAAACTCTTATCAAAATAGATATAGAGCCAGTTCAATCAAAAGTTATTACAGTATTCACAATTGTACTCAGCTTGGGTGTCCAGGTCGATAGAGCACACTGGAGCAGAAAGCTATGTAGATAAATAATTTATTCCAGCAGGTTCTTCATAACTCCGAGTGCTTTTGGTCCCCATTATCCTCTTTTGTTGAATGCATTGGAGACATTTTTACTGTTCATGGTAGAATTTTGTGAAGGATAAAAAAAAAAGAAACTGAAATCACAAAGGCACAACAATTACCAAACATTCTTGGTGGAAAACATTCTGTCAGGATATTCTTAAATTCATTTGTTACTCATGAATGTTTGGATTTATTTTTTTTTCCAGTTATCGAATCAAAGACGTTGCAGGGTGAAAGTGGGGAGCATAGCTTCACTACCACTGGGACCTATCTTATAGAAAACACAACAGTTGAATTTCAGAAGGGTTCTGAGAGAGAAACATTAAAAATTCCTGGTCCATTGCGAGCAGATTTCATCATTAAGGTAATGTTATGAAAAAACAGTGTTAATGTTAACTATGTTGAAAGGACTCTTTTTGTGTTCCTGTTGTCCTCTCTCTTACACTATGGGTCTTATAGAGTAAGCTAAAGGGGTACATTCTGGAACTTATCAACTGCTTCATTGGGGAAAATGAAATCTGCATATTCCCCATTGATCTAAATGATATTTTTTTAACACCTTGAATTCTACAAAGGTGCAGTTGGTATGCTGCAGAGTCACACACTGCCCAGGAGCAGTGTCTTTTTCATTTTAGATTAGGTAAAACATAATACTTGACCAAAACCTATTCATAATTTTTCTACTTGAACACAAAAAGAAATGTGTCTGGATTTAATCTGTGTCAGCTCATCACATTTGGGGTCATTTTACACTCATGATGGAGATTAAATCAAGTCTAATCTTGTAAATTACTTGCATCACATTTGCCCATACATTTCCATGAGTCTCTTTCACAGTATTTCCCAAATGGGACCATTTTTTCTGGCTAATATATTCTCCACCCAATGGAAAACTTACCTTCTGTGATGGCATCATCTGAATAATTGTACCATATTTCTCCCAGAGTCATTTTCACTTTCAATTTTGTTGACAGGGCCAGTTGTAAAGAGTCACCATATTCAATCTCCTCATCTTCCCCAGTTTCCCCTGTGGAATCACGTGCTGCTTTTGATCAATATCATTTATTGCATTATGTATAAAGAGAAAGAGGAGTAGTTCTGGGCCAATCCAGCTGCATCATAAAGAATAAAGAAAAATCCCCCCGACTTCAACTGATTTAAATGTGGCTTTTTATCTTTCAATGGTAGAGGTAAAAATCCCCATTTAAATCTGTCTGAAATTGTATTTGTCTCCACTAAGAATCCATTTAAAGGGATAGCACTTAACACTTCATATATAAAAAATAAAATACATTGAAGAATGTATCCTCCTGTGTGAATCAAGCGTAATCCCATTGCTGGGAGGTGTTTTATTCAAAAGTTATTGCAGCTAAAAACCTGAATTTTTTTAGGTGCTATATCTCAGTGGCCTGAATTTGTACAGTGGCGCTGTTGCTACACCTTTCTAGAGACAGCTCTGGCCAGTTGACCATAAACCTGTAAAGGATGGTGTAGCAACAGTGCCATTGTACAATTTCAGGCCATTGAGATATTGCACCTAAAAAAAATTACTCAGGAGGATAAATCCTACAATATATTGTTTTTACATAGTAAATGTTACTATCCCTTTAAAAGGGAATTATGTGCATATCTTGGAGAAGAGAGTTTACAGGCTTCCTGTATTTGTCAGCAGATGTAAGTTTGTCAAAAGATTAAAAATGTTGTTGTCACTAATGATTAGTATTATACCTGAATCAGACCCCAGGAGCATAATTAAAAAAAAAACAAAAAAAAAAAAAAAAAACTTTTTGAGACTTTTTTGGTGTTTGAACTAATGTTTTACTGAAGTTCAGTGTCTTCAATTACTCCCTTCAGGACAGATCGGGAGCCAATAAACTGACCCCTAGGACACCATCAGAAATGGCCACTTAAGATATTCCACTGCAGCCTTTGGGATTTCTTTTTCTATAGCTTCTGATCGAACAGTTTTTGCTTTGACAGCTAAGGCTCTTGAAGTGGCTAAATTTCATCTATCAGGGCCTTTTGCCAGCTTCAATGCTCATAATTAGAATAAATTATCATATACATGTTTTGATTATAACATTAACAAATGCCCATAATCAAACCAGCCTTGCTACTTACTACAGAGTACTATTGAGCATTGTGGAAATGTAATAACCTTGTGGCTCTCAAGACTGATTTTGAAAAATGTGCATGACAGACACCTGCTATACTTATGTGTAGGGTGGTCGCTTATAAACATTTAGAAATTAGCTTCATCCTATGTTGACTATCTTGCATATTAGACCCACACTGGTATGCTAAGGTTTTACAGCACACAGCTCACTGCTGATTCACCACAGACATTTTGAATTTTCTATAAACTGATGAATTTGCAGGTTGTTGACTCGTTTTTCACTTTCTGTATTGGTATCTTCAGGATTACAACTTAACTATTACCTGGTACTTCCATAAATTCAAATGGTCCACAGAAACATGAAAGGAAGAGAGACACAAAATACCCTCAACGTGATATATACGTAGCCTAAACTTTGCTCAGACTGGCACCCTCTGAATTTTTTTGGAATATTTTAGAACCCTTAAATTCGTATTTTTATTTAAGATCAAGCCATAACCTAAATTAGAATTCAGTCAGTCATAACACAAATTCCCTTACCACACCTCAGAATAGTTTGAGTGCCATCTTACCCACAGCAGTATCAGTTACAGCTACAGCAGAGCTTTTAGCTGACCCCTCACATCACAAACAACATAAAACAAACTAAAGCGGAATTATCACCCTATATTACGTCCCCCCGCCAATAATTAGGCATATGGCGATTAGGTTCTTAACAGCGCTATTATCGGGCACAAGTGCCAAGTTCTGAAATAATCCTCCTTCTTCTGAGACTGGTAGCCAGGCCAGCACGCAGATATCTTGGCTTAGAGACGTCTGTGCGCCTGCTCTGTCCATCCTGATCTCCTCTGGGAGGCAATGCATGGTACCTTAAGGTACCAGAAGGGACTGATGGTGCAGATGCACAAATGGCTCTACAGCAAGAAGCCTGGTTGTCAGTCTCTGAAAAAGGAGAATTGCTTCAGAACTTGGTACTTGTGCCCGATAATAACGCTGTTAAAAACCTAATTGCCATATGCCTAATTATTGGGGGGGACTTAATATAGAGTGATAGGTCCGCTTTAAGGGACTAAAACTGGTATAGGGAATCTGGAGCTCTTAGACTGCTACACTTATCATTGTCATCAAAAATATGTAACTACAGTATTAAGAAATACCCCAGCAGGTTTAAAGGGACAGTAATGTTTCACAAAAACAGCAGCTCCAATTAATCTTCATAGTATTTGGACCATGGAGATTATTTCAATACTGTCAGAGTTGTAGTTCAAGAGTAATTGAATGATAAAGTATCCTCCTCCCGCCCCTTTTACCTAGTGTAAGCCACCTCCCCTCAGATGTGGAATCTGGTCTGTTGACCGGACAGGTCGCAGCAAGGGACAATCTTCTTACAGTGAGCAGAGGAAAACTCTGCCCCTCTTGACAGTTTTTTCAGGTTTTTCCTTATGCTCACTGAAGATTGTCCATCTCTGTGATCCATCCGAACAGTCTTGCTGCTCTGAGGTGAGCATTGTTACATCAGTAAAAGGGTCAGGAGGGGGATATTTTATCATTCAATTACTCTTAAACTACAACTCTGACAGTACTGAAATTACACTCTCAATGGCCCAAATACTATGAAGACTAATTGGAACTGCTTTTATTGTGAAACATTACTATCCCTTTAACTGTTGTTGTACACTGCTCACTCATGGTTCCATAACTTCTCCTTATTCGTGACTAATACAATTTGAATTCATAAACATGTGAATTAAAAATTAACAATTTACTTGCTGCACACAAATATATTTCACAGCAGTCCTTAAATAAGAGCACATAGTGCAAGAGGTTAACTCTTTTTGGACCAGAGCGTTGTGCAACAGAATGCATTACACATCCTTCAGGTCGTTAAAGGGTTAATGTGTTAAACAAAGTATTTTACCAAAGATTTTTAGAGCTCTGGGACATTGAAAGACTTGTTAGAGGTTTTCAGTAGAAACCAAGGAGCAAAGGAAATAGATTTTTCCCCTCTCATATGGCTACTAAAGTTTCAGCAAAATTATATTTCCAATGACTTATGGCCTTCAATAACTAGGTGGATTGAATGTGAGATAATTGTTCACTTCCTGAACTCTTTTGGAGAGATGCATTTATTTGCCATGTTTCCAGGGTCATTCTTGCAGTTCTAATTAGGGATTCAATTAGTTTTCAGAGCACAGAGCTATCCAAGAATTGCCCCTAAGGGTAATATCTATGCAACAGTGAATAGATCTGGCAACTCTGTCTGAGTCAACAAGCATGATCTGTAATAAATGAAATATTTCACTTAATACATGTAACTCTTTGAGTGCCATGCGTTGCATATCCCTCTGGCACACAAATGGTTAATGGATTTTGTAACATTACCTCCAAACAGTCAACTAAAACGTTCATTGTTCTCTAATCTCCCGTGATTTCTTCTGGCCCTTACACACCCCTCTTTAAATGGTTAACTATTTTTTAACCCCCTTGGACACTAAAGGTAATTCTAACACCTTGCTTTGCAATGCATTGAAGATATTGCTAGCATCTAAAGGGTTAACCAATATGTGCTATATGCTAACACAATATTATCTCATTTAGTGTTGTATTCATTTACGATGCACAAGAGACCTCTCTTTATTTGAAGTATTTAGTAATGAAAATATACTATGACACGCTACACAGAGTCTGATTATAAGTAATACATTGCTTAAAGGGACACTAATGCTAAGCTACAAGCAGGGGAGGGCTGGCAACATAGAGCCCAGTGGGCAAATAAAATCAAGTAGCCTGTTTCTACTATAGTTTGAGCCCACTGTCCCAGCCAACCCCCCTTTCGTTAATTTTTGTTGTGAAGTAAGGCAAGTGATACCACTTAGGTTAAAATTGAAGTGGAGCTACACTAGTTCTACTACAAAACTTACAATTTAAGTATAGCTAACTAATGATACCATAGAGCTTACAAGAGAAATGGGTTATGCTACTAGTGTAGCTCCATTTGGATTATGGCTTTGTGGTATCATTTGTGTAGCTTCATTTCAATTGTAAGCTCTGTGGTATTACTAATATAGCTCCATTTACAGCAGCAAGTGGGAGATTGAATGAGGCAGTGGCCCACTGGCCCAGACATATGACCTGCCCAGGGGGCAACTGCCCCCCTGCCCCCCAGGCCAGCCCTCCCCTGGTTACAAGTTGCACATATGTGAAAGAGTAGTTTGTATCCACTTTATTTGTTAAATCTACAGTTTCCATGCCTTAATAGGTCTAAGATCTTTTTATTGAGGAAATTAATATGAGATACATCAGATAGCCATAAAAGCAGTGTAATGAACAGCATCACATATTGCATACATAAACGTGGAACATATTACAAGGATTGAATTATGGCTTAACATATCCCAATGTTATATAAAACTAGACATAAGATTACCCTCTTGACTAACTCACAATTAAACAGTAGGAGAAACTCCCCAACTAGAACCCACTATTTCATCTATCTCCCTTAGGTCCAAAACCCCCAAGCCCAAGGGGACACCCCACCACTCGGCACTGCCAAGGCATTGAACACCAATGCCTATGACCATCAAAGCTGTAGTATGAAGTCTAACAATTTGCAGGTGGAAAAGTATAATGTTCTGGAGTGTAATATTTTGTGTAGAAGTTTGTGAAAGATCTTTAAATGTCAGTAGGCCCAACCAGCCAAGGAACAAACAAGAAGCTAGTATGTAGGTATAATAAATGAATACATTAATCAAAGTGGACATTTTGTAGAAGATCTAGCCATGGCCCTCAAATGTCTGCAAACTTTTGTAATGTGTCTCTATGTGCAAGTACCAGTCTATAATATGGTAAGTTAGTGGTGATCAGACTGATCCATGCAGCATGTTCCGCTTTCCTATCACCATCACTATAATCTTTCTGTACATAATTAAGGCTTTCTGGATGAGATGTTTGTGAAGGTAGAGATTTAACTTGTCAGGAAGGATTGACAGCAAACACAGAAGTGAGGTTAGAGTTTCGGGCCTATGTATAGGGTTGCCACCTTTTCTTAAAAAAAAATACCGGCCATGGCATTCTCTCCATAGACTTAAAGGGATAGTAATGTTTCATAATAAAAGCAGTTCTAATTAATTATCATTTTATGTGGACTTTGGAGAGTGTTATTTCAATTCTGTCAGAGTTGTAGTTCAAGAGTAATTCAATGACAAAGTGTCCCCCTCCCACCCCTTTTACTGATGTAACACTGCTCAGCCAGATCAGAAGGGAGATGCCGAGGAAGACTGCAGTGAGGGTCAATCTTCAATTAAGATAAGGGAAAAACCTGAAAAGCTTGTCAAGGGTGGCATGGCTTTCATTGGTTTCATAGGAAGAAGAGTGTCCCCTTCTGTTATCTGTCTGGTCTATGGACTGCATTCCACACCTGAGAAGAGATTGCTTACACTAGGTAAAAGGGGTGGGAGTGGAAACTTTGCTTGTGAATATCTCTTAAACCATAAAGGTTTGAGAGATAAGACTTATATCATTCTTCGTGTTTTTTTAATGCATACAAAATTAAATAAAGATAAAACGAAGTATTACTATCCCTTTATCACTGGACAGAAGCCAATTTTTTACCGGCCTGCCGGTAAAATACCGGCTGGGTGGCAACCCTACCTATGTAATAAATCAGAGACAGTGTTAATAACTAGGTCTGCACCAGCTAACAAGACCAGTACAAATGAATAAATGAGCCTCCCTCTGAGCCACATCTGTGGCAGCTATCATCCATTCTGCTTCCTACACTAAAAAGTCATTGTGAGGTGAAATACGTTCTGTGTAATGTTTTAAGTTGGATAAGTTGATGTCTGGAGTATGTGGAGACACTTTAAGGACTGATTAATGCCATGTCCCATTCCCAATCATACAGAACCCGTAAGATATATGATTTTACATTTGATATTTTTCATCTAATTTGGGGAACACATTTTCCTTTGTATTTCTCACTTCCTGTTTATGTACTCTGAAATGCATAGCAGGAAGTGAGGATTCAAAGATACATTACCTTCTCAACCTGCTGAAAAACAGCAATATCATGGACAGTAACTTACATTCTATAACAGTATGGAAATATTATTATTATTATTAGTGGTAGTAGTAATACTAGTAGCATGTTTTAGTTATAAGGTGCAACAGATTCTGCAAAGTTGTAGAATAGTTAGACAAAACCATAGAACAATGTATAATGAGGTAAACTATAGAAGGATGTTTACAATCAGTGTTAAAAACACTGAAAACAGGAGGATAAGAGGGCTCTGCTTACTAGAGCTCACAGGCTATAGGAAGTGTAAGTCTGATATAAAAGGGTGCTGAGTGGATCAGCCACAGGTTGTGAAACAATCAGTGACAAGAAAGTTACAAGTGATGTATTGACCTGTAGGGCTGAGCATTCAGCTGATAGTATCATGGAAGAAATCTTAGGAATGAGAGTAGAAGATTGTGTTTAGGTTGGAGTGGGGGCTAGTCAAATGGGTTGTCCCAGTGTAGAAGTAAAATAAGGCTTCAATGAGGTTCACCCGCAAAGCAGTATGGGATGAGAGGGGGTGGTGATACAGGGAAAGGAAGTATAGCTGTGTTAGTCGATAGCTGTAGTGCACTAACACCAGGGAAGCTGCACTGGCAAATTCGTACACTTGTGCCATTGTATTGGATGTTCTACTTTCGCCAGTGCTTATTAAATGAACCCCCTGAAGTTTGAGAAGGATTTATAAAAGCAGATAAATAATACTAAAAATTATTTTGGCTATATTTTTTTTAATGAGTAATATGAAAATGTGATTGATATTTAAGAATGTCCATAAATGGATTTTTCCCATACATAATAAAGTGTTGGATCTGTCATCTCTCCAGACCAGGTATGGTGCTCCTAAAGACAGCGTGGTACAGTTCTTTTTCTACCAGCCCATTAGTCATCAGTGGAGGCAGACGGACTTCTTTCCATGTACAGTAACCTGCGGAGGAGGTGAGTAATCCCACAGCCCAGAAATGATTCAATATTTTATAAAAATAACTGCATTTCCCGACACGAGGATTTATTTATTTACATTAACCACCCGAGGGCCAGAAAAATGTTCAACATATTGCCTCAGAATGCACTGTGCACCTCTCTTGTCCACAAGGGGTTAAATGCAGTGGAAAATGAGTCAAGATTAGTTGTTTGCCTTTAAAACCTTTGAGCACCAGAGGGGTATGCAATGCATTGCACATCCCTCTGGCACTCAAAGGGTTCAAGAACATCCTGCTTCATCCCTCCACCCCCAGTTCTTGCATCTTCTTGTGGGGTAGATTCATGACGCATGATTCATGTACTGTATGCATTGACTCCCACTGATGTCAGAGGGAGTTATAAAGCTATCTTAGTCCACAGAACAGGATTTGATGAGTGGGCCTTTTGAAAATAATGAATGTAATTGAAGTAGTCATGGTAGCACATACAGTGAAAAGCATGAGCTGTTTGTGTCCGTGACACTCACAAGCTTGTACCAAACTGCCATAGGTGTCTGCACTGGGAGATAATTCTCTTCTAGCAATCCCAGCTGTGTAAGAAGTATACCATGACATATACCATCCAATCAACCGTAAAGGAATGGTAATGCTTGAAAACAAGGAGGCTGGTGCACTTAAAGGAATTGGAGCAATTCTGGAGCAAACAAACAACATAATAGGGACAAATAATGATTTCCAAAATTCCCATGGCATTAAATTGTGCTTTTAACCTCTTGAATGCTAGAGTTTGCCCGTTATTGCTCCAATTCTTCTTAATACATCAGCCTCCAGGAGGGAGATGTACTAAGTAAGGGCCTGGGTGGGTGACAAGATAGTCAGTATTTGTTTTGATTACATCTCGACATATGCACTAAGATGTCTTCAACATCATATGCCTGGGAATCTGCTTCAAACATCCCTACATCGTCATGAATCCACAGTGCTTTAACCAGGTTTATGATTTTGCAGTGACTACTTTGACTGGCTCATTTGCATATTGAAATGTAGCTTAATGCGCCATTGTCATATTCTTATGGTTGTGTTTATATGTTAATGTGGCACTCACCACATGGCCGAAATTACGATAGCTGCCTATGCTGTCAGAGTTCACAGTCCCAACTTCGCCAGCCTGAGGCTGGTAAATTTGGAATTTTCCTGTAGCTCTCTATGGAACCCTCATTTAACTCTTTCAGTGCCATATGGATATCCATTTCACCACAATGTGGCACTGAAAGGGTTCCAACATTAAAATCAGTTGCCAGAATTGATTTCTGCAGTGAGAACCAGCAGAGGACATTTAACAGCTTCTATGTGATAATGTACTTGCTGAATTAGCTGGTCAGCGGACTAACCACTGAGCAGCTGATTCAGGTAAACAAAGGACATTAAAACATGTATTGTGTTATGGTCAGTCCCTAATAGAGTTCATGGACAATTATATTTTAACAATTGTATTTTTGCATGGGGACTATGACAGTCAGAAAACTAACCCTAAACACCACAGCACCAAAAGGCTTAAATTTAATGGATGAATTAGTCTGGAGCAGGGATAATAACCTTCTAGTGCTCCCAAGGTGAAAGCATGTCCCCTACATGCCGTGTTGTCTTAAAGGGATTGTAATGTCCCAAAAAAGCTAGAAACGAAATTGTTGATGAAATAAAAAAATACTTAAAGGGATTGTAATGTCCCCCAAAAAAGTATCTTCTAAATGGTAGCTGCAATAAAAAAACATTTAATGCGCTTAATCCTTTCTCTCAAACATTATGTTTTGAGAGATGTAAGAAAATAAAGACCTCCGCTCCCTCCCCCTTCTCATGCGTCCGCTGTACAGCAAGCCAGGCACACGTTGTAGACCATAAAGATGAAGTAATTATAGTTAGATATCCTGATGACAGCACTCCTGAAGAGCCACCTACAGTCGGGCGACCGGATTCTGTCTCCAAGTTTGAGCTGTAATAACTTTTAAATAAAACAACTTTCATCAGTGGGAGTACCTTTGTTTTACTCAGGGGGATAAACCCTACATCATATTTGTTTTACATTTTAATTATTACTATGCATTTAACTCTATCAGTGTTAGATTACTTAATTTGCTTATGGGGGAACACCGATGCCAGCTTTCCAACTGGGCCTCCCCACTCCCACCTAACACATCTTCCTGCAAAACGAAAGGTGACGAAAAAGCAGATCAAAAATGTTAGCTGATGGCAACACAGATATGTATATTCTGAACAATAGCACAGATCAACTGATTGAAACGTGAACGGAACAAACATAAACATAAACATTCAGAGCCTGGCCTCAGAGTGAGGAAGCCAGTCTGGTGGGCATGTCCCAGGAACTCATAAATAATGTATCTGGGACTGGGATCCACTAAGTCTCTACTATACTACCAAGATATAGGAATCCAGCACACTAAGAACACTGTGCACCAGAGTACACACGAAACCCACTCAAAATAGATGCACAAAATGGATAAGCAAATAAGCATATAAATAAATTCACACCTGGCAGCTTCCAGCACAAGCTTGGAAACCTAAAATAGGGGAGAAAAAATGAGGTGAAAATAATTGAAGTTGGATTTTTCACCTTAATTCAAGTTTGCATATTTGAAAACTGCATTAAAAACTGTCTATATGTCATGTTAGCCATAAGACTACAAAATGTACATTTAAAAAGATATTCATAATTGTTACCATATGCTAATGTATGCTAATTGCAGTGCCCATGTGGTACTGGTGATGTTGCATATGTTAATGAAGCATTTTTCATTCTCTGTGCTATACCAGGAAATTTTCACTTTCAATTTTGCCAGAAATAAAAGTATGAATATCTCCTAATCTATACATGTGCTGGAATTTTGGTTAACATGACACATAGGCAGTTTTGAATTAAGGTGGCAGGTCCACATTAATGTTGGACCCATTTCCCAATGTTTGGAAAATCACACCAAAAATAGAATCTGTTTTTGTAGAGGCCAGTGCAACAGAAGGATTAGATCCAGGGATAAGGAATTAGTGGGTGGGCTACCATAAATCTTCAGTCTACTGGGAATCACGTTCTCCATCACCAAATTCTTAATTCCCTAGACATTGGTAACTTACCTCTGAAGTGAACAGACTCATCAATATAACCAATCCTTGTGTTTATCCATTGATACTTCTTCACCGTGTCCTGTCCATCTCTGTCTGTTAGAGTGCATTAAGCTTCTGTTCTAGGGCTGCTTCTTATACACTTAAAGTGGAACTTTCACCACATTAATATTGAGACCCAAAATAATTAGTGAATATATAACTTTTTAGGCAGACAGTAAGTGGGGAACAGCGCTGACATCTTGCAGAGCCGTCATCTCTGAGTCTGCGCTGTCCACCCCCTTCAACTCCACTATTGGTGGGTTGAAAGCCTTTGTGCCTTAAAGTGATAGTAATGTCTAAAAAAAACTTTTTTGCATTTAGAAGAGCGTAAAAAGCTGATCTGAATGCAAAAAAACGTATCTCTCAAACCGCTATGGTTTAAGAGATACGGGCGTTTAAAGTTTGATTTCTCCTACTGACAGCTGTAAAGCTGTCAGCAGGAGATCCGTGTCGGTCGACACGGTGGTGCTTGAGAAGTGCTGAGATCTCGTTACTTACACTGAATCCCTTCATTGGAATGGTGTAAAACGTGTGCCTGAACACTAGGCACACATTTTAGACCGTTCCAATGAAGGGATTCAGTGTAAGTAACAAGATCTCGGCACTTCTCAAGCGCCACCGTGTCGACCGACACGGATCTCCTGCTGACAGCTTTACAGCTGATACGTTTTTTTTGCATTTAGATCAGCTTTTTAAGCTCTTCTAAATGCAAAAAAGTTTTTTTTAGACATTACTAACACTTTAAGGTACAGGAAGGGACTGACAGCGCAGGTGCAGAGAGAGCCTACAGCAAGATCCCTGCCAGTACCTGTCTGCATAAAAAGTTCTATTTCTCACTAATACCGCAATTATACTTGAAACTACAAGAGAGTCTATACATGTCACCATTGTACTTATACTTTTGGGGCTCAATATTAATGTGATGAAAGTTCCGCTTTAACACTGGGTGAACATACTAATTCAGACTCAATTATCAAATTTGTGCAGATGAAGCTCAGCTTTATTTATCAACACTTCAACTGACTCCTGATGATCAATCCAGAGTCATAGATCACCTTTCTGCTATTTCCAAATGGATGGCCCACAATTCTAAAATCTCAGCGTGTTTAAGACAGAGTTAATCCTCATTCCACCTAGACTAGACCCACCGTGCCCTCCAACGTCACAGTAAATGGCATAAAAGTAATTCCAGTAGCCTATATATGATAATTGTTTCTGTTTTCTCATTCTCTCCTCATATGCATACTACTGCCAAATCTTGCTGCCTCATCCACAACATAGCAAAAATCTTATAAAACTCAATCCTACAGGGCTGCAACAGTGCAGCCCTGCAATGTGTATTTTTTTATAGGGTTCTGCATTAAAGGGGGGGTCTGCTCACTTTATATTTGTATTCAGTTTACATTGTCTGGCTATAATTCTCCTTGTCCCAGGTTATCAGCTGAACTCTGCTGAATGTGTAGATATTCGACTAAACAGGACGGTTCCTGACCATTACTGTCATTATTATCCAGAAAATAAGAAGCCAAAACCCAAGTTAAAGGAGTGTAATATGGATCCCTGTCCTTCCAGGTTTGTAACTAAAGGCTATAATAATATTTTTCTATAGAATAAAAAAAATAAAATAGCATACACTTTTTATATAACCCCTTGTATGCTAGAAATGTGTACTTTATATTGTGTATATAGGTGTTGTACAAGGAGCTGAATTGCAGCCTACAGCAGCAGAGGAAGGCAATGTGTGGCTTTTTTGTTTTGAATTGCAGCTCCCATCATTCTCAGTTGGCTAATGGCTGACACTGTGATGAAAGTTTCAGTATTTTTGTTTTCACAGTGAACATACAGAACACAATCTATATAAGAACTGACTCAAAAAGTTTACACTGTAAATTCTGTGGGTCAGTTACAAGTCCTTAGTCAGTTCCATTGTTGGTTTCAAGTTCTGTAAATCATGTTTATTTTACAATGTGGATCAGTTTTCCTATAATTTGCAAGTTCTGAATATTTCCACTGTTAAATGCAAGCTTGCTGATTCAGTTTGTCTCTTTATTTTTCTGTTGGTCAGTTATTCTACAGATTGCAAGATCTTTGGGTCAGTTTCACAATAGATTGCTAACTCTGTGATACAGCCTGTACCTTACTTGTCACTCTGTTAGACAGTTCTGCTACAGAGTGCACTCCCGTCTTTGTCAATAGATCACAAGTATTGTGATTCAGCATGTATCTTTATTATACACTCTGTTGGACAGTTCTGATACACATTGGGTCAGTTTCACAACAGATTGCATATTACCAGTCTAGCTAACCCTTTGTTGTAGTGCAGAGAAGCCACAACTTTATACACAGGTTTACATTGCCCCTGCCTTTTTCTGGATCATCTTTAGGTAAAAAAAAAAAAAAAAAGTGAAATTATACATTTAACCATTTGTGTGCCAAAGAGGTAATGCAATGCATTGGATATGTCTATGGCAAAAATGATTAAATGTCATGCTCTGTGTTCTTGTTCCTTTTTGTATGTATAATTTTCAGGTAATGCAAAATGTTTTGTCCAAAGCAAGAAATCCACTATTGTCATTTGAACATCTGAGACAAGTTCACATGACCAAAATTGTAATTGCTGTGTATTGGACTAATAACATGACGGCCTATGGGGCCACTATGCAGATCATTCATACAGATGACTGGATTGTTGTGGTACTTAACTCTAGCATACCTCCCAAGTGTCCCTCTTTAGGAGGGACAGTCCCTCTTTTTGAACCAAATCCCTCTGTCCCTCTTTCCCACCCTGGTGTCCCTCTTTTTAGGAGATCAGACAGTGTGGTGTGTATGTTAGTGTATTCAATTGCTCCACAGCAATAAAACTCATATATATGTTTTTATATGCTTCAGTATATGTCTATTTAAATTAGTCTGTGTGATTAAAACACTTTGGTCCTGTTCTAAATCATTTATTCAGTTACACAAAGAGCTGTCAATAGGTCACAAAATAACCTAAAAATACTCAGTAATGTCCCGCCTACTAGCCACACCCCCTAAAACACAAGTGTCCCTCTTTGGCCATCTGAAATGTTGGGAGGTATGCTCTAGGTTCCAATCAGTGGTCTGC
The DNA here is from genome assembly GCA_037306005.1 of Rhinophrynus dorsalis. Taxonomy (NCBI): domain Eukaryota; kingdom Metazoa; phylum Chordata; class Amphibia; order Anura; family Rhinophrynidae; genus Rhinophrynus; species Rhinophrynus dorsalis. The sequence goes on from CM074721.1 coordinate 409,173,728, forward strand.
CCACATGGGTATCAGCTAAACATGTTTTTCTTGACACCACACTGGCTGCCCATTAGTCATGCCTCTACCAAAAACAAAACCCTCCCCAGCTATGATCACCAGAATAATGCAGGAACTGTGCAGGCAATTGAAATCAGGCTTCATGAGTACTGTTCAAATTAAAGGGATAGTAATGTTTCAAAATAAATGCAGCTCCAATTAATCTTCATAGTATTTGGGCCATGGACAGTGTTATTTCAGTACTGTCACAGTTGTAGTTCAGGAGTAATTGAATGATAAAGTATCCCCCTCCCTCCCTTTTTTACCCAGTGTAAGCTGCCTCCCCTCAGATGTGGAATCTGGTCCTGGGACCAGACAGCTTACAGCAAGGGACACTCTCCTTACTGTGAGAACAATGAAAACCCTTCCCCCCTAGACAGGTTTTTCATGTTTTTCCCTTATGCTAATTGAAGATTGTCCCTCTCTGCAAGCCATCTAGACACCTCCTTTCTGTTCTGAGCTGAGCAGTGTTACATCAGTAAAAGGGGCGGAAGGGGGATCATTCAATTACTCTTGAACTACAACTCGGACAGTTTTGAAATAAGAATCTCCATGGCCCAAATACTATGAAGACTAATTGGAGCTGCTTTTATCTTGAAACATTACTATCCCTTTAAGTGCTGTGTGAATTTATACTTTCGAATCCAATTACATAATCTGAATAGGAATACAAAAAAAGAAAAGAAAAGTTATGTGCACCTTCTCCAAGTTAAAAATAAACTGAACTAATTGCTGCACTGGGCCAGTATATACAGAAACTATAAGGCTGATGTACTAAGGAAAATTTGAGCAATGTGGGGGCAAACCAACTGGGGCAGAGAGAGAGTAAATAAGACTCCCCATAACTCCTGCTGATTTAAAGAAGGATTTTAATTCATTGAATGCTAAAAACATTGACAAGTAATTGCAAAGCAATTTGTTGGAGACCTCTCTAATATTGAAGGGATTAACCCTTTCATACATTTTAAACCGGTAATATTTTTTATTTATTCCCTCAATTTACCACTGGTTTTCCCCATAATTGCTCCAGTTCCTATTAGTAGTACATCAACCATATTATCTCTTTTTTGCGCAAGCCACTGAAATAAAATATATACTTATAATTTTAATAAAATTGCATACAGCATCCCTGGAACAACTGAGTGGTCAGCTACCAGTGGTCCATGTCTGGCCATTAGTTTGGGTGTGAACTTCTTTATTAAGTCCTTTTTAGATGGATGTTTGTAACATCTCACTTTGGGCCTTAAAGTTTAGAAGAAAGCATGCTGTAATATTTACAATTTTATATTTATAATCACATTCTTACAAACACTCCATTATGCTTGTATAACTCCCTCTGGTTCTTAAATGCTTAAAGTTGACTGTCACCTGTCCACAATATCCGTTGGAATATCCACCTTGACCAGCTTCACAATTGTTATCACCTGACCACATTTTCACCTCAGTGGGAATATCCACCCTAGCAGGATTGACAATATTTTCCACTCTTCACATTTTCTTTTTACTTGGGTCATCCGCCTTGATATTATTCACAATATTGTCACCTGTCCACATTTTAATCTCGGTGGGAATATCCACTTTGATGGGATGCATGCTATTGTTAACTGTCTACATTATGATTCACAATATTGTCAACTGTCCACATTTTCACCACAATGGTAATAATAACTTTTATAGGATTCACAATATTGTTAAGTGTCCACAATAAGATCCACTATATTGTCAAGTGTCCACATTTTCACCACAATGGTAATATTAACTTTTATAGGATTCACAATAGTGTTAAGTGTCCACAATAAGATCCACTGTATTGTCAACTGTCCACATTTTCACCTCAGTGGAAATATCCACCCTGACAGGATTCACAAAATTATCACCTGTCCATATTTTCACCTCATTGGGATTATCCACCCTCACAGGATTCACAATATGTCCACATTTTTTCTTTAGTGGGAACATCCACCTTGATAGGATTCACAATATTATTACCTGTCCACACTTTCACCTCAATGGGAATATCCACCCTGACAGGATTCACAATATTGTCACCTGTCCATGTTTGCACCACAATGAGAACATCCACTTTGACAGGGTTTGCAATATTGTCGGTTTGTTACATAATTTCTGCAAATGAGCTAGTACTGAATTGACAGTTGTGAAGGAAAGCAGTGTGGAATGTTGTCATCAGGCTGAATGCTGTCCAGTAATGTCTAATTTACATAAACTGACAACTACTGTAAATAAAGCTAAATATTTCATAAACTATTGCTTTAAGGAAAATGATTGGCTTAATCTTTTGAATAGGCTTTCAAAATCACCATAGTTTAAGGTTGCATTTTAAGATACAATATCTCCTATATAATAATTCACTAGGATGTTTGTCACGATGCAGTCATGAGCAGTAGAGACTGCCCGCGTTCAGGCAGTCTCTACTGCGCGTGATTGCATTGCGTGAGGCGACCCAAGACTGCATCTCGTGGAGCGGCCTCTTAACGTTACCCGGACCTTGGCCTGTGTACTAGTTAATTTTATAATTTATTATTATACATTACAATATGAAAAATAAGATGCTCTTTAACTCCTTGAATGATCAATGCCTCCTACTAATTGTTCTTCATTGTGTTGGAGACTTCCGTAGAATTCAAGGGGTTAAACGGACACTGTCGCTGAATAATTTATTTATGTATGTTTTGAAACATGTCCTAAGAAATCATAAGTACTGAGATATTTGTATTACTACTTGTTTATTACAATTATCAAATTAGTTAATTTTATTTGATTTTGATCTGTCTCCTTTTATCATTACCAGCTAACTTAACCCTTTGAATGCCAGATGGGTATGCAGTGCATTGCTTTGCAATGCATTGTGAACCCCTCTGGTACTCAACAGGTTAAGCAGCACCCTCCTCATTTTAAATATATAGTAATAGCTAATTTATAGTTTGCATATTATGCATGTTTACACTTAATGTCCCTGACAGTAAGCTCCCTGAATCTCTGTTTCCAGGGAGCTTCCTGTCAGGGACTGTGAAAGTAGGGATAGTTATACAATGTAAAACTATGCAGCACTCTCTTCTCTGTATGTTGTATGCTACTGTTTTCATACTGTATCTCATTTTATATTGTATCACCTTACCTTTTTGATCAGTCCCTGACAGAAAGCTCTCTGAAAACAGATCCAAGGAGTTCACTACTTCAACTTTACATGTCATTCACTTGACATATATGTATAGTTTTTGGTTAGTGCTGATGTGTACTGTACACTCTGAAAGTCGTTGGTCCCAAATTACTGTTCTTAAAGGAACGCTAACAACATTTGATAATAAACCACCCCCTACATTAACCTGGAAAGAAATCCTCAGTGGTCTCTGTGAGTCAATTTATTGACACATGCAAACATAGATAGTTTGCCTGTGTCAATAACTCTCAGCATTACCTGTTTTTTGTGATGCACATTATCCTGAGTGTGATCTTCTACTGACTTTGTACTGTATGTGTCAGTTAAACAGGAGACTGCTTAATTACCTGGCTATACATATGTGTGTGTGTGTGCAGGGCTGTATAACCATTATTTCCTTATTGCATGCCCAACTACCCTTTTTCTTACAACTGGTATTGCTCCAGTTCTTGTTAGTACTTCAGCCTCACTGTACAGTTCATTGATCTTACAATACAGTATTAGACCAGGTACAGTACAGTTCTCAGGTGTATCCTTTTCAAATGTCGCCCACTATTGGGCTGTTAACAAATCAGTGCATAAAACATGGTGCCGGAATGAAAAAGACGCCAACATCAAATGACCGAGATTATCATGTCGCGGGTTTAAGTGTCACTGATGTGCTTGTATTACCTGTGTGTACTCCCACACTCCTTCCCCTCACTGTCCATGGCTCAAAATAATAAACTGAAGCCATTTATAGGAAAAACATCACTCAAGGCAATTTTAATTCAGTATATTTCTACTATGTCAAAATAATAAAAATAAAAATCATTGTGAGAAGCACAGGTACCACGCTAATCTTTTACCCATTTGTGGAGTTGGTGTGGTACATGCGCTTCTAACAATGATTTTTTTCTTTATTATTTTGACATAGTAGAAAATATACTGAATGAAAATGCCCTGAGGGATGTGTTTACAATAAATGGCTTCAATTTATTAGTTTGAGCAGCAGACAGTGAGGGGAAGGAGAGCGGGAGTACACACAGGTAATACAGACACATCAGCAACGTTTAAGCTCAAGACATGACAATCTCACCCATTTGATTCAGGTGAGACTGTCATGTCGCCCTTTTCATTCCGGCCACATGTTTAATGCGCCGTTTACTTGCTCGCCCAATGGTGGGTGACATTTTTAAAGAGAACCGTTCTCTTGCACTCATATGGTTAATGTGGTGTACCGAATGCAGGTTTCATATATTATATAGCACTAAATCTAAGTGTAAAATGACCCTCTAGCACAAAGCTGTCCAAGTTCAGTCCTCAAGGACCACCAACAGGCCAGGATGTAAGGATTTCCCTGATTAAGCACAGGTGAATCAGTCAAAATGAATATGCACTTAAACAGGGAAATCTTTCACTCTTTGAGTGCTGGAGAGGTACGTGTTGCGTACCTCTCTGGCACTCAGAGGGTTAAATCCTGGCCTGTTGTTGGCCTTGAGGACTGAACTTGGACAGCTCTGCTCTAGCCAATAGAGAATAAACATTATTAGTACAAGAACTTTTTGATTTGTGATTGATCCCCAAAACTGATAGATTACACTGTATTTGATCGATGTGTAAAATGATTGTTCAGTCAGCAGAGGTCAACTGTAGTAGTATAAGGGGTTTTGTGTTTGATTGATTTTCAGTATAAATTGTGTAATATCATCAACAGATTTCTTTTAAAATGATTGCTGTCTTTCTGTTGGTCAAAAATGATAGATAGAATACAGTTAGACAGAAAATATTCAGTGTAAACTGACCTTCCAGCAGGCAGAAGACAAGGATTCTTGTGTTTTGATCGGTTTGATCCATAGTGTGTGATGATCAATGGATTTTGTTCAACATTACACGTGTTTTATCAGTCCCAAAAGACTTTGACTGCTGTACAGATAGATACAGGGTTTTATGTTTTATTGATTACACACTACTGTTTAATCCTTTAACTTTTTTCGAAATATTAGTGTGAATTATATTATCCAAACATTAAGTTTTTATTGTATTGTATTACTAAATGTGGTTAAAAAACTATGGAAATTAAAAGGCAATCTACTTTCATTAACCCTTTATGTGCCAGAGGGGTGTGAATTGCAGAGCAATGCATATACACACCCCTCTGGCACACAAAGAGTTGAAGCCAACTTTATGTTGTCACTCATATGAATATAAACTCCATGCTTTGCCTGTGCTGTACACATAAAAGCTCATTTGTAGTGTTATAAATTTAATATATTATGTCAGTTGTTATGTCATACATGATATCATCAAAAAAGCGCAGGGTGGGATGGAAAGTTAATGTTTAGGAAAACCTATGGAAGTAAATGTCTTTTATATCCAGGGACGCCAGTAATTCTTCCTATTGGGCTGCTAAAGTGCTCACAGGGGCAAAAGAGTGCAAGAGGGTTTCTGGGCAACTGGAGACCCCCACTCGGTTTGCACTTGATAATATTTGCCCTGCACTATATCATTGCTCCAGCAGAATACCATACACAGCAGAGCCTCAGCTATTGACTTGTTGGGGATCACGGGAGTTCTAGTCCCGAACAGCCGGAGGTCCAACAGTTGACTACCCAAAATATAGGGTATGGGATTAAAATTCAAGTTTAATGCCTGAGACAAAACCTGGAACAATAAGATCATGAAGATTGGAGCCAAAATGAGTGAAATCTGGAATAGTTGGCAGAAAGGCATTTTTAGCAAAAACATTTCTGACAGTTCCACACATTTTATTGTGTTCTATTGATCTCTCTCCAGACGTGGGAGGGAGGGGAGCCCAATCTCAAGCACATGAGGTTCCAATAGACTCTCCTCAACCTCCTCCCCCCCAAAAAAAAAACCACTACAGGAAATCTCAGCATTTATAGTTCTGTTATACCACATCCTACTAGAGTTCCAGTACCTTCAACAGAATCAGAGCATATTGTGGGTGGTCCAGGGCCAGGTTCCCATTAGGCAGAATATCCAACCACCTAGGTTGCCAGATTTGAGGGGCACCACAGCCTAAGTAGCCACACTCACCATGAGTTGTGGATGTGGTCAGTGCAATCATGATGCCCCTGGATTAGACACACTGTCCTATTTTATTGTGGTCAATTCATATATTACTAGAGTGTCTAAACTATATACTAATGTATTAATAATTGTCCTTATGCCTAAACTGATCAGTTTGTTTAAGATGTTTATTGGGTTTATATATTATTGGCTAAGTGTAATATCTGTGCCTGGAAATATTGAATGGGACTGGGATCATTTGAAGTTGAGGGTGTAGCCTTGAGCTGGGCTAGGGGCACCAAGTGTAACTTTTCTAGGTGTGCAGCAGATGTAAATGTGGCCATGGGATGGTCTGTAGTCAGTGTGTTGTAGACAGGCAGTTAGCGAGGGGCATGTACAAATATACTTTTCTGCTAAAATCATCACAAGAGCCTGCTTTTGTGCACTGCACTTGCATATCCCTGTGTACTAAAGCCTTTATGTGAAAAAATGGGCACTTTGTGCCAAGGGCTGTGCAGTATGGGTTTATTGGGGAGTCTTTTGCTCCATGTTTACACGATATCCTAGGGCATAGAGAAAATTCTCTAAGAGGAAAATCCCTTTTCTCTCTAAACTTGCATATTTATAATGTGAAATTACCCTTATCAAAATCTGCTCTGATTGGTTAAAGAGCCATCTTATTATGCAGTGACATCATGCATATTATTATCATAAGTTTTGGAAATTCTTCAAAACACTGGTAATAATGCTGTGTACTCTAAAGAGGTCGCTGTTACTCCACACTAAAATTCACCTTGATAATAATTCCTATCAATAGGCAATAAGGTGTTCTGGTTACTGTCATTAGATAAAAAAAAATGTCAAAGGTTATTCCTTTGGATATCAATCTGTCACCATAGCAGACTTTCCCACATGGGAGAATATCGTTGTCTTAGATTTTTTGTCTCCAACTGGATATCAGTAATCATAAAAGTCACCTACATATTTTTCATTCCCATCTAGGTAAATAGAGGCCTCTTTTATCCAAAAGAATGAGCTAATTTAAACACATTTTAAACACAGATTTTTAGAGAATTTGGTTAAAAAAAAAAACTAACCATTTCCTCCCCATCATGGCAATGGCTCTGACATTGTACATACTCTGAAATACAGCAGTAGAAAGCCAGTTTCCTAGACCAGAAAGTGAGCTGGATTCATACATTGTCCCGCTACATAATTCAGTGATGCAAGACCATCTCAAAAAGGTTGACAAGCTGTGTCTGTCCAGGGAGGGTGATGCACTAAAGGGTGGAAATCTTGTGTAGGTTTTGTGTCAATGGCATATCAACAGTATGCACAAAGGTGTTTTCACCATCATATTCCTTTGAATACGCCATCAATCCGCTGACATCACCATGAATCTGCCATGCCTTCGACAGTTTAATGATTTTGCCCTCCATCAACAATGGCAATGCAGTTTTATGAACCATTGTTGTATTCTTGTGGATATATTTATATGTTAATATAAGAACACAAAAAGAAAAAAAGGAGGTGCTCCTAGTGCAATAAATCCTTAATCTTGATAATTCATCACCACCAGCACCAGCACAGGAATATTACTCACAAAAACACTTATGTGTTAACTAGCTATAAAGGCATCTTACATCTCAAACAGATCCCAATGTCTGGTAACTCTCATTATATAAGATCTCTCTCTGGTTGTCAGGCTACTCCGTTCCATACATCCAAATCAATAAAGGAAAATAAATATAGAAGAAAAAAGATGTCTGGCAAGGTGAGCAGATGCCAGCGTTTCAGCCTCGTGAATTCACATCCACTCAATTTACTATTGAAATGTTGCCCTCTATTTTCGACCATTAGAACGGAGAAATCAGAACATTGCTTGCACATCAGAATGTTGTCTGCATCAAAAGGGGTGACATTCTGATCGTGCATGCTTAAGTTTTGCCAAGAAAATAGAGAAATCAGTATTAAGCATATAATCCTATTCACGCAGTAATGATACCACAAGGTTAACCATTAGCGGCAGACTCAGCAAGTTGGGATATTGTACTGCCCTCCATACTGTTTCTTAAAGAAGCCCAAATGCAGAATCAAGGGGGCACGCTTAAATATAGCTACCAATGTGAAACACTGTTGGATAATGCTCAAAAGATGTATACTCTGTTTGAAGGGTATTGGAAACATCAGGGGAATTAATTTACATTCCTAGTGAAAGGATTTATCGATCCTGAAATGCATTGGATGTATAAAGTAAGTCTTTTAGATTGTTTGTTTTAAGTTTTGTTTTTAATAAAATTATTTGGATCCATATCTTCAGCTGATCATCATCCTTGGAAAACATCTTGGTGATTCTGGAGTGTTTTACAGTGGTGATGTAGATGCATTTAAGAGCACAACCCATTTCCAGTATGTAAGTGGGACTGACAAGTCAGATGCTTACAGAGCCAGAGTGCTTGTGCAGCTTAAGTGTCGCCAAGAAAATAGCAAATAGCTTATTTGAAGGCACAGATGGAGGAGAACAGAGAGATCAGAATGTTGCCCTTTTGATGCACCAACATTCCGATGTTGCCCGCATGGTGCAGGTGACATTCTGATGTTGCCATTTTTATAGTCACCAAATAGAGGACAACATTTCAATAGATATCCATCTGCTCTGTTCATAAAACTTAATTGGCTTATGGCCCATTAGTCCCTTTAATCTCTAGTTAAAGTAGTGCAGAAGAGCTCAAATTCTACTCGATCTCCATGATTGCCATGTTCTAGATATCTTCATTTCTACTCAACAGGATGTCATTAACACAGTCAGACAGTCACTAATTGATCTACCTTTATTTAAGGAGATCCGGAATACCTGCGTTACTGGGTGGGCACAAGGACAGGTTTGAAATAGTACATATGAACTAGTGTATTGTATTGGCAGTGCATTCCATAATAACTAAATGAAATGAGTGAAACTAACCTGCAGTTGCTCCTACATAGTGCTAAACAGTGATACTAATGTAGTAGTCAATGCTCAAAACCTACCATGAAATCTGAATTGGCTATACAATTGGTCATATAGTCATTAGGGCAAGGATGAGTTTCACCAAAGGAAGCAACAAATCACTGAAGGCATGGAAGGCACCTAATGGTGTAGAAGAGACTTGAGATGCTCTGACACTCTTTCACCCATACTTGCTCTGATGCTGTTGGTCCTGCCCCTTTCACTGCCAAAGGTGTATACAATGCACATCCCTATGGTACTGAAAGAGTAGGGAGCAATGCAGTTTGTGGTGCTGAAGTCTAAGCTGATCCTCTCTTCTCCCCCAGTATGCAAGTGTGGGAGGAGAAAAAACATTCAGACTTTAGGGTTGTCAAACTGCTGGCGATGTGTAAGGGAGGTCATCCCTTACAGATTGTCAGCAGTACGACAACCCTGCATGCTAATGAAGATATCCTCCCCCATGCATCACTAATTCTAAGTGCATATACTGAGGTGCGTCTACATCTCCAGACACACATTTCCATAACATCGCCTCATAGTGCATCTTCTCCCAGATCTTGTTACACTACAAATCCCATCATCCTCAGCAGTCCAACAACAGCTGGAGTGCCACATATTTTTCCTGACATACATAGAGCATTCTATATTTTGTTTTTTAATGTACTTATGCTGTACTTTTCTCAGATCACTTGAGGGTAGGCCTGGGAAGTGGGGTGACGTACCTGTAGTGAAGGAAACACTAGAATATTTCTACTTCCTGTATCAAACAGCCCACTTCCTTACATCTATGCACAGCTTTTACTTGTGACACATCTGTAGTTATTCAGAGGGAAAAGCAATACATAAGTAGACCTTGCAAGGGATTTCTGAAGCAATGAAGTAAGACCGCTTCTGTCTGGACATTATTGTCTGCTGGGAAACACGCATGACTGCTCAGTCAAACCAAATTATAGTCTCCCTCATTAGAATACATACTGAATTATGTTTTATTTTAGTAATCAAATGTCCAGACTGACTGCTGTTTCCTCTGACTCGAAAGAAAGAGAACGTTGAATTGACTGTGTCGGTGCTGTTCTAACATCACTTAGCTCCTAGCACCATCCATCTTGTGAGAGGCTGTGGGACGTGAGGTGTCAGCATGTCAGGCCCTCCGCCCGTCTTCTGACATTAGTGAAGCCATGATTTCCTGTCAGCATACAGAAGGGAATGTGTGTATCCGATGGGAGAGGCACCATGCAAAAGAAAAATAAAAGGAAACTTTGTTTTTTTCTTTAAAGTTTCAATGACCTCAATTTGAATGTACACATTTTAACCCTTTTTGCTTAGAAATGCAGTAGAGACTCTACCACCTAAAGGATTAAGGTGTAACAGTATAATTTTAAAAGACGGCGTATTTTGTTTGTGTGTATATTTATGTGTATATGTGTGAATGTATGTGTGTATGTGCACATGTGCATTTAATTTAAAGGTTTGATTTTGCTTTTTGTAAACTATGAGTATTATATATATATTTGTGTATGTCATAGCAGCCAACAGTCCCGATTTACTCAGACAGTCCCGATTTTAAGGCCCAGACCCGCTGTACCGCCGCTTATAGAATGTGTCCCACTTTCCTGGCATCTGCCGCTCTTCCTATCAATGCCCATACCACTCCGGCAGCCTTAACAATTTTTCACATCAGTCACGCTTTATGTTCGTCATGTGAGCTCATCCACGTTGCGCTGAGCATCTAGACGCCTGATTTACTGCACATGCTTCACAGTGCTGTGTGCTTCTTTGCAGTCTGTGAGCAGCAGTGCCTGAGCCAGGACTGTCTCGTCCTGATCCTCCTGTCTGACCGTCACCAGGTACAATTAACTGCCTATCTCTGACAGTGGCGCCACCTGAGTTGCTTGGGTTAGGGGGGAGGGAGGCTGGAAGGTTTTCAACTCGTGCCGTGCTGTTACTTCACAGATGTGAGACTGCCTCAGTCACAGTGCCTGTCCTGAACAGTCAAGCGGTAGTCATCCCAGGTACTAATTAAATTTATAAAAAATATATCAAATCCTAAGTGCGCAAAACACCAAAGTGGAAAAAATTTCACCAATCTGAAATGTATTAGTTATAAAGGTCAGCAAGAAATAAAAACTAACACTATCACTCTATGTGTTATAAAAGACACAAATTCCAAATATCTAAATATTTCTGCGCCCTGAATACTATATAATTCATCTAAGTCAGAGAGAAAAATGAAATAAAGTAGGTAACATGAAATATATCCCAAAAACTTTATTCTTAGGATAATCAACACTAATATAATAAAACCTGGATACTACCCACCCGGATAATAGAAATATACAAAAATATACACAGTTTCACAGTCGTTTCACAGTCGTTCCTCACATACAGACTTTCTCATTAATGTATCATTCGTATAGAATAAATCATTATCAATACTAAAATATGAGTGGACTTGTAAACGCGTTACTCCTTCCTTTTTCAAGACAAAAGTATCATTTCTATACGAATGATACATTAATGAGAAAGTCTGTATGTTGAAGAAGATCTTATGAATTGAAGCGTAAATAACGCGAGCTACAGAAGTTTGGATAAGATGAGAAGTTGAAAGACGCTAAAATCTGGAGATCGTTATGAGTATGGGAATTATTAACAACTACTAGTAAGACCAAGTGAAGACGGCGGTGGTAAGTTGGATTGTGGATTCCAATATTCTATCTAGTAATAACTAGTGGATAAATATATTAAATCTATCTGCCCAATCAAGTCTTGGCATAGCGAAATCAAAAAAATCTACCATACTGCTTTAATACCTTAAATTCTCATTGTGAATAGAACGCTGCAGTAAGACTTTTACATCGTCTCAGCTTCTGTATTTTTGACATCTTGGAACACGGCAAGATACGTTTTAAGTGTACACCAACGGTATATTTGAGTGGACTATATATTTTAAATATAGTGTGTGTATGATTTTTAATAAAGATATTATTTGTCTGTGATAGATTTGTCACATTTAATAATTTTTTATCTCAACCCTTGTGATTGCCGTTCCACCAATAGGATACGTGATTCATCTCCCGCTGTGGATGATGTAACTTGTGGTTAATGAGTTAGCGTTTTTTATTTCTTTGAAGTAATTATACACCTTTTGTCGCACCTCCACATGCGGGGGCTGAGTTACTTCTTTGCTGTGTGGTGGACATTACATTTCAAAGGAAAGCTTTGATACGAGTTGTTGTACGTCAGGTAGTATATGTTTAACTATTAAGGAGATTTTTTTTATAGTAGATATTTCTTGTGTCGCTGTTCCACACGGAGATAGTTTTTTGCTTTACCGCTAAAGAGATGTGTGGCGGGTTTCTGGTGGCGAAGTAGATACTTTTTCCTAAGAAACTTGTTACAATGTTTTAAGATCTTTCTTTGAGAGTGTTATCTTTTGTGGTGAAGCGGGAACTTCTGTGAGGAACGACTGTGAAACTGTGTATATTTTTGTATATTTCTATTATCCGGGTGGGTAGTATCCAGGTTTTATTATATTAGTGTTGATTATCCTAAGAATAACGTTTTTGGGATATATTTCATGTTACCTACTTTATTTCATTTTTCTCTCTGACTTAGATGAATTATATAGTATTCAGGGCGCAGAAATATTTAGATATTTACTAATTAAATTTAACTTAACCGAGTTCCGTGAGTTGCAATGAAATGCCGGGGGGAGGGGGGAGGGAGGCTCAGAGAGAAGAAGATACTCCTGCACCAAATCATGTCTATAAGCCAGAGTCAGGACCAGCAGTAGTTAAGCTCAGGTCTATCTCCCCCAGCTAAGTCCTCAACCTACTACTCCACCTTCCCACCATTAGGGGAGCTTACATTTGATTTTGTGACACGATGGGTGCAGAAGCATTCTGTGCAGTATGGCATTCTCTACATGATCCATCAGCCCCAAAATCTATTTTTATTACTTGCTGTGATTGGGGGAAAAACTTCAGTCACAGAAAAAACTTATGTGGGTTAATATTACTGTGCAAAAGGAGGGACGGACCTGTGCCTTTGCTGTTGGATTACAATGGCCATAATTCCCTGGATGAATGGAGTTCACTAAATAGGGATAAAGTAAATGGCAGAGAGGTATCCAACACAAAATACTTTGGACACTCCTCTTACATTCAAAGGGTTAATCCACTTTACAATGTAGGTATTTTTGAGCACTCCTGTAGCTCTATATAGAATACATGTTTGTGACTTTCAGTCAGTGGCTCACAGTGAATTATATTAACCGTTCAGTTTCAGAGGGGTGCCAGGCTCATTTGTTACCTTGCTACCTGGGCTCAGGGCTGGCTTGTTCCTGCAGCAAACATCTGTAAATACTTTTTAATCTCTTGGAGACCAAGGGTGTTCAACAACAATGCCTTGCCTACCCTTCTGGTCCTCAATGGGTTAAGAAGATAATTAGCTATATATTTAGTTTGCCCTTTTTCTTGATTCATAATTTGTTAGTTCCTGGGATGCAAGTGCACATCTCCAAAGCACAATTAATTTGAGACATTTCTTGTAAAGTGATAAACCTTTGAGTGCCAGAGGGGGTGAGCAATACATTGTAAAGTCCTGTCTTGCCTTTCACCCCAAATCAACTGAGACAGTTGTGGACTTGTGCCTCTGCTGCTTGTATTAATAAATACATTGTATTATATGTGTTTATACATTAGCCTATGTAAATACAATACTTTTCTCTTGCTCTGAATCATTTACAAAAGAGGTGTCAATAAGCCATGAAATAACCTACATTTTCTCGGTAATACCACGCCCCCAACAACACCTAAAACATAAGTGTCCATCTTTGGCGATTTGAAATGTTGGGAGGTATGGTGTATGTATTTATATATGTATGTGTATGTGTGTGTCTGTGTGTGCATATATATATATATATATATATATATATATATATATATATATATATATATGTGTGTGTGTTTTTGCATATATGAGTGTGTGTGTTTGTGCTGTGGGTAAAAAGTCGCTTGGAGAAGTCCATAACAAACTTGAGATGTCAATAAATATAGTGAGAAAATACAAGTAAAGGCATTAAAGGGCAAGTAGCATGGTAAAAAATAAAAAAACACATAAGTAAAAGCTATTTTATAGGTAATTATTCCTATGGAAGTAGCAGCATTATAAACGTAAACCCCTCAGTGTACAAATCCCTCCTGTGCTCTTCCTCTTCAAAACTGGAGCTGTGACCTCTGGAGAGCCATCTGATGATTCCTGTTGGCTGCTGCAATCTCTCACTCAGCTGTGTAGCCAATAGAAATGAGGCTGCCAATGGCATCTCCAGCTTTTACAGGAGTCTGGAGAGACCTGGGGCAGACCTGTAAACCTAGGGCTGTAAGCTTTTACCCCCTTTGAGTGCCAGTGAGGTATCTAATGCATTGCCGCACAATTCATTGGATACCTTTCTGGCACTCAAAGGGTTAATGATGTTGCTCATAGAAGGTGGAGTAGCAGTAATTAACTAGCATGAAGGACTTAACTTTAATATCTGTTATCTATTTATTTATGCATGCTACAGTAGTTTCGTTTAACAGAACTTAAATGAAATCCTTTATGTATTAGTCTGTCATTTGAATTCGTGTAATGTGTCACTCTTCATGTATGTCAGTGGTGACCCAGGTAGCTCAGCATCTGGCATGATTGAGCTAGCAGGACTGTGGTTGGAACAAGATGGGCAAGAAACAGAAATGTTAGTTACAAAATTGCTCTTCAGTAACATTTCTAAGACAGTAAATTAACATTTTTAGAGGTTTAATACATGCTGTGAAATCTCCACGTCATTGCTTTTTATTTTTCCTCTTCATTGCCAGGAAAAATGAACCTCAGTGTACAGTGCAGAAATAAAGTGTTGGCAAAGGGCAAAAAAACAAATGGGGTAACAATCATGTGGCTCTCCTGTTGCTGTTGAACTAGTGAACTAGCCAATACTCTCAATAAAGATGTTCTAAAAAGGCCTCCAGCAATTTTGGGGGAAATCAGCTGCACCTTAAGAGCACACCAAATTCCCCTATTGATTTAAATACAACTTTTAAGCCTTATATTCCTCAGAGAAGGGGTTAAATGTCCCATTGAGGGAAATGTGGGACTTTATTTATTTCTGAAGCAAATGGTGCATCCCAGTATTGTTCTAATTCCATTTCGCTCACTACCCTCACTACGCAAATTTAGTCCACCCTACCTAACTCTTCAAGTGGCCAAGGGATATGCAAGGCAATGCACTGCACACCCCCTCTGGGGTGCATTGGATAGTTCTCTGAAACTCAAAGGGTTAAAGGGATAGTAATGTTTCATAATAAAAGCAGCTCTACTTAATCATCATAGTATTTTGGCCTTGGAGAGTATTATTTAATTTCTGTCAGAGTTGTAGTTCAAGAGTAATTGAATGATAAAGTATCCCCCTCCCAACCCTTTGACTGATATAACATTGCTCAGCTCAGAGCAGCAGGGTGTGTCCAAGTGGATTGCAGAGAGGGACAATCTTCATTTAAGACGAGGGAAAAACCTGGAAAACCTGTCTGGGGTCAGGGTTTTCATTGTTCTCACAGTAAGAAGATTGTTCCTTGCTGTGAGCTGTCTGGTCTGTGGACCAGATTCCACATCTGAGGTGAGGAGGCTTACACTAGGTAAAAGGGGCAGAAAGGGGAAACTTTATCATTCAATTACTCTTTAACTACAATTCTGACAGTATTGAAATAACACTCTCTATGGCTCAAATACTATGAACATTAATTTGAGCTGCTGTTTTTGTGAAACATTACCCCATTCATAGTAACCCAAATTGGATTATCTAACCCATTCTGTCAGAGTTCTAGTTTAAGAGTAATTCAATGACAAAGTATTCCCCTCCCGCCCCCTTTTACTGATGTAGCACTGCTCAGCCAGAGCAGAAGGGAGGTGCCCAGGTAGATTGCAGAGAGGGATAATCTTCAATTAAGATAAGGGAAAAACCTGAAAAACTTGTCAAGGGGGGCAGGGTTTTCATTGGTCTCATAGGAAAAAGATTGTCCCCTGCTGTTATCTGTCTGGTCTTACAACCAGATTCCACATCTGAGAAAAGATGGCTTACACTAGGTAAAAGGGGCGGGAGGGGAAACTTTGCTTGTGAATATCTCTCAAACCATAAAGGTTTGAGAGATAAGACTTATATCGTTCTTCATGTTTTTTTAATGCCTACACAATAAAATAAAGATAAAACGAAGTATTACTATCCCTTTATGTACTGAGGAAGCAGCTAATGTGCATTATTTATCTGACAGAATTTTCAAAAGAAAAGTGGAGGGGTTCTGGCGTAAACCATTTGCTCTATAGGGGAAAACAAAAAATTCCCCAAATCCCCATTGATTTAAATGGGGATTTTAACCGCTTGAATGCAAACGTACACCCCTCAGTGTATAAACCCCTCCTGTGCTCTTCCTCTTCAAAACTGGAGCTGTGACCTCTGAAGAGACATCTGATGATTCCTGTTGGCTCTATTGTGCAAGGGGTTAAAAAAATCCCCATTTAAATCAATGGAAATTTCTTTGTCTCCCCTATAGCGCAAACACAGCCTTATAGGTGTTAAAATGATTGGTGACATGAGAAAAATAACTTAAAATATACTTCATTTTATGTGTTCCCAGTGATGGCTTCAAGGAGATAGTGATCTATGACCACTTCCAGCCGCTCCCACGGTATGTTGTAATAAAAACATTCTCATCTCACTTTGACGTAAGTGATATCTTTTAGCATTGTGCCAAAGCTTTTATCGTATTATTGTTTTGATACATATTTTTTCCTAAGCCTGCATGACTGTAAGCGAAGAAAATAATTTGGGGGAGAGATTTGCATGAGGTTAGTTGAGGATTAGATTACAATTCTGGGCATATTCTGCTTAGGTGTCAGAAAAACACCACAGGAATTGTGATAGGAATTGAGATTTATGATTCTGGTTTTACAGCAAAGTGGCCATGCTGAATATTTAGCCTGGTTTAACCTGTCACAAATGGACCTTATGTATAAAGGCAAAGTGTAACAGCTATGTGTACAACTGAACTGATTTATAGAGGAAAAATAAAATGTCCCCAAGTTACCTTTAATTTAAGTGGTGATTTAAATCCCCTGAATACTAGTGAGGTCTCCAACACATTGCAGAGCAATGCATTCGAGAACTCTCTACCATTCGAGAAGTTAAACATTTCCATAGAGTTAAATAGGTTTTTTATTTGTCCCCCACAGTGCAAAACGTTTGCCCAAGAATAGCTACACTTCGCCTTAATACATAAGGCCCACAATTACTTAAAGGAACAGTAACATCTGGAAACTGTCCAGATTTGCCCCAGAGACCCCGGTTTTGACAGTGCATTACTGGCTGATTCTCCAGATGTGGGGCATTTCCTCTGAAACTCTGGCCACTTGTGCTCCTTCCCACCCTGTTCCTCCCACTTTTCCTCCTTCCCTACCCAGTTTGTGTCATCCCACTTTATGCCCACTTTTGTGATGCACCCAGTAAGTCCTGCCACCACTCACGAGTAAGCCCCACCCCTTTCCTACCACAATTGGCTTCAGTTATATCCTCCAGTGGCACCAGTAGTTCTCAGGTGTGCCTACAATTATCTGGTAAGATCCAATTAAATCCTATGGGCCTTATTTATAAAGGTAAAGTGGAGCATTTCTGGGACAAACCAACTGCATCACAGGGACAATTAAACAATTTATTTGATATAAATTAGATTTTTAACCCCTTGAATGCTTTTGAGGTCTCCATTGCATTGCTTCACAATGCTTTGTAGACCTCTCTTGCATTCAAGGGGTTAAAAGTCCCATTTAAATCAATTGCTATTTTGGGAAATCTTACTTGTCCCCTATGATGCAGTTGTTTTGCTCCATAATTGATCCTCCTTACTTTACACATAAGGCCCTATGGGGGAGATTAATAAAACTGGAGTTATAAAGAATGTGCGATATTAGAATATGTATAAACGTTTAGAGACCATGGGGGAGATTTATAAAACTGGCGTAAAAGTGGCATAAAAATGATGGCTGGGATTTAAAAAGAAGATTGCGGCAGTTTTGGAAGCCTTAAGCCACGTAGTTGTGTTTCAGGGCAAGTGGAGATAGAGCTGGCAAAAATTCTGGTGCTACCAATTTATAAAGAAACTAGTTGAAGAGCCCGTTACATGGGCCACAGTGCCACTGCCAGTCAGTCGCGGGGCAGTCATGCTCCGAAGGAGCATCCAGCTCTGTATCAGCCGTGGCGCGGGCAGTCTCTACTGCGCATGACTTTGTCATTACACATGTTTTAGCGAATTATTATATAGGATGTCTCTAACTGCCACAATTTTGTGGCGCAAGTTTTGCCAGAATTTTATCACCAGGAATAATCTGTTCTTAAGTATTCCAGATTATTACCACCATATTTATAATGCTGCCCTTACTCATTTATAAATCAGAAGTGATGTTTTCGCCAGTTGCCATGACTATGAATAGTTTTTATAAATCTCCCCAACTTTCTCAAAGTGCCAACTCCAGTCATTCTCTCTGCCCCATATTCACAGCATTGTCTTCTCTCCTCTCTGTCTCCCATAATCTCTGTTTTTTATGCTGTTCTCTATTCTCCCTCACATCATCTCTGCTTCTCTTACTATTGTCTTAATGACGCTTCACTTTCCGTACTAAAATGAACGCGTTGTTTCTGCGTTAGAGTAGGATCCTCTCTGCTCCCCCTACTAGGGTGACCACATTTCCATTCTGCCATTCCTGGACATGTGGTCACCCTAGTCCCACGGCTGAGGCTCCCGCCGGCGCTGACCATCTTTCTGAGGCTGACATAGTAAGAGTTTCCAGTGGGTACTCTTACTCTGTGTCAGCCTCAGAAAGATGGTCAGCGCTGGCAGTAGCCTCAGCCGTGGGTCTCACTTGCAGCGCCAGCATACCTGCTCCATCTCAGCTGTCTCCAACGTACCAGTCCAGCCAGCTAATGAGGACCATATAGCAAATAAATGTCATTGGCTGGCTGGACTGGTGCATATTGCTCCATTCTGGGACTCTTTGTTGACCCAGTGGGGTCTGACCCGGGAAGCAGGACACAGACCCCCAGTAAGGGACAGTCCCGGGCATTCCAGGACGTGTGGTCACCCTACCCCCCACTGACCAAGTGGGGAAACTGAGAGGATGATCTCAGACTTCAGGGTTGTCTACTGCTGGCGATGTGTACGGGAGGGCATCCTTTACACTTCACAAGCAGGATCCTTTCAATGGTATGAATTTTATGCGTATCATATGGATTTTAGTTTGTTTGGTATGGTTTACAACTAAACTGTGCAGACATCACTAGGCTAAGATTGTTTAGAAGCGATATAGAAACTATGTCCCTGTGAAATAAACTATATATCTGTAATATAAACTTTTTTGAGTGTAAAGCATTTATCAAGCAACTGTATTACAAACAAGATTTAAAAGATTACTAACCCTTTATTATAGCTCCATGTTCGGCAAGTGTGCAATATGTACAAGTAAAATGTGTTGAATACCTCACTGGGTACATCATCTTCAAGGATATTGTTTTGTTTACTGCAGTGGCGTAACAATATGGGTCGCAGCGGTCGCACCTGCGACTGGGCCCGTCACTCCAGGGGCCCAGCCGCCCCCTGCGACCCCCTCGCCCACATCAGCAGCTCAGCAGATCTCCCATTCGGAGCGCCGCTCTAGTAATACAGAGTGCTGGGAGATGACATCATCTCCCAGCCTCTGCATTACTAGAGCGGTGCGCGGGAGCTTCAGCTCTAGAAATCTGTGCCGAAGGAGGCACAGATCTGTTAAGCCACGCCGCTAGACCACCAGGACTGGAGGTAGGGACAATGTGGAGATAAAGGGGAAATGTGGAGATGAAGGGGCAATGTGAAGATAGGGGCATTGTGGAAGGGGAAATGTGGAGATGAAGGGGGCATTGTGGAAGGGGCATTGTGGAGATGAAGGGGGCATTGTGGAGATAAAGGGGGCATTGTGGAAGGGGCATTGTGGAGATGAAGGGGGGGCATTGTGGAGATGAAGGGGGCATTGTGGAAGTGGCAATGTGGAGATGAAGGGGGGTATTGTGGAAGGGGCATTGTGGAGATGGAAGGGGGCATTGTGGAAGGGGCATTGTGGAGATGAAGGGGACATTGTGGAAGGGGGCATTGTGGAGATGAAGGGGGGCATTGTGGAAGGGGCATTGTGGAGATGAAGGGGGGCATTGTGGCAATGAAGGGAGCATTGTGGAAGGGGCAATGTGGAGATGAAGGAGGGCATTGTGGAGATGAAGGGGGCATTGTGGAGATGAAGGAGGGCATTGTGGAGATGAAGGGGGCATTGTGGAAGGGGCAATGTGGAGATGAAGGGGGGCATTGTGGAGATGAAGGGCACATTGTGGAAGGGGAAATGTGGAGATGAAGGGGGCATTGTGGAAGGGGCATTGTGGAGATGAAGGGGGCATTGTGGAAGGGGCAATGTGGAGATGAAGGGGGGCATTGTGGAGATGAAGGGGACATAGTGGAAGGGGAAATGTGGAGATGAAGGGGGGCATTGTGGAGATGAAGGGGGCATTGTGGAAGGGGCAATGTGGAGATGAAGGGGGCATTGTGGAAGGGGCAATGTGGAGATGAAGGGGGTCAATGTGGTCGGGGGGGGCCATGGCAATTCTTGCACCAGGGCCCAGTGGCTTCTAGTTACGCCTCTGGTTTTCTGCATATTTATCTAGCAGATAAAATGTAATCCCGTTTGTTCTTATTCTATTATTGTAGATGGGAACACAATCCATGGACAGCATGTTCAGTGTCGTGCGGTGGAGGTATTCAGCGAAGGAGCATTGTTTGTGTTGAGGAGACAATAAATGCTGAGATCCTGCAGGTGGAAGAGTGGAAATGCATGTACGCTCCTAAACCCACCATCATGCAGACTTGCAATCTCTTTGATTGTCCAAAATGGATGGCCATGGAGTGGTCACAGGTAACAGAACTTTGGGCCGTATGTTCAAAAGAAAAAGTGAAGGAATGGTGGGATGAACCAGCTGCACTATAGGGGAGGACTAAATATCTTTAAAGAGATCACTGCCGCACTCACTACTACCAATAATGTCGAGGTGCCTCCAACACTACATAACTTGGAGATACGTACACAAAGGGTGTTGGGCACTCTCTTCTTTAAAACTTAGCATTTATTAAAACACATTTAGAAATCCATCCAATGTTTCAGTCGCCGTCCGCAACTTTCATCAGGGATAAGAGAATCATGCTTCATACGTAACTTCCACTTAATAAAGCCCTTCCGTTTTTGCACGGAGCAAAATCAGCGATACAGAGTGACCATGCCAACTCACAGCATCCATTCTGCTTCCGTGCCAAAAGGGATTCCCCCGTCATGGAAACTTTATTACAACTTTAAAAACCCTTATATAAAAACTGATACATGCTACACAACTAGAACTAGATCACTGTTAATGAAATCCTGTAACTCACAAAACTGAACTGCTCAATCAGACCTAGGGGTACCAGTGTTATAAGTGTGTATATCCAGTACATTTCCCGCTTGGATAACTTAGCCACTCTGTAACCCCCCCCCCATGGTCTGGACTTAACCCATTCTGTCGGGCAGCATCGTAGTTCCTGCAGTTTATGCCGCATTGTTATAAAGTTCCTTGCTACTGGAGTAACCTTACGTTCTTTTTCTCTTAATGTGCCATTCAGATCCCTGATGATTGAGGACCTATGTTCCCTCATTCTCACCTTAAAGGGTCTGCTGGTTTTCCCAATATAGCATTTATTGCAAGGACAAAACAATGCATACACTACAAGTGCTGTATTGCATGTCAACAAATCTTTGATCTGAATCTCAAAATTGGTTGGTGGTATCATAATAGTAGTCCCCATTATGAGATGCCTATACATTACACAACCACTACACCACACTATACCACATGCACCCATTTTTCTGGGTTCCATATATTTATCCAGCGGGTCCAAATTGACCAATTGGTCCCGTACACTCTGCCCCCGCTTGTATCCAAAAATGGGTGCATACTTAAATAAATGCCCTACCTCAGGGTCTGCGCTCAACAAACCCCAATGATTGGATACAGACCGCCTGAATTCCTTAGTGACATCAGAGAACGTCGTAGTTTGAAGCATTCTATCATCTTTATTGTTGCCTCTAGAACCACTTGCTTGTAACAATGTATCTCTCTCTAATCTCTTCACTTACTCTATGCCACTCACAATATCAGACCATCTGTATCCTCTCATGGTGAGTATCTCCCATCTTAAGAAGGGCTTTATCGACCTCTTCTGGCTCCTACACTATCCTCTTAACTCTCATCAATAGAGATTTGGGCAACCCTCTTTTTAAAGACACAGGATGCTGACTCTTTGCCCACAGCAATGTATTCCTGCCTGTGCTTTTTTCATATAATGTGGTCTGAATCCTCTCATCACCCTTAATTACCAAAACATCTAAATAGTTTATTGCTTCAATGCTATAATTCATAGTAACCCGAACTGGAGTATCTAACCCATTTAGATGTTGGAAAAAAACTCTGTAACATATCAACATCACCAGACCAAATAAAAAAAAATATTGATGGCCTGTTTTTTATTTGGTCTGGTGATGTTGATATGTTACAGAGGTTTTTCCAACATCCAAATGGGTTAGATAATCCAGAAGGGTTTAATCATGGAACATTCCCACCAGATGTGAGCGAAAGTTCCTTTATGGAGATTACATCTCCAACAGATAGGTGATAGCGATGGGTTCATCACGTGTAGCCAAATAAAAGAAATCATTGATAACCTGTTTTTTATTCGGTCTGGTAATGTTGATATGTTACAGAGGTTTTGCCAACATCCAAATGGGTTAGATAATCCAATTCGGGTTACTATGAATGGGATAATGTTTCACAAAAACAGCAGCTCCAATTAATCTTCATAGTATTTGAGCCATAGAGAGTGTTATTTCAATAATGTGAGAACTGTAGTTCAAGAGTAATTGAATGATAAAGTTTCCCCTTCCCGCCCTTTTACCTAGTATAAGACTCCTCACCTCAGATGTGGAATCTGGTCCATAGACCAGACAGCTCACAGCAAGGAACAATCTTCTTACTGTGATAACAATGAAAACCCTGCCCCCCAGACAGATTTTCCAGGTTTTTCCCTTGTCTAAATTGAAGATTGACCCTCTCTGCAATCCACTTGGACACACCCTGCTGCTCTGAGCTGAGCAATGTTATATCAGTCAAAGGGTTGGGAAGGGGATACTTTATCATTCAGTTACTCTTGAACTACAACTCTGACAGAAATTAAATAACACTCTCCCAGGCCAAAATACTATGATGATTAATTAGAGCTACTTTTATTATGAAACATTACTATCCCTTTAACAGTGATCTAGTTCTAGTTGTGGTAGGTGTCAGTTTTTATATAAGTGTTTTTGAAGTTGTAATAAAGTTTTCATGATGGGGGAATCCCTTTTGGCACGGAAGCCAGATGGATGCTGTGAGTTGGCATGGTAACTCGGTAGTGCCGATTTTGCTTCGTGCAAAAACGGAAGGGTTATATTAAGCGGAATTTATGTATGAAGCATGATTCTCTTATCCCTCATGAAAGTCGCGGTGGGCGACTGAAACTTTGGATGGATTTCTAAATTTAATAAATGCTAAGTTTTAAAGAAGAGAGGACTAAATATCCCCATTTATTTGAATGGTGTTTTTTTTATTTAAATATCTTTTTTTGAGTCGAATGAAAGATACATAACATAAAATCAATAACACATCAAGAAGGGAAAAAAGGATGCCCTGGTTCCATTATAACATAAACGGGTCATACAATGTAGATACCATTATACAAACAAACAATTGAGCACATGGATTAAAGGGATAGTAATGTTTTATAATAAAAGCAGCTCTAATTAATCATCATAGTATTTGGACTTTGGAGAGTGTTATTTCAATTCTGTCAGAGTTGTAGTTCCAGAGTAATTCAATGACAAAGTGTCCCCCTCCCACCCCTTTTACTGATGTCACACTGTTCAGACACAGCAGAAGGGAGGTGCCCAGGTAGACTGCAGAGAGGGACAATCTTCAATTAAGATAAGGGTAAAACCTGAAAAGCTTGTCAAGGGGGGCAGGGCTTTCATTGTTCTCATAGGAAAAAGATTGTCCCCTGCTGTTATCTGTCTGGTCTTACAACCAGATTCACATCTGAGAAGAGATGGCTTACACTAGGTAAAAGGGGCGGGAGGGGGAAACTTTGCTTGTGAATATCTCATAAACCATAAAGGTTTGAGAGATAAGACTTATATCATTCTTCATGTTTTTTTAATGCCTGCAAAATAAAATAAAGTTAAAATGAAGTATTACTATCCCTTTAAGCATGTGATATAAAACGTGACAAAAATCAAGAGTTTCAATTGAAACAGAATCCTCTTAACCCCAAAGAAGCAACTCATTTATCTGTAAAAAGGATGTGGGTAAAGAAAGATAAAAAGCAGAAAAGAGGGAGGATAAAGGAGAAAAGAGATGAATAGGTGAGGAGAGGAAGGGGGGAGTCAGACCGTGGACAGGCAAGGAAATCCCAGCAACACCACCAGAAAAATGAAAGTTCATTGCAGGTGTTCAGTTTTGGCTTCAAATCATCTGTCTATCCATTAGGATAGTAACGTTGAGTCTAGGCCTTGGAAAAGTGTGAATTTCACAAAACCCAAGTTACCTTATATCCGTATCTGGGTTCGCGATGGACCCCAAAAAACTTTCTCCTGTGGTCCAGTGGCCTCGTCCAGAGGGACTAAAGGCGATTCAAACATTTATGGGCTTTGCAAACTATTACCGTAAGTTTATAAGAAATTTCTCGACCGTTGTTAAACATATCACTGACATGACGCGGAAAGGAGCCAAAGTGTTAGAATGGTCTTCTGATGCACTATCTGCCTTTGACAACCTCAAGGCAGCATTCACTGCAGCTCCAATCCTGGTACATCCCAATCCCACCCTGCCCTTTACCCTGGAGGTTGATGAGTCAGAGATTGGAGTAGGCGCCCTCCTTTCTCAACGGTCAGCTCCTGGAGAGGCTTTATGTCCTTGTGGCTACTTCTTGAAAAAAATATCTAAGGCGGAGATGGTTTATCAGATTGGTGACAGGGAGTTGCTGGTCATAATCTTGGCATTAAAGGAGCGGCGTCATCTGTTGGAGGGTACCAGTTCCCCCATTTTGATTCTTACAGACCACAAGAATCTGACGTACTTGTCTGAGTCCAAGCGGTTGTCCCCCCGTCAGGCCAGATGGGCACTATTCCTATACAGGTTTAATTTTGTGGTTTCCTACCTTCCGGGCTAAAAAAATGTGAAGGCTGACACCCTGTCACACCAATTTTGTAGTAGGTCCAAGGAGGAGATTCCTCCCACTCTGATCATTCCTGCTGATCGCATCCTTGCCACGATATGTACCTGCAATCCTTCTCCCCTGGGTGAGGAGATACTGGCCGCTCAGGCATCTGCCCCTGCTGAGACTCCTAGTGGGAGATGTTTTGTACTGGCTCAGTTCCGTATTAAAATTCTGGAAACATACCATGCTTCCAAAATCACTGGCCATATTGGGAGCGACCAGTTAATCTGGTCTTTGTCTAGACAGTTTTGGTGGCCGAGCCTCTGCTCTGATTGTGCTGCCTTTACCGCAGCCTGCACCACGTGTGCTCAAAATAAGTATCCTCGACATCTGCCGGTAGGCTTGCTCCAGCCTGTGGCCAACGGGAAACACCCCTGGTCACACTTGTCCATTGATTTTATGGTCGACCTTCCTAGGTCCATGGGCTATACTGCAATACTAATGATTGTGGGCAAATTTTCAAAAATGGCTCACTTTGTGCCAGGCATTCTGTTCCTCTTGGGTTCTGGTACAGCAATACCCTATGTGGTTCAGTGCAGCGACAAAAAAGACATGCTGACAGCAGACGTTTGCCGGCACCGACCTTCTAGGTTGGAGATAGAGTGTGGTTGTGATCCTGTAATTTGCACCTCCAGGTCCCATGCAATAAACTGGCTCCTCTATTTGTTGGTCCCTTCAAGGTGTTGCACAAGATCAACCCGGTGGCTTATGCGTTTGAACTGCCTGCCAGTATGCGGATACATAATGTCTTTCATGTCTCCCTGTTAAAGCCCTTGGTCTGCAACCGGTATACCTCCGCTCCTGTCCGTCCTGCTCCCGTGATAGTTGCAGATCACGAGGAATATGAGGTTCAAAGTATTCTGGACTCCCGTATGGTTAGAGGACGCTTACAGTATTTTATCCATTGGAATGGATATGGTCCGGAGGAGCGCTCCTGGATCCCTGCTGCTGATGTTCACGCTCCTCTCCTGGTGTGCAGATTCCATGCACGTTTCCCTGACAAACCTGGTCAGGTCCCTCGGAGGAGGGGTCTTTGAAGGGAGGCGTCTTTCCATGCGTCATCTGCAGGCCTCTGTTTTATGTGTGTTTGTTTCCTGTAGTCTCCTCCTACCTACTTCCTCCCTCTAGCTGCTCCTCCTACCTACTTCCTGTGGAGGGGTTTAAAGGGCAGATTGAGTCCTGACTCAGTCACCCTTACGTTGTTGTTCTGAGCAGTTTATTTTCTAGTATTCCTGATTCCTGTGTATGATCCGGCTTGTCTGCCCATCCATTCTGGTGTTGACCTGTGACTCTGTCTGACTATTCTCCTGGGTGTTCTGATTTGGCTCAGATATCCTTTCTGGTGCAAACCTGTGGCTCTGGCTGACTACCTGCTCCGTGCATGACCTAGGCTTGTCTGACTACCCACTCTGGTGTTGACCTGGGGCTCTATCCACTGCACATCCAGCATACATACGCTCCAGTGGATATCCTATCTGGTGCAAACCTGTGGCTATGGCTGATTACCTGCTCTGTGTATGACCTAGGCTTGTCTGACTACACACTCTGGTGTTGACCTGGGGCTCTATCCACTGTGCATCCAGCATTCCATCGCTTCAGTGGATGTCCTTTCTGGTGTAAACCTGTGGCTCGGGCTGACTACCCGCTACGTGTATTACTTTGGCTTGTCTGACTATCCTATCTGGTGCTTACTAGAAGGCTCTGTCTGTTCGCTCAGTTTGTTGGTTCTGTTATTCAGACATTCTTCCTAGTACTGACCTGAGGCTCTAGCAGACTCCTAGCTACTGACTGCAGGCTGAGTCAGTATTTCTTGGGCGTTACCTTACCCCGAGACTCCAGTGGGCTGAGGCCTAGTCTCAGACAGTGTGGTGCAGAGATTGGGAGACTGCTATTCCTGTTACAGTGCTCGCAGTTTCAATCACCAACTGTGTGTATATTTATATATATTGCATTACTGTCATTATTCTCATAATAAAGGTTCTATTAACTATACCGTCTGACTCCTGGTTTTGCTTGCCAACCATAACAAATACTCTATCAAGTCAAGTATCAGTCCACCCCAGTGGCAGCTTATGTCAGGGGGTTCCTGTCTCTGTCACTTTAAATACAAATGTCTTATTTTATTTTATTGATTTATTTTTTATTAACTGTCCCTCCAATAGCAGTCAAGAAACCCCTACAAAACAAATTCCCTGTTCAAATAATTAATTCATTCACCAACACAGGCACCCTCCTCAGACCCCTTTATACCATGGCTTATGATTTATTTTTTATTAAGTGCCCCCTAATCCCAGTAAACAACCCCCCCAAAAAATCATCCCCTATTCAACTGATTCTTTCCCCATACCCCACCAACACATGCACCCTCATGCTCCTTTTATACTGTGCCTTTGGGAAATAATATTTTATTTGTAATGTGTTGTGTGTAATTTCTATGTTCCCATTGATTTCAATGGGTGAAAAAGTGGAAAAAAACAGAAAATCAGCACTTTGCGCAAGAAATTTTTTGCCAAGCGGAAATTGCCATTTTTCGGTGATTTCAGTAGGTGGTGGAAAGTTTCACCCATCCCTAGTCATAACGTATATGGTATACCGTCTGTCAACCATTTATAGCAACATAGAAATATTTTCCAGGAACCTCAGTGGAGATCTAGCTATGAGACACAGAGTCATTTAATGCTAGTGAAGTTATTGAAATACTGGGCAGTTAGAGTAGAAGGTCAACTACATGTGCAGTGAGAGAGATGATGGAAAGAATTTACGTCCAATCCACATATAAACATCAATAAAAGTGGTACATCACAACGCGTATAGAGACCTTGAATGGGGTTTTTAACCATTTGAATGCTTGTGAGGTCTCCAACACATTGTGGAGCTCAAAAGATTAAAAGCTCCATTTAAATTGATGAGAATTTTTGGAATTTTTATTTTTCCCCTGTGATGCTGTGTGCTTACCCCATAATTCCACCAATTTTATTTTGAACATAAAACCCTTTAGACATAGTAAACAAAGCTAAATTATCATGTTTGCCTATTCTGACATCTCTGGGATATAAAAAGAATGTTGTGTGCTCTGAGATTGATGTACTAAGTAGAACAATTATTGTGCACAACAGGGTACAAATAAAAATGCCCAAGCTTTATATTGATTTAAACTGGGCTTTTAAACCCTTAAATGTAACATATGTTTCCAATTCATTACTTTGCAATATGTTGGAGAACTCGGTAGCATTAAATCAACTTTATAGAATTATGGGATCACACCTGGGTTTACACAGTGTAAAGTGCTTACTACTGTAGCTTGAGAAAATAACGAGTTTCACACCTATCTGCGTATAATGATGGGTTTTCGCACCTGGCTTTTCACATGGAGTAAACAGTTTTTTATGACCAGATCAAAGGAGAGAAGAAGGTGCAGAGAGTTACAAACTGTGGTGCATGAGAATCAGCTTTTCTGACTCTGGGTGTACCTCCTCCTTGACTGTGGTTCGGCCTGCTCCCTTCAGTGGAGCCCTGGGCAGCTGCCCACTTTATCTTATTGTTAAAATGGCCCTGCTTAGTGCAAGTAACACAAATCATCCATTTAAATGGGAAATTGCTTTATATATAGTTAAAATCTTACTATGGTCAGAGATGACATATTCAGTCAGTCCTTGGTGTCTTGTGCAGGGAGGCAGACATGACAGTTGCTGTGGCATTTTTTTTAACCCTTTGAGTGCCAGAGGGATACACCACGCGTTGCTAGCAATGCGTGGCGTACCCTACTGGCACTTAAAGGGTTAAATAGAAGCAGGCAGAGTGGATAAGCCTACTTAAAGGTGTGCAATACATCGCAAAGTGAAGCAATGTGTTGCACACACACTCTGGTCCTTAAACGGATAGATAGTATGGTCAAATTTTTGCTAAAATATATCTTGTAGCCAGTAAAAAATTAAACTTAATGCCCCCAGTACCATCTCTCAAACCTTTACGGTTTGAGAGATATTCGGCACTAAAGTTCCCCCCTCCCTTCCCTTTCCCTGACGTCAGCTCTCTAACTGACTGCAGGGGAATCCAGTCCCGGGACCGGCGGAGGCTCTTCAGCAGAGCTGAGATATTGAAAAATAAATACTTCACTGGAACGTTCTACAGAGTGTGCTTGCAAACCAAGCACACCTTGTAGACCATTCCAATGAAGGATTTCTTTTTCTATTTGGAGATCTCTGTTCTGCTGAAGAGCCTCCGCCTGTCCCGGGACCGGATTCCCCTGCAGTCAGCTAGAGAGCTGACGTCAGGGAAAAGAGGCGGGAGGGGGAACTTTATTGCCGAATATCTCTCAAACCATAAAGGTTTGAGAGATGGTACTGGGGGCATTAAGTTTAATTTTGTGTTTATTTGTACAGCTTTTGGTAGCTGCAGTGGTGTGCCAGACAATGGGATAAAAGCTGTATAATCCCATTCTGTAACAAATGGCTATATTTACATAAAGGGATTATTGAGCTGTTATAATAAAGCATAACTGTAAAAGCTCTCCAGAACATACTTGAAAATGAGCAAAATCTCAATGTATTCTACCAGGTAAAAGATTTTCTAAATAAATACAATTCTTCTGCTGGGCTGATTTGGCACATAGTAACTCTATGCATATATATAAAAGAAGAATGAGTCAGAAATTGGGTGTGATATCATCATTAAAGATGAATGGCTGAAGGTAGATGGCCAGTCGCATGATGGAGTATAACTAAAATATGTCACTTTGCATCCTTGTATGTTTGTTCAGTGCACAGTGACGTGTGGCAGAGGTTTACGATACAGAGTGGTGCTGTGCAATGATCACCGAGGGCAGCATACAGGAGGGTGCAATGCCCAGCTGAAGCCTCACATAAAGGAGGAATGTGTTGTTCCAGTACCGTGTTATAAACCAAGAGGTAATAAGCCTGTTTTTCTTCTCATCTGTAGCACAGACCAACTTGTTCTTCTTCCTCTATATTAGGGGTGGGCAACCTGCAGCTCTCCCACTGGTCAGGATTACAAATCTTATCCTCCTCCGCAAGCCAATTGGGAGCTGGGGTTCAGGATGCCCTTCCCTGTTCTAACATGTAGCTCTCAGGAGCAGGGGCCCTCCACCATTCATATTAGTTTGTGTGCGTCATGTGTTTGTAATTAGTATTTTCTAGTTGTACAGAGTCGTGAGAATATGTTAGTGCTTTTTAAGTGAATTTTATTAAATAATAAAATAAATGCTAGGAGTGATATCAGAAACATGGTTGGGGGTGCAGACAGTAAAACAACTTCCTGCTGACCCATGATGCAACAGCTAAAAGCAGAGGTGGACATCGTGTAGGGCTATAAATTCCATCATCCTCAGTCCAATAGCAGCTGAAGATTACAGGTTGCACATCCCTGAATTTCTGGAATCCTTGGAGCAATTTTATAAAAGCAAACTGGAGTAAACCAACTGCACTGTAGTGGACAATAAAAAAAAACACCTACATTCCTATGCACTTGAATAGAGCTTTTTAACCCTCTGAATACCAGAAAGGTCACCAATGCATTGCTTTGCCATGCACTGGTGACCTCTCTGGCATTCAGGGGGTTAAAAGACTAATTTAATGTGAATTTTTATTTACTCCAGAATAAATCCAGTTTGCTTTGATAAGTATGAGCTAATGGGCCTTATCTATAAAGGCAAAATGGAGCAATTCTGGGGAAAACTGTACCATAATCGAAATAATACAATATTCCAAAATACCAATTGATTTAAATGAGGTCTTTAACCCGTTGAATGGTAAAGAATTCTTAAACACATTGCTTCAGATTGAAGAGGTTAAAAGCCACATTAATGCAATGGAAATGTTTATCTGTCCCCAATGCTGCAGCTGATTACCCTAGAATTGATCCACTTTTATTTATGACTATGGCCCATTGACGCTGAGTGAGTCACAAAGTTGGTGGGGTCATGGCCTCGGTCACACACCTTTTGCTCTGCTTGTAAATATTTTAGCTTTCAAAATGATGTATTGTATTTTATTTGTCTGCTAGAAAAATTCCCTGTGGAAGCCAAGCATCAGTGGCTTAAACAAGCTCAGGAGCTAGAAGAGACCAGAACAGCATCAGATGAACCAACGTAAGTAATCTTCTTTCTTTCCAATGTGTGGAATAGCCTACCAGCAGAAGTGGTAGATGTTAATACAGTGAGAGAATTTAAACATGCATGGGATGTAAGGATATCCTGAACATAAGACAAGACCAAAGAACAAATAAGGTTTGAGGTTATTACAGTAAGGTAAATGGGCAACTAGATGGGCAGAAAGGTTCTTATCTACCATCAGATTCTATGTTTCTATGATCTCAATGCATTGAAGACATCTCTAATGTCCAAGGTGTTGATAAGCTTTCATACATATGGATATTTAGTCTTGTATATCAGAGCATTATATTATTTGGGAATTATATATATTATATGGTTACATGCAGCTGGGCACACAATTTTTCAGACATAGTGAGGGACACACTAGAACATCTGTTTTGGAGCGGAAATACATTTCTAGTTCACCATCTCAGCACTTACGCAGCACTTTGTGCATCAAAATTGCTTTTGTAGCACTTGATTCAAAGGGCTGGCAGACTGGGAGTGTGTGGGTTTTTCCCAGCATTCCACTACACTGCACCCAAATACAGACTAAATACAGACTGAAAGCACCAAATTCATCCTTCTACACACTTTGATTTCTGGCTTGTGCATGTTTGATGTTCCACTCCGGTAAGCATTTTGTGCCTGCATCAGGGACAAATGCAGGATTTCCAGAGATGGGGGTGTTAGAAATATACATTTTAAGATTAACATTTTAACTTTCTAACATTTTTCTTACTAAACTCACTCACCCTTTGTAACAAAATGAACTTCTGGTATGTAAGAGTGACATCATAGGAACGGTTGTGTCTTACTACAGCCTCTTGTGAACAAATGGTATGTATGATGCCATATATGTTAAAGGCCTGCATTATACAATTTTAGCTGTTCTTAGAGCATGTGTTCTCGTGAATCACATTATATATAAAACTAAGGTTGTAAATGCAAGAGAGAGCGAGAGAGAGAACACAAGAGATACAATCAAATGGCAGGAGAGAGCCATACCATCAAATGGCAGGAGAGAGCCATACCATCAAATGGCAGGAGAGAGCTATACCATCAAATGGCAGGAGAGAGCTATACCATCAAATGGCAGGAGAGAGCCATACCATCAAATGGCAGGAGAGAGCCATTCCATCAAATGGCAGGAGAGAGCTATACCATCAAATGGCAGGAGAGAGCTATACCATCAAATGGCAGGAGAGAGCCATACCATCAAATGGCAGGAGAGAGCCATTCCATCATGCTTGCATCTGCTTGACAAGACCGTCTCTCCATTCCGTCTGTAAAGTGAAACTGCATGTACATTCAAGCCTGTAAGAATACATGCTTCAACTTTTGCAATATGAATTATGTTTTTAAAGTTATTTCAAGAAAACTCAATGTGAGACCTAAAACAGGAGTAAAGGACTGGAAGAAAATAAATAGCGCATTGGGGTATACATAGATATTTACAATTTATAGGAATAGTAATGTTTCACAATAACAGCAGCTTCAATTAGTCTTCATAGTATTTGGGCCATGGAGAGTGTTATTTCAATACTGTCAGAGTTACTGTTTTTATGAAACATTACTATCCCTTTAACACAACATTTTAAGGGGGTTTCCAAAAAGTAACCCTTTCAGTGCCAGAGAGGTACCCAGCACATTGCAGTACAATTTGTTGGGCACCCCTCTGGCATGGAAAGGGTTAAAATAAGCATATAACAATCATGTTCTCTATAATTCTGCATGCAGATGCCCAAGTATAGACTAGTTGTGGGCAACCCATGTTGCTCCAGATGTTGTTGGACTACAATTCCCATCATCCTCTGCTGGTCAATGGCTGTGTGAAGGTGATTGGAGTTGTAGTCCATCATCAGCTGGAGAAGAGCCCATATGCATAACACTAGCAAACATTTTTTCATTATTTGGTGCTAAATTTTGTCATTCTTAATCTGATTGGGGGGGGGGGTGTTCTGAGTAACTGGAAACCCCCTCCTGGTTTACCATTACATGTATGTACTAATGCATTAGTGAATGTGTTTTATAACACTGATACATAAAATGCTTTGCTTTCCCCCTTCTTACATCTGCCTCACTGAGACCCACAAAGGTTACAAAAAGAGGATTTTAGTCTTGCCTGTTAAATCCTATTCTCTTAGTCCATGCAGGTTACTGGTAACTTTGGGTAGAAGATCCACCCCTTTAAGTAGGCAGGAACAATTCTAGAAGTGAATGCAGGGGGTGAAGCCTACCTTCTCTCCTTGGCTGCAGCTAGCCAATCAGCTCCAGTAAGACTTGAGACACTATTGACTAGATAGTAGAAGGGAAAGAAGACTCCTGTGAGTATGACCCTGAAGGACCCCCACGGTCTGCCACAGGAGAGCCAAGTATGGTCCCTTGACAGGGTGGGAGACCAGTAACCTGTATGGACTAAGAGAAAAGGATTTAACAGGTAAGACTAAAATCATCTTTTCTCTTGTAACTTTGGGATGTCCAACCATTGAGTTTCCCAGAGGTGGAAAGTAAGGCAAGGACCAGGCAAAAGGCTCCCAAAGTCACCAGAGCAGATATGAACCATCAGATCAGAGATAGCCCAACAAAACAAATGAAGTGTCAACGTACACTGAACAGGGGTAACAGCACCACAGGAACTGTTACACAGCACACTGAACTAGAGCCAACAGGGCTCAAAAGTGAAGGAAGCACCAAAGAACCAAAGAAGATCCTAGACAGGGAAGACTGCCTCCAGGATCTTCCTCCTAAAACTGGCATCAGCCGATGCCAGCACATCAACACGGTAGTGCTTCAAAAAGGTGTGCACAGACGGCCAAGTGGCAGCCTTGCACAGCTGATCAGCGGAGGTCTGATTCTTGTAAGCCCAAGAAGCCCCAATAGATCTAGTAGAACGAGCCATGACCCAAAAGGGAACATGCTTCTTCCTTAACTCGTAAGCCTTACAAATAGTGGACTTGATCCGAGAAGCAATAGTCACTTTGGATGCAGGTCTCCCTGCCCTGGGGGCCCTCAGGAATGACGAACGTACATAAAACTTGAGACAATGCACCACATCTAACAAGTGGTGATCCCTATCCTTGTCAGAGGTAGGGTCAGGGCAGAAAGAAAGCACCTCAATCTCCTGATTAATGTGGAACTCAGAGACCACCTTCGGGAGAAACTCCTGCGAAGTGCGAAGCACCACCTTGTCTTTGTGAAACACCAAAAAAGGTGGTCTACAAGACAGAGCATGTAACTCCGTGACACAGAGAAAAGACACAATCGCCAGGAGAAAGGCCATTTTCCACATCAGCAGGCATAGAGGAATAGTAGCCAAGGACTCAAAGGGAGGACGCTGAAGGATGCCCAAAACCT
The DNA here is from genome assembly GCA_037306005.1 of Rhinophrynus dorsalis. Lineage (NCBI taxonomy): Eukaryota > Metazoa > Chordata > Amphibia > Anura > Rhinophrynidae > Rhinophrynus > Rhinophrynus dorsalis. The sequence goes on from CM074721.1 coordinate 409,208,836, forward strand.
AGTTAAGATCCCACTGAGGAGCGGGAGTCTTGAAAACAGGATGAGTATGAGCAACGCCCTGGAAGAAAACCTTGACATCAGGAGAGAGCAGAAGTCTGAACCTTAAGGGAACTCAAACTAAGGCCCTTATCCACTGTCCTGCAAGAAAGCCAGGACCGTAGGCAGATCAAAATCCTGAAAAAAGTCCCTATCAGCACACCAAGAGAGAGAGCTCGACCAGACACGATGGTAGGCCTTAGAAGAAACAGGTTTGCAGGCACTAAGCATAGTAGCCACCACACCAGAAGAAAAACCTTTCTTCTTCAGTATTGAGGATTCAATTTCCAAGCCGTCAAAGCTAGACAATGAACAATCTCCTTCCACAGGTAGCCCTGTAGAAGAAGATCCGGACGGTAAGGGAGCTGGAATGGCTCCGCCACTGAGAGATCCAGAAGCTCCGGAAACCAAGCCTGTTGAGGCCACTACGGAGCAATCAGAATGACTGGACAGCGCTCCAGTCTCAATTTCCGTAAAAAGAAAGCTGTAAGCCAGAGGAAGTAACCAAGGAATAGACATGGCATCCACCGCTATAGCTAGAGGATCCCTCCAGCGAGAGCAGAACCTCGGAACCTTCCAGTTGTGTCTTGTCGCCATTAGGTTGATGCAAGGAAGATCCCACTTCTGCACAATGAGGGTGAACACCTCTGGGTGCAGTTTCCACTCTCCGCTGTCCACCGTGTGTCGACTGATACGGATATGGCAGGAACATGTTCTTCTGCCCAGGACAAAATAGCCTTGACCTCTAACCAAACGGCGAGACTTCTTGTTCCCTCCTGCTTGTTGATGTAAGCCACGACCGTGGGGTTGTCGGACTGGACCCGGACTGGGCATTCTTCCAGCTGGGGCGTCCAATGGCGAAGGGCATGAAATATCACCCGAAGCTCCAACACGTTGATGGGAAGGAGAGATTCCTTCAAAGATCACCAACCCTGAGCACTCCGGCGACCCAGGACCGCTCCCCAGCCGGAGAGGCTAGCATCCATCGTCACCGTGGTCCAGAAGGATACCAGGGAGGACTTGCCCTTCAGCAGATTGAAGAGGTCTAGCCACCACGACAAACTCAGTTCCACATGAAGAGGGAGGGATACTGACATCTTCAGAAGGTCCGGCTGACCCCTGCACACCTGGATCACAAACCTCTGGAGTTCCCTGGTGTGAACCATGGCAAATGGAACCGCTTCTGTGGTAGAGATGAATTTCCCCACTAGAGAGGACAGCTTCTTGGCTGGAACTGGATCATGAACCAGAACAGCAGAAACCCTGTGGGCGATCTGGTGAGCTACCTCATCCGTTAGAAACACCATTCTCTGTCGAAGAGAAGGCCCAGGAAGACCATATGCTGGGATGGGACAAGATCTGACTGTCCATGTGTAACGGTTTTTTAAGACACTCAGACCAGTTAGTAGAATAAAACACAGTTTTATTAAATGAAAAGTTAGGTGAATGATCGCCCTGTACAGGCAACAAAAAATAATAGCAAAATATGGACAGATATGCCCCCACAGGCCCAGTTGTTACGGTTTTCAGACACTTCAGACAGAGGGTATGATAAAACACAGTTTTATTGAAAAAAAGTAATGAACAATATCGCCCTCTACAGGCACACAGTGTAAACAAGAAATAAGTGTCTAGACCCTTACAGGCCAGTAGACTGGATACAGACAGAGTAGAATATATGTACAGAAAATATATACTAGGGCTGGTAACCCAGAGAGGAGCACACAATAGTTACCTCAGTCCTCATCAGTCTTTGTTGTGGTGTAGGCACACCCAAGGTGTAGCTGAAGCTTGTATAAGTATGAGGAGTCAATACCGAGTCTGCAGGAGAGCAATCGACTTGCACGGCAGAACTGACCCAGAACGCTAGAGCAATAATGGATAGCCCCCACAGGCGTAACTAATGCCACCAGTACTTGGGAACTGTGAATCGTTAGCCCCCACGGGCGTAAACCGGAGACTACAAGCTGCAAGAGCAAGGAACGTTAGCCCCCACGGGCGTATAACGACTCCACCAGTGCAAGTGCGTGGGCAAGAGGACCACCGGTACGGTACTGGAACAACTACCCTGCATAGATGAACTATGAGCCGCCGTCTCTCAGGCCCAAGCGGCCGGCTCAGCAGTAGTAGCGTAGCACTGAAAGGGTTAACCAGGCACCTGGTAGGAGGTGAGGCACAGCAAGGAATCGGCTCAGCAGTCGGAATCGCCCTGATGGTATAGCTCTGCAAGCTTAAGGAGACTCAGCAGTAGTACAGCTCAGTAGCGTTAACAGTGAACAGTGACTCAAGGGTTAAGGTCAGTCTCGAGCACAAGCGCGACTCCAGGAGTAAGAATGTCGCCCAGTAGACAGCAGCAGGAACGTAGACAGACTGGAACTGGGAACTGTGGAGAATCGTAGACAAGCCGGATCAGCAACAAGCAGGAACGTCAGCCAGGCCGGGTCGGATACCAGAGCAGGTTCGTAGACAAGCCGGATCAGCAACAAGCAGGAACGTCAGCCAGGCCGGGTCGGATACCAGAGCGGGTTCGTAGACAAGCCGGATCAGCAACAAGCAGGAACGTCAGCCAGGCCGGGTCAGATACCAGAGTGGGTTCGTAGACAAGCCGGATCAGCAACGAGCAGGAACACAGGAGAGTATCAAGCAGGTACACCGGAAACCAGGAACGCAGAGAACAGCAGCAAGGCTCAGGAACACCACGAAAGGGCACCAGACAGGTGCCAGCGGCCAGTATAAAACGGGTAACCAGGGGCGGGCCAACACAGCTCAGCCAATCAGGGAGCAGCACAGCAAAGAGTGACACACAGGATCACGGGGACCGTGATACCAGTATACAGAACCACAGTATCACATATACTGTCTCAGGACAGGCACCCAGTAGTGAAATACATCAAGGGTTAAAAGCAATAATCAGTCAGTCTCTGTTGTGGTGTTTGGCATGCCCAAGGTGGTGATAGGGCAGCTGTACGTGTAAATGGTGCAACACTTAGAGTTCTTAAGACAGGGAAGCTGCTAGGCAATATGTGACCAGAGGTAGAATCAGCAGAAAAGTTGCACAGAATAGCCCCCATGGGCGTAGCCACGGATACAACTTAATCTGCAAGTGCGTGAGTCGGTAGCCCCACGGGCGTAACAACGGTACTAGCTTGCACTGCAAGAGCTGGCTAATAGCCCCCATGGGCGTACTAACGGAGACCAACAGAACAGAGATAGTTTGAGCCACTGGCCCCCACGGGCATATACCGGAGACAACCTGCGAGAGCTTGAGCCAGTAGCCCCCACGGGCATAACAACGGAGACCACACTACGCTGCAAGTGGTGAAGCCAATAGCCTCCCACTGGAGACCACCCTTTGCTGTAATAGCTTGAGCCTATAGCCCCTACGGGCATAAACCAGAGAACAAACGTATGAGTAAGTGCCAATGGCGCCCTACCGGGAGCGTTAACGAATGCGACTACTCTGCGGTTGACAGGATGAGCCACCGACCAACCCAAACATATACGCGGTCTGCTCTGCAGAAGTAGTGCGATATAGCTTAGGCTCTGTACAGGAGTGAGAAGGCTCAGCTGAGGAGGTGGCAGCACAGCAAGGGTTAATATGCAGCTTTAAGGATCGAAGGCTCAGTATAGAGGAATAGCTCTGCAAGTACCATGGAGGCTCAGTAACGGAAGCACAGCTCTGCAAGTGAGCACGGAGACTCAGCACTTGGACTAGGCACTGCAAGGGTTAAGGAGGTCACACTATCAGCCTGGCAGGCAGTAGCAGCGGAAGTCAGAATGTCGCTATGGCGACAACAGGAGCAGGAAGCAGGAACAAGCAGGTGACTGGAGCAGGCCGGTTCGGGTCACGGAGCGGGAAGTCAGCCAGGCCGGGTCGGATCATGGAGGTGGTACTCAGACAAGACGGGTCGATCACGGGCAGGCACGTCAGCCAAGCCGGGTCAGATAACGGAGGTGGTTCTCAGACAAGCCGGTTCAACCACGAGCAGGAACACAGGAGCGTAGTCAGAACAGGCCAAATCGGAACACAGGAATCCGGAACACAGGAACACAGCAACAGCAACGCTGGCTCTGAAACACCACAAAAGGGCACCTGACAGGTGTCACGGTCAGGCATAAAAAGGTCACCAGGGGAGGGCCAAGCCAACTCAGCAAATCAGAGCATACCAGAAGCGAGAGTGACAGAGGAGGATCACAGGCACTGTGATACCATGTTGATGATCCACCTGTTATGGGTGAGAGCATGAATGCAGTCCTGAACCTGCTGATGAAGAAGTTCCGCAGAAGGGGCTTTCAGAAGCAGGTCGTCCATGTATGGAGTACCTCTGATGCTGCCCCGATGGAGGATGGATACTAAAACTCCCACGACACGGTTGAAGACTTGAGGAGCTGTAGTCAGACCAAAGGTAAGAGCTGAAAACTGAAAGTGCCCTTGGTCGCAGGCAAATCTGAGATACTGCCGACTCTCTGGATGAACGGCGATGTGTAGATACGTGTCCTGAAGATCCAGAGAGGCAAGGAAATCCATATCATAGCAGCAATCACCGTCCTTAGGGAACCCTGGTGATAATGAGTCTTTATCACAAAGGAATTGAGATACTTCAAATCCAAAATGGGACGACAGCCACCCTCCTTCATGGAGACCACAAAGAGGTTTGAGTAAAAACCCATACCTCTGTCCCGAATTGGAACAGGTTCCAGAACATCCTTGTCCAGAAGGGCCTGGATATCACCATTGAACAGACGGCGTTTCTCTACTCCCTGGGATGTATGAGTGGAGAAAAACCGAAAAGGAGGAAGAGAGACGAAAGGGATCCTGTACCCTTCCGCCACCACTTGTAAAACCCACGGGTCCGCCACTGAATCCTCCCAGATGCTGTGGTAGTGACACAGACAGCCACCCAACAGCCGAGTGGGGACCTGGGTTTGGTGAGTCATGCCGAAGAAGGCTTGGAAGCTTTAGGCTTGGAGGAGACCTTGGGCTTCCATTGCTGTTTGGGCTTGGAGGAGGGACGTGGAGCTGAGGGAACCTCCTGGTTCACTGGACGTGTCTCAGTCTAGAAGGAATGAAAAAGCCGATTATGCTTGAGAGGCGTCTTCTTCCTAGGGACCATAGGCAGAAGGGTACTCTTGCCCTCTGTGGCCTCACTAATCAGATCTCAGATCCTTAAGATCTGGCCCAAACAAAGAGGTGCCTTGAAAAGGCAATGAGAGCAAAGCTTTCTTGGAAGCAGTGTTAGCAGACCAGATCTTGAGCCAAAGAGCTCGTCTGGCAACCATAGACATGGTGGAAACCTTTGCCACCAAACGGATTTCATCAAATAAGGCATCAGAAACATAGTGGTGGGCCTCAGAAATGTTGGCAAGAAGCCGCAACATATCCAGTGTTGGAGCACCCTGACAGACAGCCAGGGTGAGCTGTTCAATCCAGACCGCAATGGCCCAGTTCACCCATGCTGCAGAGAATGCTGGACGCATGGCAGTACCAGAAGTGGCAAAAATGGACTTGAGGGAGGCCAAGTTTCTTCTCAGTCCAGTCTATCAGAGCGGAAGCATCAGCAACTGGCAAGGCAGTGGATTTAGATAGCCTAGAGACAGGAGCATCCACTTTGGGGGGATGAACCCACTGAGCAAGCTCCGCCTCAGAGAAGGGATAAAGCTTGGGAAATTTTTTGGAACAGAAGGTTTCCTGTTTGGAGACTTCCACTCATCAGGCACTAGGCGGTCAAGAGTGGGGTTTAAGTAGAAAACAAGTATAGGGCCTTTTAGGCTCCTGAAATGCATCAGAGGGATCCGAAGAAACCTCCGGAACTAAGGGAATGCTGTAGGATAGTTAAGACAGCTCTGATCAAGCCCTCAGCCGAGGGATCAGGATCAGCCTCACAGGGCTCCCCCAAAAACTGCCCACAACGAAATATTCCTCAACATCCGAATCCACCAACAGTTCCTCCTCAGAGGAATCTGATATGTCAGGTACTCCCTGTGGTTTTGGCAGGGAAGGTCTGACGGAAGAAGGGGTCTTCCAGTAACTGGGATGGAAAGAGTTGCAATATAGACCGGAGGTCTCTAGCAGCAGCCTTGAACTCTTGCTCCCAAACTGGCTCTAATGCATGGCTGGAGGTCCCTGGGAGAGACTCAGGAACATCAGAACATGCTGGACATAAATGACCTGAAAATTTTCTAGGTAACCCTGAATGACATGAGGATCAATGCGCAACAGGGGACACAGAGACCCCAGTGTCCTTAGTCTTAGGCCTGGCCCCAAGCTCTAACGGATTAGACATTCTCACAGTGTCAAAACGTTTAAAGTATAAGGAATCGCCCAAATACAGTGTGTAAGATTAAAATTTCACCCCAGAAATCGCTACTGCACTTATCTGGAGGCAAAGGGTTAATCTTCAGAGGAGAGGAGGAGAGTCCAAGCCCTGTGTGGGATACTCATTCAGGAAAAGCACAAAATGGCTGCCGAGGCGGGAGCCAATCAGAAACAAGCGCACGATGCAAGCAGTCATGGGAAATGTAATTTTCCCAGAAAAAGTACCCCAACAGTGCCCGAAGCCCCCTGAGCCCCCCAACACACATAAAACATTAACTGGATGACAGAGCAAAGGCAGACAATTAAAATGAGCCATCTCTGAAGTCGCTATATTGAGCGGTTGCAGAGATATGTCCCAAACTGTACAATCCCATAGAAGTGAATTGAGCAACGGCGTCTATGCGGTAAAAGTGCAGCTTAAAGCCGCGGAACACAAATTTTGCAAAGTTGAAACTGTGAATTAAAATTAGATGAAACATCACTAGAACATGTTAGCAAACCCAAAAGACACTGAACCCACTAGGGAAAGTGCCAATAAAAAGATGCAAAACCAGCAGCTAAAGGGTTAAGTTACCACAGAAAGTTGCTTCAAACCACCCAACAGACATACAGATAAACCCAATGAGTACAGGAGTGTGCAATAGGAACTCCAAAGGAAAACCCCTGTGGGACATGTGGACCTGCAGCACTCAAAGGGTTGCTCACTTTTCCTGCAGATCTTCTGTCTTTAGAACACCATGTATTAAGAAGAAGCCTCATTGGGCAACTCCTAAGGAAAGAAATTGAACCCAAGATTTTCCCCCCAGGGCTTAAGGTCCACAAAAAGCACCCAGATACTGAGCTAGCTACATCTAAGGGCATTGTCAGTGATGGTAATCCGCCTAATGGTGGTATTCCATATCTAACAGAAAAATAAAAAATTAGCTAAACCTATAGCAGATCTGTTCTCTTACCTGTATCTTCACCAAGGAACAAATCTTATTGAAGCTGATTGGCTAGCTGCAGCCAAGGAGGGAAGGTAGGCTCCACCCCCTGCATTCACTTCTAGAATTGTTCCTGCCTACTTAAAGGGGCGAATCACCTACCCAAAGTCACCAGTAACCTGTATTGGACAACAGAGAAATAACTGTCACACCTTAAAGGGATAGTAATGTTTCATAATAAAAGCAGCTCTAATTAATCATCATAGTATTTGGACTTTGGAGAGTGTTATTTCAATTCTGTCAGAGTTGTAGTTCAAGAGTAATTCAATGACAAAATGTCCCCCTCCCGCCCCTTTTACTGATGTAACACTTTTCAGCCACAGCAGAAGAGAGGTGCCCAGGTAGATTGCAGAGAGGGACAATCTTCAATTAAGATAAGGGAGAAACCTGAAAAGCTTGTCAAGGGGGGCAGGGCTTTCATTGTTTTCATTGTAAGAAGATTGTCCCCTGCTGTTATCTGTCTGGTCTTACAACCAGATCCCCATCTGAGAAGAGATGGCTTACACTAGGTAAAAGGGGCGGGAGGGGAAACTTTGCTTGTGAATATCTCTTAAACCATAAAGGTTTGAGAGATAAGACTTATATCATTATTCATATTTTTTTAATGCCTACAAAACAAAATAAAGTTAAAACGAAGTATTACTATCCCTTTAAAAAAACACGTCAGGATTCCTTGACTGACAGCTGACTATCTGAGCTGATTTGGACTGAAACAAAAAGATGAGCAATTCTGCACCACTGAGAACACATAGAAAACCCTCAATTTTCCATTGATTTAAATTGGGACTTTAACCCTTTGAGTTCCAGAGGGGAACTCAATGCATTTCAAAGCATTTCGTTGTGTACCCCTTTGGCACTCAAAGGGGTACGCCTGAATGCAAGTGAATTCTCTAACATATCACACGGTAATGCATTGGAGACCTCTCTAGAGTGCAGTTAAATGGGCATTTTAATTGGTTTTCCTTATGTTGCAGTTGTGTCCAGAATTGCTCTCCCTCTGGTATCTACATGTGGCTCTTTATCTTCACATGATAGTGCTCAGGTTTGGACTCATGAGGTCCTCCTGTAATCTTAGAACACCCAGACCAGTGTTTTATCTCTCCATCACTTCTCATATAGTAACTGTGAGTAGCATGCGAATACGTGCAGCTGTATTCCAAAGCACAGGATCAAGCTTTGCCAAACCAGCCTCGTGCAAGATAAATAGCTTGGCCTTTGCGGTCTACCACGGCTAGTGTCCTACATTTATACTAATGTTGAACATTCAGAGGGCTTTTTTTATTGGCAGAATATAATATGACTTACTTGAAAACTGAGCCAAGAAAAATCTGAGCCTGACCTTTTTTGTTTTTAGTTATGGAATGTGATGACAGTTGAAACCCATCATGATTTTAAATGCTATACCCCCCCAAGCCCTCCTTGTTACAGTATGAATTTCAGAGTTTCAGCAGTGTTGTGTATTATTCCACAGTTGTTACTATTCACATGAAAAATTACAGATGTACAAATGGTTTATATGGACTGTGATGTACAGATGATCCGGTCAATTACAAATCAAATGAATTTCTTTGATGCATCCTGCTAAAATTCATTGTACAAGTTAAATGAAATTCATTTGTGATTTATGCAACTAATCTTCAAACAAATCTTTGTGTGTCCTTTCACAAGGGACATTGGAAACTGTAGTCCAACAGGAGCCAGAGACTGTAGGATGCCCCCTGCTAAATTAGATAATTTACTATTAAAGGGATAGTAACAGCAGCTCCAAGTACTCTTCATAAAATTTGGACCATGGAGAGTGTTATTTCAGTCAGAGTTGTAATACAAGAGTAATTGAATGAAAAAATATCCCCCTCCTGCCCCTTTTACCTAGTGTAACACTGCTCACCTCAGATGTGCAATCTGGTCCTGGGACCAGACAGCTCGCAGCAAGAAATAATCTTCTTACTATGGGCATAAGGAGAACCCTGCCCCCCTTGACAGGTTTTTCAGGTTTTTCCTTGTGTTCACTGAAGATTGTTCCTCTCTGCAATCCATCCGGACAGTCTTGCTGCCCTGAGGTGAGCAGTGTTACATCAGTAAAAGGGGTGGAAGAGGGATACTTTATCATTCAATTACCGTTGTACAACAACTCTGACAGTATTGAAATAACACTATCCATGGCCCAAATACTATGAAGATTAATTGGAATAGCTTTAATTGTGAAATATTACTATCCATTTAAGGCTTTATTGCTCCAACAATGATTCAAACTTCTGGAGCAAGCCAACTGCATGATAGAAAAAAAAAAAATCACTGGGAATTTTAATTGCCCCTTATGCTGCAGTTGATTTGCTCCAAAATGACACCTCTTGATAAATATGCCATTAGTGTGATGTAATGTAAGTTGTTCTTTTGCTGTGGTATCCTATCCCTTCCCGCTACTTTTGGGCCAAGTTTGTTGAAGAAGAATTATTTCATTAAATTTCTTCCTATATTGTCTTATTACTATTATTAGACACGGTCCAGTTGGCTAACTGACTGACTTTGAAGCCAAGACACCAGCTGTGAAGCATGGAAAAACCTTGTTTAACCCCCGTGTTGGCTCTTTATATCCAGGGAAAGACTTACATCCTAGGCACCCCAGAGAAGGAATGCAAGGCCGGGTCACACACCCCACTCCTCTCATGTCCCCTAGTCCCATCCACTGTCTCCTGGCTAGAAAATACCATTGAACTATAACAAACAGGTACAAAAATACCTTAAACCCTTGGTTGCAAGGAGCTCTCTGTAGCATCCAAGGAGTTAATTAATACCCTGTAAAGGGGTGTAGAACTGGTGCAGGGACTTGAGATTGCTCTGGTGATACCCATAATTCATAATGTGGGCGTGACTCACACAGCTAAGGTACCCCTTAAAATATGGAGCTTTAGGCTTTTGCCTTCTCTGTTGGGAAATCTGGTCCTGTTTATCTCCCTGTGTGTCAGGAAATTGAACTTTGACTGTATGGGGCAGAGGCTAATATTTATTAGTATATTGTAATACTAATATGAAATCACTGTACACCATGTACAGTGACTTCATATTAGTATTACAATATACTAATAAATATATTATTAATATTTAAGATCTCGGCTCCATTGATGTTAAAGAGGTGAGAAGCAGTGTATTTGAGACCTCTTCAGCAGTCAAGGTGTTAACTTCAAGCACTAGCGAATACTGAGCAACATTCCCTGCTCCATGCACTATGGAGAACTACTTCAACATAATAACGTAGTTGATGATGCTGAAAAAAGGCATGCATCCATCAAGCTGAGCCCATGCCATATGACCCCTATTGATCCAGAGGAAGGCAAGAAAATACCCCCATTGAATATGGAAGTTGATGGGGATGAGTCTCACTGCAGCAATTTTCACAGGAGTGGCCCCCTTTTCAACGTCTGTCAGATGCACTGCCCTGTGGCAATTCATTGGCTACGGGCGCACTCCAGCCCCTTGCTGCACCTGGGAGGGGTGGACAGTGAACCAGAAACTGCTAGATTTTTAAATATATTAAGTAAAACATAGGCAAGATTTAATGTGTGTGATATGTTAGCATGATGTGGAACATTTGTTAAAAGTAAAAATAAATCTACATACTAAGCGTTATTAAATTATATATATTCCAATAGGTTCATTCCAGAAGCCTGGTCACCTTGCAGCGCAACCTGTGGTCATGGAACACAAGTGAGGGAGGTGAAATGTCGTATTCTGTTGACATTCACTCAGACTGAGTTGGAACTGCCTGATGAAGAATGTGAGGAGGACAAACCATTGACAGAGAGGTCCTGCCATCTACAGCCATGTGGAGGGGATCCTATGGACCTAAGTTTGGAACCTTCACTTCATGCAGAGGAACCCACTGGGATTTATGACTGGGAATATCTTGGCTTCACGGCCTGTTCCAGCACCTGTTCTGGAGGTACTGTATTTCACATTTATTATTGCATAACTGCTTTGGTATTGTGGTCTGTGCAGCAACAAAAAAATGTTTCTCAACCAAAGACCTGTCCTCAGGTATTACCCCTGAAAGGATTATTGAGGCTATTATTTAACCCCTTGAGGACCAGAGGTATGTGCAACACATTGCAAAACAATGAATTGCATGCCCAAAAGGAGGTTTCGACTTCAGCAGAAGAAGGGGTTAAGGTCTGTTAAATTGTGGAATTCCTCAACCCAAAGAGGTGGTTATGGCAGATACAATGGATACATTCAAGAGACGATTAGATACATTTCTTTCAACAGGAAACATTCAGAGTTACACTGTTTATTAGTAGGCAGATCAGGAAGGTCTGATAAAGACTAATTTAATTGGTAGCAGGAAAGCTATAAAATTCTCAGTCACTGGGGTATGAGGCGAAGTTGAGCTTGATGGACTTGTTTCTTTATTCAGCCTAATTGACTATGTTACTATGTACTATGTTATTATGTAAAAGTGTTGACCCTTTCCCAGAGGGGTACACAACCCATTGCTTTGCAATGCATTGCGTACCCCTCTGGCACTCAAAGGGTTAAAGGGACATTGGAACATATGTATAAAAGCCGTTATTCTGTCAATATGGGATAAATTAAAAATTCCTAAATTCCCTTTCACTTCAGTAGAAGTCAAAGGGCAGGGGGCCTTTTCTTGAGCAAATAAACTGTACAGCAGATGGCGATAAACGTACCTTTCAATTAACCCTTTGCGTACCAGATGAGTACGCAATGTACTGCTTTTCAATGCTTTGCATACCCCTCTGGCACTCAAATGGTTAAAAACAGCATCTCATATGTGAAAAACTGTACTTCCTCCTCTATCAGATCGTATCTGTATGTCACCCATCATATACTTAGATTGTAAGCTCTACGGGGCAGGGACCTTTCATCCTCATGTATACTCACCTGTTGTTTCCTTTATGATTGACTTTACAAGTACTTAATCACAGCACTTATTGTACCCCTTCTATATCAAATGTAAACTGTAAAGTGCCAAGTACACTGGTTGGCGCTATATAAATAAAAGATGCAATACAATATTTATGACATCACTAATTAGCAACCTGCATAAATAAACATGAGTTAACTGTCCATATGTTACTTCCTACACAACCATAGATAAATAATATTTATCCACATATAATGGTGCTTATACACCTAAGAATTTTTGTTTTCCTGTAATGCATATTTAAAAGTGTATGGACTACGGTATATTAAGTTTTACGTTTAAACCCTTTGAGTGCCAGAGGGGTAAGGAATGCATTGCAGAGCAATGCGTTCTGTACTCCTCTGGTACTCAAAGGGTTAAAATCAATGTCGTTGCATATTTTCAATATATTATTTACAAATTGGTGATATGCTTGTAATTTTGTATTGCAATAGTATTTGATTATAGGTGTCATTTCATTTGAAATTTTTGTTTTGTGATAGTATGGTATTTTAGTCTAGTTTCCATCCTGTTTTACTAAAACATTAGTTAATTTACTGTAACCTGATATGTGTCAGGCAGCTCAACCAATGGATTCAAGGAAATGGCTTGGAACCGTTTCTTGAAGAACTAATGAAGCTAATTGTTCTTTACTGGAACCCAAAGGATTGTGTTGTTTTTCTTGTAATGGCCTTGTGAGTCATTGTACCTAACCCTTTTTATCTGTTTAATGTCCAGGAATACAAGAAGCAATAGCCGTTTGCCTTCATATGCAGACAAAGCAAGCAGTGAACAACACCCTTTGTGACAGCTCAATGCGCCCTCCTGCTATGATGAGAACGTGCAATACAAAACTTTGTCCACCAAGGTACTATGCCTATGAATTTATTGAGATTGGATGTATTTTATTGAGATTGGATGTATATACACGATTCCATCCTAAAATAGGTCCAGGAACCTTTTTGTGTGTCATTTCTTGTATAAATCCTAGTAAGTAAGCTGTTTAAAGGGGACCTAGTACTGACACAGCATTTAGGCTCACTTAATATATGTATTTAAATTGTGTATACCTTGTGCTTTTTGTTTTGCAAACAGATGAAAGATTTTAGAGATACTTGAGTTAGTTGTTGGTGGAATCTAATATCAGCAGAGCTTTGTTCTCTGTCTTGATCAGCTAAAGCTGCATAATGAATTAGTCACATGTCCAGAAACTCATCCCTTTCCGCCTTTTTAGTCTTCCAAAGACAACTACTTTCCACCAGAGAGTGGAATAAATGAATAAGGAGGCATAATCATTCACGTTCTTTCATAATGAAAGATCCCACTGAAGGGAAGACTTGAAGAGGGGATAGGTTCTCTTAAAAACATTAAGAAAACTGTTTATCTTAGAAGAAAACAATATATAATAAATGTTTCATTGTTATTCATTGACAAAACCTTTTTTTAAAGTGATAGGTCAACTTTGAGATGAAAATGTCATCTATTTCTCACTTTTGCTAAGAGGAGCTCAGTGGGACAGTAAGTTGGTGTTTTGGGACAATTCTTTCCTCTGTGCCTTGTTTCTCACCATGTACTAGATGAAGAGGAGATTTCAGTAAAATGTGTCCTCTGCCTTTACATGCTATAGAGGTGGGGTTCAGGGATTGCTCACATATGAATATTTGTATGTATATTTAATAACATGTAATATATAATGTTTCTCAGTTTGTGTAAATATGCAACCCTCTACTGAAAACTGTCCAGGACATACTTGAAAACGAGAGAAATCTCAATGTATTCTTCCTGGTAAAACATTTTCTAAATAAATCAATTAAAGACTTAAAGCTCATGTAGTGTATGCACCAAAGCGGTGTTACATAAGCAAACATGCAGGTGTAGGACTTTTTTTTACCAAATGTATTGGTTTTGAAAAATGCAGGTGGATTTGGGCATTCTCCAATATGTATGAAGTTTCTTTAATTAATAACTTTAGGTGAAGCTTAACCCTTTGAGTACCAGAGAGGTAGCCAATGCATTGTAAAGCAATGTGCTGGACATGCCCTGACACTCAAATAGTTAGCTTTAAAACTAGAGAAATCTCAACTACATTGTGAAGTAAAAAGCTTGAGTGTGTGCAGTGAAATATATGAATGGTCTGTTGTGCATCAAATGCAAAATTTGTGTATGCAGCGTTCGGTTGGGTATGAAGGATGTACTAGTGAGTGTATCCACCAACCAAAAAATTGGTTTTGAGCAAACAGATTTAGAGGTATACACGGAGAATAATTTGCAGAAACACAGATATCAGAGACACAAATGTAAGAACATTCCAAGGACTTTTGGGTTGACTTCACAGCTTTCTTCGTATTCCATTATATTTTTAATGAGATCTGGTCCACCAGAATGTGCGTCTAATAATGCAGCACACGCCATGAAAATGATAGTCAGCAGTGGATGTTGCTAGCATTATATAATTACAGAGGTGGGAGAGAGAGGACAGGAAGATCTGAGTTAAAGCGGAACTACCACCCGACACAATCTTTAGCTTAACTAAGTCCCCATCTGGCGACTAGCTGCTTAGTAGTGCTAGTTGCCAGAATTATTACCTTATTTAATAGATTTCTTATTTCTTCCATGGGTAACAGGCAGTACGGAGAGCAGACATCTTGCCATTGTGACTACGTGTGCCTGCTCTGTCAGTCCCAGACAGCTGTAGGAGGTGTTGCTAGGAGCCATTTGGCTCCTGCTGGGACTGACAGCGCAGGCGCGCGGACGTCACAGTGGCAAGATGTCTACTCTCCGTACTGTCTGTTTCCCATGGAAGAGAACAGAAATCTATTAAATAAGGTAATTATTCTGGTGACTAGCGCTACTAAGCAGCTAATCGCCAGATAGGGACTTAGTTAAGCTAAAGATTGTGTCTGGTAGGAGTTCCGCTTTAACAATGGAGAGAAAAGGAGGGTTGGGAAAAAGAGAAGGGTGGAGGGTTGGAGAGGAGGTTGGAGAAAGGGAAGGAGGGGATGTAGAAGAGGAAGGGAAGGGGAAAGGTTGGGACAAAATAGCAGGCTCAAATCACCTCCATTTAAGCATGCAAGACCAAATAAGCTTGGAGGTTTTTACAGTAGGAAAAATGGGCCGACTAAATGGGCCTCATGGTCACTTTCAACTGTGTGCAGTTATTCTAACAAACAGTGTTGAGAAATATGTCAACACCTAATAACTGAACAAAAAAAGAAGAGGGATTTTAGAGCAAACCAACTGAATAATAGTTGATTTAAACTTGGGGGGGATAAATTAAACTTCCCATTGAATTTAAATGAGAATTATAACATATTGAATGCTAAAGAAGTCTCCAACATATTGTCTTGCAATACACACACATGTAAATCCAGTTCAAAATGACATGTGTGTGTTGATATTTTCTTAATTTCAAGGAGATATTAAGAAGTGTTATTTTGAAGGGCAGTAAAGTGCTGCACGTTTATATTAATGAGTAGCACTATGTAATGATGTAAAACCCCTTTATTCTTTTGGGGGGTGCCCAATGTAAAATGGTCTCCTTAAAGGGGAACATTCACCTCTTAAAAATGTTTTGCCATGGTTTTAGTTATTAAAGTAGTATTAGGAAATGTGTGCTTTTTTTCATTTTCATACTTTTAAAGATATTTAATATTCAAGCTGTGCACTTCCGCGTAATGCGTGCCGGCACAGCTCTTCTTGACTTCCTAATTCTCCTCCCACCTCCCTCCCAGCTGCCCCAGGGAGAGCATTCACACTTCCCTTCTGTGTGGTGTGAATGGCTTCTATTGTTATATCAAGCTCCAGTTAGCATTATACTGAGGTGAGCATGTTCATGCTTCCCTGTGGTGTGGTGTGAATGGCTTCTGTTGTTGCATCAAGCTCCTCTTATCAGTATACTGAGGTTGCCATTCCCACCACACTGAAGGGAAACGTGAAAGTGCTCCCTGGGACAGCTGGGATGGAGGTGGGAGGAGAATTAGGAAGTCGAGAAGAGCTGTGCCGAAGATTCAGTGAACCCCATTATGCTGACCGGCACAGATTTAGATATCTTTAAAGCGGAACTTTTACATGATTAAAAAAGCCCCGCAGAGCATAGTTACATTAGTGATATAGACAGATTTATGCTTGAAAATAGAGTAACACCCACCTAACAATCAAATTTAACAAAACCATTTTTTCCCATAAAATTAATAAATCTCCAGATTTTTCAACCAGACTAGTGCATTGGTGTAAGGGGTACAGTGAAGGACATGCAATTGCTTGCTAATCAATACAGTACGTTAGAAAACGCTCAACACTCAAAAGGTTAAAAGGGCATATCAAGTCATGGACATCATCTCTCAGAAGGAATTCTTTCAACATGTTGCTGATTAAAAATAGTTTATATGCACATTAACATCCCAAACAGGAAAAGTTACAGACAAAGCAATAAGATGAAAATGTCTGAATGGCTTAAGGCTGAAATAATACAAGATATCTAATCATGTGCCATTATATTAAGACATTAAAGTTTTCTGGTTGTTTGAACAAGACCCTTGTGCGTGCTCTAAAGAAATGTAAATACTGAAGGTGCATGCATTTTTTTGTGTCTGGTACAGTTGTACAAAGCGGGAGTTCTGGGAAAGGTAGATGTCATATGTTATGCTAACATCATTTACCTGACCACCCATCTCTAGTGCACGGAACTTCGTGGAGGTTGACATTCTAGCCAGTTCCTTTGGTATGTGCAGAAATCCAAAGTATTTTAACTCACATTTGGTCAGCCAGAGTGATAACACCTTTAACCCATTAGCTCACAGACAAGCAACCAGATTCACCTCAGGCGCCACATGTAAGACCCTCTGGTCCGTGGAAGAGCTGCAAATTATAATTAGAAGTTCTTAAAAGTAGATTAACCCCTTGAATGCTAGAGAAGTCTCCAATTCACAGTGAGTCAGAGACCTGTCTAGCACCCACTTGTCTAAGGTGGATCAGTATAAGCAAAAAGAGACGTTTGCTTTGAGACAAACAGAAGAGAAAATATGATACATGAAATGTGGAAAAGGGAAATGATCTCCTCTTCCAGCTGTACCAGGGAACAGACTGGGGACTGCAGGAGAAGCCTTTGAGGTTCCACCCCCCTTGATTAGTTGTTAGAGGAATCTGTGAGGTTTTGTTTCACAGTGCTTTACATCACAGTGGTAAGGCAGAAGTGGAAAAGTAGGGTTTATTTACTAAGGGGTGAATTAAGAAGGACAGAAAATACAGCAATTTTATGTTGTGTTTTCAATTCTCCAAATTATCTTTCAGAGGTTGTATTATTACACTTATTTATCAATGGGTGAGAGCTAGATACTCCACATAAGTAGGTCTGAGCAGGTGTAAACTGTGTGTTAGTCTGTTGGGATTCCATGCTTATTTTAAGTTGAATTAGCACTCTGAGGGGTCTATAAATAATGAAGGCAAAGCAACAGCATAGACACAATAGTTTGTTTGAGATTCAGTTTTGTTGTGGTGCTTTCTGTGTATGAAGTACTCTTGGAACTAAACCTGGTGCAGCCTTTGATTTGCAGCACTGTAAGCATCTAATAGGCATAAATTCAAGGCATATAGTAAAGCAGTTCACTCCCAATAATGTCACATGTGCCATTTTCCACTCTTTAGAGAGGGAATAACTTACAGCTCAAGCATTCCCAGACAAAGAACAAGCAGTTTACATAATTCACAAGCAGGTTTCTGGTGCAGAAGGATTGGGATTGTGCTGGCCATGCCCACAACTCAGTACAGTGGGCATGGCCAGCCCCTGAGAATCCTCATTAGGCATCCTAGGCATTTACTTGCTTTGCCTATTCAAAATTCTCATAGGACTCAAAGCAATTCGCATGACTCTACAGACTCAGTGAATTAGTTGTAGCACAAAGATACAAGTACAATTTGAAAATACATTTTTTTAATAAAGTAGTACTTCACCAGCCTTGTACATAGCTTCATATACACTTTATTCACACAGTCATGCAGTAAGGACTCTGCCCTTTATTAAATACGGCTCCTGTTCTGCCAGTGACTTGACATTTCTTTGCATCCCTGTAATTTGTTCATGCTCTTGACTTTCTACCATCCTTTTTTTTTTTTTTTTTTATAACCCTTTAAGGACCAAAGGGTTGTGCAACTCATTGTGAATTAAGGCATTGGCCACCCTTCTGGTCCATATAGGGTTAAACTCTTGGATGCTATCGATGTCTCCAAATGAGATTGTATTTAACCCAATGGATTCAAGAAACAATATTAACTATTAGAAGGTTATTTACCATGTAGAAAGGTATGTACAGTGTAAATCCAGAAGCTCCTTTCACATAATGGATTCATCTAATTTAAGTTTACCTCCTGGGGGCTTGCGGAGTTCTCCAATACATTGCTTCAGAATACGTTGGACACCTCTCTAACATCCAAGAGGGAAGATTGTCCCTTATGGTGCAGTTGGTTTGATCCCCTTGAGCTTCCTAAATACGGCTATTAGAGGTTGATCAATGTTTGGAGCATCAGAAACACACAGGCCTTTTGCCATCCCATGCTGAAGAGCTTGAGGCTTAAAAAAAAACCCACAGCAAGCAACTCAGGACTATGCAGATGTTTAGTCTTCTCTTAGTAATGTAGATCTTGGGGATTGATAACTTATACCCTATAAACCCAGCCACCAGTTTAGACATATGTCTTAATACAGAGGGCTGTAGGGTGCTGAATATAATATAGTATAATATGAGGTGTTTTATTATTATTGTTAAGCTGTGGCAAGGGCATAATTAGAGGGAAGGAGCTCAGGGTGACCTACTCAACGGAATTTGCAAGGGGGCAGCATTTTCTGCTACACCACTGGAAAGTGGAACAAGACTGAATGTGTGATGTTGACGCTACCCGTGGATAGTGGAACAAGACTAGTGTCAGTATACATGTTATGCTATGGCTTCCAGCGGATAGTGTAATAACCTGGGGGAGAAAACAGTGTATATGTAGTTCTGTAACTACCAATGGACAGTGTAATAAGGCTGGGGGAGCAGATAGTGTATATGTAGTTTTGTAACTACCAGTGGACAGTGGGACAAGGCTGGGGGGAGCAGACAGTGTATATGTAGTTCTGTAACTACCAGTGTAGAGTGGGTCAAGGCTGGGGGGAGCAGACAGTGTATATGTAGTTCTGTAACTACCCATAGACCGTGGGACAAGGCTGGGGAGAGCAGACAGTGTATATGTAGTTCTGTAACTACCAGTGGACATTGGGACAAGGCTGGGGGGAGCAGACAGTGTATATGTAGTTCTGTAACTACCAGTGGACATTGGGACAAGGCTGGGGGGAGCAGACAGTGTATATGTAGTTCTGTAACTACCAGTGGACAGTGGGACAAGGCTGGGGGGAGCAGACAGTGTATATGTAGTTCTGTAACTACCAGTGTACAGTGGGACAAGGCTGGTGAGAGCAGACAGTGTATATGTAGTTCTGTAACTACCAGTGGACAGTGGGACAAGGCTGGGGGGAGCAGACAGTGTATATGTAGTTCTGTAACTACCAGTGTACAGTGGGTCAAGGCTGGGGGGCAGCAGACAGTGTAAATGTAGTTCTGTAACTACCAGTGGACATTGGGACAAGGCTGGGGAGAGCAGACAGTGTATATGTAGTTCTGTAACTACCAGTGGACATTGGGACAAGGCTGGGAGAGCAGACAGTGTATATGTAGTTCTGTAACTACCAGTGTACAGTGGGTCAAGGCTGGGGGGCAGCAGACAGTGTAAATGTAGTTTGGTAACTACCAGTGGACAGTGGAACAAGGCTGGGAGAGAAGACAGTGTATATGTAGTTTGTTAACTACAAGTGGGCAGTGGGACAAGGCTGGGGGGAGCAGACAATGTATATGTAGTTTGGTAACTACAAGTGGACAGTGGGACAAGGCTGGTATGTCAGACAGTACATACCAGATTTTCAGTGGACCCTTTAAGTTCCAGCTGCATGGGGCCCCTCATCAGAATTTATAGGAGGGACACAACATTTTTATGTCACTGTATGACATCATGACATAGCAAGTATTCAAAATGAATGAAGGGGGTGAGTGGGCTCTAGCTATGAGCCATGGAGTAATATATATATATATATATATATATATATATATATATATATTATTTTTATTTTTTTAATGGATCGGCCCAAATCAGCAAAGCCTCACAATATGCCTCCCATGTCAATATACCATCCTAGGTCAAAATAAGACACTTCAGGTTTTGATAACCTGTTTCTACTCCAGCTGCTGTTGGGCTTTATCTCCAGTCATAGTCCAACAGCTGGCCAACTTCCAGCTGAGCATAATAGGAATTGTTGTCCATCAATACCTGAAGGTCAGCAGATTGAGTGCTGATTGAATGCTGGTATGGCCATATGCACCATAACAGCAAAGCTTTCTTGTTATCTGGTTGCTAAATGATTGCCTCTCTGATCTGATAGGGTACAGTAAAGTGAAAGGGGAGATTCTGGGTAACTGGAAACTCCCTCTGTATTTTCCCATGTGCATCTCCCACAAAACAGCTAATCCAGGGTCGTCTGTCAAATCACAGCACAGAGGAAGATCTCTCACTGTTTTGTCTGAACGTGCTCTCCACTCTGGAAACAGCATAACGAAGCCAAGATTTTGAATAACTGATTTTCTTATTAACCTTTTTTTATGATTACCTATTCATCAGATTTAACTACAGTACATTAAGCACATCTGGCAGACACATAATGAAAAAGGCCTTAATAGCACACAGCAGGTGCCAAGTAATATAAGGACCGCTCTAAAACTGAAGGCAAACTCAGATAAGGTTTTAAATGTCAATAAAGATGTTAGATATCAAACGTTTTCCAGATTCATAAAATCATTTCTTGTTTCACAATATTTTTTTACAAATATAACATGATTTAATTTTAATATGTTAATAACAATTACATTAATTTGGGGTGGATATCATGGTCTCATAACAAAATTCTAAACTCTTTTTATTACTTATGACCTAGATATCTTGACTTCTTCATGGGTACCTTTATTTTAGAATTCATAGTTTTGGAAATATAATGACCTTCAGTCTGGCCAAAAATTTGGGACCACTCTTTGAGTGTTAAAGGTGTTCCCAAAGCACTGCTTCACAGTGTATTGGAGATGTCTTTATCATCCTAGGGGTTAAAAAATTCTGGCAGCTGTGCCTTTTTTACTCAGCCAAAAGTCAGAAAAGGTCTTTTTTAATAATGATTCAGGAAATTGTTTAACATTGAAGCTGAAATAAGATTTCACATCGGTTTCATAATAATTTTTCAGTTTTGCAACAAAGACATTTCTTTAAAATATTTGCCATGAAGTCTTTGTTATTAAGCACTGCACCTATATTTACTTATTCACTATTTGACACTCGTCAGTTAGGCCAGGGCTCAAAATTTCAACTCGCCACTAGCCAATGGCGAATGAAAATTTAGCCCTGGCAAGTAGAAATTCAGCTCTGGTGGGTATGTTTTGGCTTGCAGTGGCGAGTAACTTTTCAGGTCTGGCTAATAGCAAAGGACTTAAAATTATAAGCCCTGAGTTAGGCGATCACATTACAATAGTAAACCGCAGAAATGCAAGGATTGGCAGTTTGACGAATATTTCTTTTTAATGTTGTATCATCCTATAATATAAAAGGCCAGAATGTTTGTCCGATGCAGTCATGCACAGTAGAGACTGCCCGAACGCAAGCTCAGTATAATGATAAACGTTGCTGTTAAGATAGACATAAGGAACACCACTATGAAGGGAAGCATGAACAAGCTCCCTGGGACAGCTGGGAAGTAGGTGGAAGGGGAATTACAGCACCGGGAAGTTCTGCAGAGCTGTGCCAAAGATTCAGTGTGCCGCAGAATGCGGAAGTGCCAATAAAGTGTGGATATCTTAGGAAGTAGGATAGTAAAATAAACAACACACACCAATCCTAATACTATTTTAATAACTGAAGCACATGGATACAAGTCTTTAATATGTGAAAGGTCCCTTTTTAAGGTCCTTGTTGTCAGAACATATTCAATGCTATCTAGTTGCCTGGCTGTATATAATGGCCTTTTTAGTATGGTGGGTGGAAGCTGGAGTTGTGGAGGTTGTTACACTTGTGTTATACCTGTGTGTTAGTTTTCTGTATATTGATGTGTAAAATTTGCCACTTTTCAGTGATACTGTGGTGTCTAGAAAGTTTACAGAGTCTGCAAAATAATCTATTTTTAATATGATTGATGGATGAAATGAAAAATGAGATATGAAATTATTTCAGGCTCTGTTCTCCTTCTGTACATACAATGAAGATATCATCTATATAACTATGGTATATTTAGTGTTTATATTGGAGTGTGGCTAAAGTCTTTCATCAAGATTTGCCATAAACAGATTGGCATATTGGGGTGCCATCCTTGTCCCCATAGGTGTTCCTGTAAGTTTAAGTTACGTCTCTTTGTTGAAGGTGAAGTAGTGTAGTAAGAATGAACACAATCAGATTATTCTCAACTTCAGCACTGCATTTCTTATTTGGGGAGGGGGTCTAGATTTGTAGCATGCATTTATACCATCCTTGTGAGAAATGTTGCTATATATAGAGTCTATGTACATGGTAACCAACAGTGTGCCAAGTGGCAATTGTTTGATGTTGTGAAGTTTGTTGAGAAAGTCTGGTGCTTTTGACTAAATTTTGGAGGCCTGATATTTGTTCTATAAGTGTGTCCATACCTGTTATGATGGGTTAGGCTGGATTTCCTGGTTTGTGGATTTTTGGAAGCGTGTAGAAGTTTCCAGTTTCTAGTTGGCTGGTTATTCGTTTTTCCACTTCTGGTTGTAGCTGGCTTGGGAATGTTTTGACAAGGTCTTTAAGTTGTTATAAATATTCCACTGTGGGATCTTGAGGTAATGTCCTGCAATACATACTAAGGATGTTAGTTCTCTTTAAAACGCATGAAACAAGACTCGGTTAAGATTTTGGGTTTTTACTTTACTACCAGAAATGTCTATAACCAATGCCTCCTCTGTAGATTTCCCACCCCCTCATCGTCTCCCTGCTCTGCATCCACCTTTTGTTATTGTGCACTCCAGTTACATAGATATCACCTTTTACACCTTCTCTCTAAGCTTTCTCTGTAAGCATCCTAGTTTGTTAAATAACTTGGGAACCCTGCAATGTTTTAAGTTGACTGTGTGATTGAACAGACCCAAGAAAGAGAGTTGGTCTCTCAAAAGCTTTTCTTGAAGTGGAACTACCACCTTTAAACAACTTTAGCTTCAATAACTCCCCATCTGGCGACTAGCTGCTTAGTAGCGCTCGTCACCAGAATTATTACCTTGTTTAATAGATTTATCAGTTCTTCCGGGGCTGACAGGCAGGACGGATCACAGACATCTTGCCATAATGACGTCTTCGCACCTGATCTGTCAGTCCCTTCTGGAGCCGGACGGCTCCTAGCAACACCTCCTAGACCCTGCTGGGACTGACAGAGCAGGCGCGTGGACGTCACAATGGCAAGATGTCTGCGATCCGTCCTGCCTGTCAGCCCCGGAAGAATTGATAAATCTATTAAACAAGGTAATAATTCTGGCGACTAGCGCTACTGAGCAGCTAGTCGCCAGATGGGGAGTTAGTGAAGCTAAAGTTGTTTAAAGGTGGTCGTTCTGCTTTAAAATATAGAACTATTAGTCCAAATAAAAAAGGGACTCACATCTTTGTATTACTAAAACTGGACTAATGCGACTACTATAAATAATGCCTTTAATAACATTCCACATAGCATCTGAGCCTGAAACAGGAAATCATTGTTTGATTCCTTGTCTATGTCTCTTCTGTCTTGTGCAAAAAATTTAAATTGTAAGGTCAGTGGGACAGAGGTTCTTGCTCTTAAAAAATGTTGAAGGACATTTACCAAAACAATTTCTGAGGTCATCAACAGTTTACTTGTGCAGCACTTCTCAGTATTTTCCTGTCAGTTTGGTTCAACACTGGGCGAGAAGTCAAGATCTGTCCACAGTCAAAAGACTGGTCTCAGAAAAATCTATCATTGCAAGGATTTCTCCAGCACCTCCGAGATTATACTAATTTCTTTTGAATTTCTTTTGAAGGATCAGTGCAACAGAGCTTCTTACTGGTTGTCCAGTTTTTAAAATTACTTTTTTAAACCGAGACTTGACCGACTTGATATAGATTGGCTCATGCAGAGAATAGTTCTTTAAATAAATTTACTAGACCTATTAAAAGTTCTATTTTTATTGGAGAAGGTATTTAAGAATTTAAAGAAATATCATAATTATATATATTTTCTCAGCCATAGAAACTAATTTGGCCTTTTGTAATACCATGTAAAAAATGAAGTTCAAAGATGGTGTATAAAATATTACATTTAACATCAGAAAAAATGATACTGCAATAAAATAGTGCCCTAAATAAATTCCTACCACTTTCGTTCAAACTAACAAACAAACCTGCAAGAGAGTTATAAATAATGTTGTGCAAGCCAAGATTGTGAGGTCATGTGGAAATGAAACAGATTCACAATAAAAAAGAAATACCTAGACCATTACACTAAATGTATCTCCACCCGTTCTAAATTGTGTTAACTCTCTGGGTGCTAAAGAAATCTTCAAGGAATTGCAAAGCAATGTGTTGAGACTTCTCTAGCATCCAGTGAAGTAAACTGCTGCTAGGGGTTTGTGGGTATCCTTTTAAAAGTTTGCACGCAAAAGAGCATGTGACCACATGACACATTAATTAAGGTAGACGCGTAGATCAGCTCTGCTGAATTTTCCTGTGTTCAGCTCATGGATTCAGGAGAGCTGCATTCCCTTGTGACATGCAATGTCAACAGTCATCTTGGGACAAATATAATCAGTTCACTGGCAATTAGTGAAGCCTTATAAACAGTGGCGTAACAATAGGGGTCGCACCTGCGACCGGGCTCGTCACTCTCAGGGGCCCGGCCGCCCCCTGCGACCCCCTCGCCATGCGCCCCACAGCACAGCTGCCGGAGCTCTAGTAATGCAGAGCGGTGGGAGATGACATAATCTCCCAGCGCTCTGCATTACTAAGAACCGCACGGGAGCTTGAGTTCCAGACAGAGGTCTGTGCCGAATGAGGCACAGATCTGTCATCTCACACACCACCAGGGACTCGAGGTAGGAGGAGGGGGGCGGTCAGTAGGGGCACTGTGGAAGAGGCATTGTGGAGAATGAGGGGCATTGTGATGGGGCATTGTGGAGAATGAGAGGCATTGTGGAAGGGGCATTATGGAGATTGAGGGGCACTGTGCAGATGGGGGCATTGTGGAAGGGGCAATGTGGAGAAAGAGGGGCATTGTGATGGGGGCATTGTGGAAGGGGCAATGTGGAGATTGAGGGGCACTGTGGAAGGGGCATTGTGGAGAATGAGGGGCATTGTGATGGGGGCATTGTGGAGAAAAAGGGGCATTGTGATGGAGGCATTGTTGAAGGAGCAATGTGGAAGGGGCATTGTGGAAATGTGGAGATGGGGGCATTGTGAAAGGGGCAATGTGGAAGGGGCAATATGTAGGTGGCCAATGTAGTTGGGGGACAATGTGGTCGGGGGGGCCCATGACAATTCTTACACCAGGGCCCGGTGGCTTCTAGTTACGCCTCTGCTTATAAAACACTGTACTGTACTGAAATCTCCAGTGTTAAGAGGCTTTATATAGAATGTATGATATTCCCTATATTTCCTTATTTAACTGCTCGTCCATTAATTTAGTCCTTGCATGCTCTTTAATTAGAAGAGACAGAGGTGGAAAGCACTAATAAGATACGGCCATAAAATGCATAAGATAAGCAGGTTTTCCTGAATATAAAAATATTCCAGTTGTCAGTTGGGGTAACCTTTGAGTGCCAGAGTGGTGTGTATTGTTTTGCAATGTGTTGCATATCCCTCTGGCACTCAAAGGCTTAAGGGAACTTGTCACTTTTTTTAAAAAATTGAACTTTTTAAGAGTTCTATTTATTTACCAAAGTGCCCTGAAACAATAGTGATTTATGCCATGCAAAATGCCTTACAGATATCCAGGGTACTAACCTGGCATTCTGCACTTGACGCAAAGTAGGAGGAAGTGTCCATGGGGAGTATTTATTAGTGTGTCGCTAATTCAGAAACCGGCTATAAATGCAGTTGTGATTTGTTTGATCTGAGTTATTAAACAGAAATGTAAAATTAGTGACTTGAGACAGATCAAAAGTCAACTCCCTGAATATTCAATAGTGACCCTTAGAGACTTATGTATCAAAAACAGTGTAAGAATGAGAAAAACCAAAGAACATAAAAAAAAAAAAAAAAATTGGCACCAAAAAAAAATTGTAGGCAATTCAATCTGACTCAATAAACGTACATATGCCCTTGTATATAATACAATCGCAGATGGGGGTGTATTTGCAAATTGTATTGACATTTTGTTTTTACGAATGATACATATAGACATCTCAGTTGCTATTAAAGGACTGTTTATTCCAATAATCTGTGACCTTTTCAAAACATTGATACATATATGCCTCATATTTTTTATTTGGTGAGCCCAAGCCTGTTAATTCCAGTCTGACCTACATCCGCTAGACTAGTTCTCCAGTTGAATTCTGTCGAACCCTGAGATCTCCTGGACAAACGCAAAGCGTTCCCCGGAGAAAATGTCAGTAATGGAGGATAGTGGACTACTAGAGGACATGTAGAAGATTGGATCATCTCACAAAATTCTATTTTCATTTGTCTTCGACTTCTCATGTAATGTGCACCAGAACTTTGTCCCCTCTACAAAAACGATATCAGATACAATATAATAGTTTCGTCTTAAGTTACTGGTAGAAACTGCATCCTAATACATTTCATATTAATATAATGTTAACCCCTTGGATGCTAGAGATGTATCCAGTGCATTGTGACGCCTTTCATTGGAGACTCCTATAGCATTCAAAGTGTTAAAGTGTTTGATTCCTAGGGTTCTGCAGATATTTATTTGAAGCAATAGGGTTCCACCACTGCAGTTTGAGAATCACTGCTTATACTAAAGGAAAGGGTGCATTCTGCAGTCATTCTACAAGCCTCAACTGCATGCACTGCCTCAAGCAAGGAGTGATTCTGTAAGTTTCTGGTTCATCACATTCCATGAATCAACTGTTAATGTCCACACGGGGACATAACAGCCCCTTCTAAATCTGTATCAGGTGGGGATAATGGGAGTTTTAGGTTTCCCGGCTCTATCTTAGTCTCCTATATTATTGTCTTTTACTTTTGCTATCCAACAAGTATTAAAAGAACACCAAACCATAAAATAAAATGGGAAGATATAACTTCAAATATTATGTACTTTTGACTAACATATGTAGAATTATTCATATGTTACATCCATGAAATATATTTCTAAACCTGCTTTTTAAAATGGACCTGTCACCTTGATTCAAGTTTGCATGTTTGAAAACGTCATTAAAAACTGGCTAGCAAATGTACATTTAAGGAGATTTTCATTCTTGGTTCCATATATTAATATATGCTAATTGGGGGTCCAGTGCATTACCAGTGACATTTCATATGCTGATGAAGACTTTCAGTGAAGTTTCATATTGTAATGAAGTTCTGTGCTACACCAGGATACTGTCACTTTCACTAAAAATAAAAGTGTGAATATTTCTTAAGCTATACATCTGCTGGCCTTTTGGTTAACATGACGCATAGTCAGTTTTGAATGAAGTTTTCAAATATGTAAAAAAAAAAATTTACATTGACAGGTCCACTTTAACGCATATGTAAATTGATTTGTTCAGAAAGCATTTATTTAATATTTGTATTGAGGCAGAAGAGTTGATGTCAGGTAACCTTTTGAGTGCCAGAGTGGTATGCAAAGCACTCAGAGGGTTAATTTATTGGGATTAGTGCCCACTGATCTTGTTTTCAGAAAGGCTGCAATCGTATTTCAGCCCATTTACAGGTAACTGTGGCTTTATGTAACACTAGATTTTATGCCTCAGAAAACAAAAACAGATTTTTTGCAGATGTTAGCATGAAATACAGGGTATATAACCCCCAGTTTATTTTTTACATGTTTGTGCTTCCCTTTAATGTTCCCAGACCTGAAATCAAATGGATAAACTTTCCCTTTCTAAACAGAATTTTGCTAACCAAGCGATATAGACCTATTGCATGCAAGTCGTGTATATACGACTTCTAAATTAGCCACCGGGAAGGGAAGTGAACTGGTCACATAATGTAATGAATTTAACAATAACAATTACCAGTATACAAATATACGAAAATCATGCAATATGATTACCCTAACAGTATATATTGACAATCAGGACTAATATTTCTGAGTTATAACATAATTAATATTATACTCTGCAGTGTGCCAGGCAGCAGCCTCCACACTTACCAGTGTAGTGCCCACTCACAGAGTATGATCTAGTACGAAGAACTGGAACAATCATGGGTCAAGCCAAGTTCACTACAGGGGACAAATAAACATTCCAGTTGATTTAAATATACAAAAGCAAGAAGAGAGGGTGCCTCATAGAGTATAACATACATTGAAGAAGACAAATTTGTGATAACAAATCTAAGGTAATCACAAACAGAGTGGGTTCTGCACTCGTATCAATAGCCAGCAACATGGACATGTGGGAGATATTCAAACTGCCACCCACACAGACAGTACAATCCAGTACTCTCCTCTGTATTCTGCAACATATCTATAAACAAAGGGAATAGCCAATCTGCAAAGTAGTATACACACAAAATAACCTCAAAACTCTACTTAATAAGAAGTATGGTTTTTTTAACCCTTTAAAGACCAGAGGGGTATGCAATGTACACCGCAGAACATTAAAAGTGAGTAATCAAGTTACAATGCATTCACACCCCTCTCGTCCTTAAAGGGCTAACTCCAGCAACAGAAATATGGATCTTGATTACTGACTTTTGATGTTCACTGCTTTGTACTTCAGTACACACTGGTTTAGAGCAACAGGGGTATTCCCGCCCCTGTTCGAAATGCATTTTTTTTTTGTAATTTTTTTTTTTTTTTAATGAAACCATTTTACCAGGAAGAATACAGTGAGATTGTCTCTCGTTTTCAAGTATGCTCTGGGTTCATATTAACTACCTCAGAATAGGATGAAAGGCTGAGTTGACGTTGCCAGGACTAGAACCTGCAGCCTTGCGGTTTAAACAGATTCTACAGCTGGTGGATTAACCAACTGAGCAGCTGGAAACGATCGCACTCCAAATTCGCATCAAAGAGAATAAAATCAAAGTTTTATACTTCTTCTTCTTCAACATACAAACAGACACCGGGTGGGGAGAAACATCTCACTCGTTTCGCACTAGATGTGCTTAATCATAGACATGTCATGTCTATGATTAAGCACATCTAGTGCGAAACACGTGAGATGTTGTTTCTCCCCACCCGGAGTCTCTTTGTATGTTGGAAAAAGAAGAATAAAACTTTGATTTTATTCTCTTTGATGCGACTTTGGAGTGTGATCATTTCCAGTTGCTTATGTCTCAAAGGTGTCTACCCCTTGATCAGTACCAGAGGACCCATCGTTTGGATTGGTGAGTTCACCTCCATCTTTGTTGTATGCCTGTTACAGCCATTGTTTCTTCTTTCGGATTAACCAATTGAGTCATCTCACTGGCTCATTGGGGACCCCTCTAGTATTCAAGGGGTTAAAAGCCACATTTAAATCAATGCAAATTTGGAGATTATTTATCTGTCCCCCTATGGTGCAGTTGCCATGATTTCTTAGTAAATCAGCCTCCGTATTACAGATAAATCCTACACATTCTCCTGGTGGGAACTCATCCCTGCAGAAAGGACAAAAGTAGCAGGTTTTACAACTATTAAACCTTTGAGTGCCAGAGTGATATCCAGCTCATTAAAACCCAGTGTGATGCATACCTCTCTGGCACTCAAAGGGGAAACCTCTTGAGGAATGGAGAGATGTGCATATCAGTGCTTAGCAATGTATTGCACACCTGGATGGCCCTCATGGGACCAAATAAGATGTTAAGCCTTTGAGTGCCAGAGGGGTACGGAATGCATTGCATTGCTTTGCAATGTGTTCCGTACCCCTCTGGCACTCAAAGGGTTAAAGGGTTAGCAATGCCCATATTTAATTTGATTCAGTATTGTAAATGTTAAAAAATAAAGTATATGGAGAAAGGCCCATCTCTCAAAACTATATGGTTTGAGAGATATTCGCTGCTAAAGTCCCCCCCCCTCCCCTTCTCCTGATGTCAGAGCTCTACTGACAGCAGGAGATCCCGATCCTGGGACCAGCCAGTGGCTCTTCAGCAGAGCCGAAATAGCGAAATTTAAAAAGAATTACTTCATTGGAATGGTCTACAAAGTGTGCCTGGTTTGCAAGCACACTTTGTAGACCGTTCCAATGAAGTAGTTCTTTTTAAATATCACTATTTCTGCTCTGCTGAAGAGCCACCTCGAGTCGGCCAACTGAATCTCCTGCTGCAGCTTTACAGATGACAACAGGAGAGGGGGAGCTTTACAAGTGAATGTCTCTCAAACCTACTTCTCCATATACTTTATTTTTTAACACCTACAATATTGAATCAAATTAAATACGGGCATTACTAACCCTTTAATTATTTGATCGACATGTTTTTTAAATAATATATGTGTTAATTTTAAGTAATAACAAATGTTTAAACATAAGCAGTAAAGCATATTTCCCAAGTGTCTCTCTTTAGGAGGGACAGTCCCTCTTTTAGACCCACCTTTCCCACCCTGATGTCCCTCTATTTAGGAGATCAGTCTGTGTGGTGTATAAATAAGTGTATCACATTGCTCCACAGCAACATAACACACATTCAAGTTCAAGTTCTGTTTTTATACATTAGTCTGTGTAAATAAAATACTTTGGTCTTGTCCTAAAGAATAAATTCACTTACACAAGCAACACCACCTAAAACAAATCTGTCCCTTTGACACTTTTTGAAATGTTTGGAGCCATGGTAAAGAACAATTTAACCAAATCGTACTGTATCTATCATAAGAATCATACTCAGTAGAACAGTAGAAAAGTATTTTTGTATACAAATAGATTAGAATTTCCCCCAAACTCCTCTTCAAGTAATTATATCCGTGTCCCACCGGGACACTAATTGCATCCTGTGGCTAAAGAAATAAAAACTTTGTGTTTGTCCTCATATTTGTTTAAGTTCTCTTTTTCTTACCCAATAAAGATTCCAATATAGTTAGATTAATTGTCTCATTAAATAATCCTTTATAATAATTCGCTAAGGATGTTTGTTAGAAGCCGTCATGTGCGGTAGAGACAGCTGTGCATGCTGCAGTCATGCTCAGTAGAGACTGCCAGCGTTGCGGCTGATACAGAGCAGGGATCTCCGAATTCAGACCGTAGTCCTCTCTGTGCACCTTCCTGTGACCACTTGGTCCCAGGAAGGTGTGCAGAGAGGACTACGGTCTGAATTCGGAGCACCCCGCTACATATCAGCCACGGCACGTTCGGCCAACCAGTACTGCACATGACTGCAGCGCGGCCACTGACAAAACAGGATCCGGACGGTTGCTGGGTGGCACTTTGGCCCGTGTAAACGGGCTTTTCAACTAGTACAGAGAATAAAGTACAAAAGTCCTCCATCAAGGCCACTGCTGTGAGATTAAGCAAATTAAACTCCCTAATCTATCAGTAAAAAAAAAGAGAAATTCAAAACTCCAAAATAATACCTTGATAAGCCCTCTCCCACCATTTCCTTTCTTTAACCTTCACATTCATGTTTAAGTTTTCATTTAATAAACCATGAACCATCTATGTGAAGTGACCATAAGCCCTCAGAACGATGGCTACATTGCATTTACTACTGACTAATTACCTCTAGCTAATGTTACCTTCCCTACCCTAAAGACTAGGACTAATCCTTCTTGAGTTACTTTTAAACCCAGTTACTTCTTCTTTCTTCCAATCATGTCATGCCATATTTTGACTCCTGAGGATACCCAAACTGGGTTTGACACTGAACCCATCTATGATATACAGTTATTAGTTGCAATGCATTGTCTTACAGTTGGGCAGTCACAAATGCACATCCAATACATTTCATGATTCAATCTCGCTTGTTATTATATTGTGGGTTTATATTCTCTTGGCAGATGTCCCCAATGAACTCTTTGAGTGCTTTGCAATGCGTTACATACCCTTCGGTCATTGAAAGGGTTAAAGTGTGGCAAAAACTGTGTGTCTGTCTGTGTCACAGCTCCATCACCTGTTCAGGCAGTAAATTTCCCTGGCCATAAACATATATATATATATATATATATATATATATACACACACACCATTCACTAGCATATATATTATTATTTTATATTTATATATATATAAATTTGCTGCCTGCTGCCAATCTCCATACCCCTACCTGGGAGAGCAGCGAACCAGAAACAGAATTATGTATGTATGTATGTATGTATCTTTATTTATATGGCGCCACACAGTGTACGCAGCGCCTTACAATAGACATATGTTACAATAAATAAGAGGGGATGAAATAAGTGCGACATTCATAGAAACAATGGGAGAGAATTCCCTGCCCCAAGGAGCTTACAGTCTAAATGGATAAAGGGAGACATACAATGGGGTAAGAGGGTGTTAACTGCTGAGATTACAAGTGCTTATATATATATAATTATATATATAATATTGTATAATATTTTATATTCTTAGGAACAAGTCTTGTGATTTATACTATTTGAATATATTTAATCTTTTTGACCCTTAAGCACTAGAAGGGTATGCAAAGCATTGAGTTGAGATACTCTGTTAACCCCCTTGCATACTAGTAAGGCCTTCAATTCATTGTTTTGAAGTCCATTGGAGACCTTTCTGGCATCAAGGGGAGTATAAATATTTTCAGGGGTTAAAAGAGAAATAAACTTTTATTATGGGGAAAACATGTATTATGGGACTTTTCCCTGCCAAATAAAACAAGATTATGTACTCCTACTGCTCGAAGCAGCTTCATCAAAATGCTATTGCAGTACAAACTGTTCTTTTGTCTATATTTAACTGTTAGCAACAGGGCCAAATGATGTCCAGTCAGGCATTCTATTGAATTCTAATGGAGAGGCAAGTCTCCGGTTACAGATTGTAGAATGGGATAGTAACCGTTTTATCTGTAATAACCATTTAATAAAAGAACTGCCAACATTAGTCTATTTTACCATACCTTCCAAGTGTCCCTCTTTAGGATGGCAGTCCCTCTTTGAGACCCAAATACCTCTGTCCCTGTTTCCCACCCTGGAGTCCCTTTTTTTTAGGAGATCAGACTGTGTAGTGTGTATGTGTATCACATTGCTCCACAGCATTAAAACGTTGTTTGTTTAACCCCTTAACGAACCTTGAATGTCATAGTACGTCATGGGTAAATCTGACTTAATGACCCATGACGTACTATTACCGCCATGGAATTCTGGGCTCCCCCCTCGGCTGCACGCCATTCGGGGAGTCCGGAGCCGGATTCTTAAAAAAAAAAAAAAAAAAAAAAGAAAAGCTCCGTGTTCCTTTAGTGACTGCCGCGTGCCTGCTCAGCCGGTCGTTAAGGGGTTAAACTTCAATATATGTGTTTATACATTAGTCTGTGTAAATAAAATACTTTGTTCTTACTCTAAACCAAATGTCTGTGTGTATGTGAGGGATCATTCCCTCTCCTTATGACACGTGAAGTCTTTGATAAAAATGTGAGTGCTGGGTTTTATTTGTATAACTGCAGAAATTGTTATTCACAATATGTTTGCTTTTATTGTGATTGTTAGACCTAAAAATAGCTATATATCTCTAATTGTACCATTCATTATTCCTTGACATAGGAGCTTTAAAATGTATTTCCCCCCCCCCTAAAATTCTTGACTACTTACTGGGGTGCGTTGGAATGCATTGCTCCCTCCCTGGCACTCAAAGGGTTTAAAGCTCCATGTTGTTTTTAATTTTTTTGTCATTTTGCACCCAAATTGCTCCAGTTCTTCTGTGCACATCAGGATAGTGTCTATAGCATCAAAAAGGGTTTAATCCTTTAAGAACAGAGGTATGTGCAAATGATTGACTCTCAGTGCTCTGCACACCCATCTGGGGGGGACGTAAGAAATTTTTAATCAATTTTAACATATATTATTGAAAGTGTGTCACAGGCAGGACAGCAAAGGGCATTAGAACATTAGTGGGACTGAAGCAAGAGCTGAAGGAAAGTTGGATTTGTGAGAAGGTAATCTGGAACAGATGGCAAGACAATTACAGAAGCTAGACATGCATAGATTCATTTAGCAGAAGGATGCACAGGTTCATTGGAAAGTTTTCTAAGGCAATTTAAGAGGCCCCAATGAGGTATATTAGTCTTACAAAAACATCAAATTCTCCTAAGAATAAGACTTGCTGGTTTATAAAAACAATAGTAACCGATGTCAGAGAAAAGAGCAAAGAACACAGGGAAGAATTAGCATTTTAGACAAAAACAAGTAGGGGATTTTAAGATATTATTGAAGGAATTCTGATATTCTATAAGGAACTCGATAAAAGGCAACTAGCATTGAAAAATAAAATGTATATATTTTAGTTTTCAATTTTTTATTAGTTAATCACTGCTACTGTCACATCACTAGTGATTCTAAATGTACAGCCTTCAGTGTGCAGGTCCAGAGAGGAAGTAGAAGATTTCAGCTGGCTGCTTTGACTTCACGCTACGGAACAGCCAGTTGGGATGAGGCTGTTATGAGCAGCTTCTGCTTTTACAGGAGGTGAAATAACAAGATCCATCTAAAACATGTTCAGTTAGGGTGCACATTGTATGTCGCTACTACCAGGGTTTGGGATAGCAAATACTAAGTTTAAAGTGACATTAAACCTCCTTCTTGACTTTACATATTCTGTATTTAAAGTCAAATTACTTATATTTTTTATTATTTTTGTTTTTTATCTTCAAGTATTTTCTTTTACACTTTTATGTCCCTGAGTGGTCTGAATTTGTTTTCAGAGAGCTTTCTGCGTGGGACTGTGAAAGCAGAGTGAACATGACAATTTTAAAATGATACAATGTAAAAAAAAAAAAAGCAATGCAGAAAAGACTGCCTCAGCTTCCTACAGATCACTCAGTGCTGCAGGGAGACCGCAAAATTGTATAAATAACTCTACTTTTACTTTCCCTGACTGAAAGCTCTCTGACAACTGAGATCCAATGAGATCAATGTCAGCAACAAAAATAAAAAAAAAATAAAGTAAATGTAATTTAAAAAAGTAAATAATAAAAAGTATAGGCAATTTGGCTTTACCTGTTATGCATTTGCAGAATATATGCAGGCAAAATGAAGGCTGACTAGCGCTTTAACCCCTTAACATCTGGCGTTGCGGTCACTTAAGGACCACTGAGCATTTGTTTTGTTTTTTTAATTCCCGGTTCCGGATTCCCCGAATGGCATGCAGCTGCGGGGGGAGCCCGAATTCCATGACGGTCATAGTACTTCATGGGGAGTTAACTCAGATCGACCCATGACGTACTTTGACTGTCAAGGGTCGTTATGGGGTTACATTAAATAATTGTGTGAAGCTAGTTATAATGTAAAGGGTTCCTTGCCCTAGTTAAACAACAGATATGTCTAAATGCACAAAACAAGAGAGGAGCAATTCTAGAACAAACCAACTACACCAGAAATGTAAAATAAAATGTTCCCAAATTCTTACTGATTTAAATGGAGCCTTAAAGGGATAGTAATGTCCCATAAAAAATATTTTTCATATTGTAGTCCTTTTAAAGTTGAGCACAGCCCAAAAAACCGTATATCTCAAACCGCTATGGTTTGAGAGATACATGCATTTAAAGTTCGTGATTTCCTGCTGTCAGCTGTAAAGCTGTCAGCAGGAGATCCGTGTTGGCCGACACAAAGGCTCTGCAGCAGA
This sequence comes from Rhinophrynus dorsalis, assembly GCA_037306005.1. Classification (NCBI taxonomy): domain Eukaryota; kingdom Metazoa; phylum Chordata; class Amphibia; order Anura; family Rhinophrynidae; genus Rhinophrynus; species Rhinophrynus dorsalis. The sequence goes on from CM074721.1 coordinate 409,245,055, forward strand.
GCCGCAAGCACACTTTTTAGACCATTCCAATGAAGTAATTCATTGCAAATAACGTGATTGTGGCTCTGCTGCAGAGCCTCCGTGTCGGCCGACACGGATCTCCTGCTGACAGCTTTACAGCTGACAGCAGGAAATCGCGAACTTTAAAGGCAGATATCTCTCAAACTATAGCGGTTTGAGAGATACGTTTTTTTATGCTGTGCTCAACTTTTTAAGGACTACAATATGAAAATATTATTTGTGGGACATTACTATCCCTTTAAATCTTTAGGTGCCAAAGAGGTATCCAACCCGCTGCTTCACAATACCTTAGTTACTCCTCTGGCACTCAGAGGGTTAAAACATTGAATGCTAGAGAGGTCTTCTGTCCATTGCTTCTCAGTGCATTTAAGATAAAGTCCATTTTAAATTAATAGCAATCCCCCCCCCCCCCATTGGCGTTGGCGTGATCCAGCATTCCTCACTTTTGTCTTCTGCATATGGACCAACATCTTTGTTCCCTCTCAGGCAGGGTGAGCAACCTGAGGCTCTTCAGCTGTCGAGAACTACATTTCCCATCATCTTCTGCCAGAATCGATGGCGTCAACATCTAGAAGGCCTCATGTCGTCCACCCCTGTTTTCAGATGAGAAAATGAGAGACTCAAAGCTGATCAGTTAACCCTCTGAGTGCCAGAGGGGTAAGCAACACATTGCTTTGCAATGCATTGAGTACCACTCTGGCACTCAAAGGGTTAAAAGTAAATAAAACGGGACAGAGCTACATGGTGCATCTCTTATTCTAATTCAGCACTGCTTAAACAGCCCTCTTTAACCGTTTGGGTGCCAAAGAGGTATCCAGTGCATTGCAGTTTGTTGGATACCTCACTGACATCAAAAGGGTTAACCTTTTCAGTGGTGGATTCCTCACTATTGCTCACCTTAAAGGGGTAGTAATGTTTTCTAATAAATACAGCTTTGATCATTCCTTAACCCCTTAAAGGGATAGCAACGTTTGTTATAAAAGTAGTTAGCCGAGTTTTCTTCATCTTAAAAGTAACACATCGCGCTATGTGTAGGAGCTTATGCATTTGTAGTTCATTATTACACAGAGAGAGATTTCACCCCCGCCCCTTCTGGCCACGTCACTCTGAAACTGCAGTCTGGTCTGGACGGATGCAGCAAGGGACAAACTTCAGTAAGCAAAGGAAAATCCCGCCCTCTTTCATCAAGGGGGCAAGGCTATACTTATACTTACTGACTGAAGTTTGTCCCTCGCTGCATCCGTCTTGTCCCGGGACCAGACTGCAGATTCAGTGGGAGGCAGCCAGGAGGGACGGGTGGGGGATCTTTCTACATTTCATAACTTGTGAAGTACAAACAAGTAAGCTCCTACACATAGGACAATGTTTTACTTTTAATATAAAGAAGACTCTGCAAACTACTTTTATATAAAGAAGACTCTACAAACTAATTTATAACAGACATTACTATCCCTTTAATGACTGGTGATGTGTAAGGACTGTCACCTTTTGTTTTTTTTCTGAATGACCGGTGACGGTCCTAGCACATCACGTATTTTGTTCTTACAGCTCTCCTGCGGGAATGCTCTAAGCACTAACGGGTTCTGAAATTGACCTCTCAGTGGAGGGCAGGTTTTTCCTTATGCTCAGTGAAGATTGTCCCTCGCTGCACTCCATCCGGACCAGCTTTCAGAGAAGAGTTACTTCAGTAACACACTTGTAATAAAGCTCTTCATACTACAAAAACGTCAAAGAATTATCTGCATTTTACTTGTTCGCACACATTACTGACCCTTTAATGGGAAAACTCCTAATCATGTTTTAACAACATTGTGTAGTTTTAACCTCAGCAGTCCTACACATTAAGAGAGGCGGCGCATTTTCTAGTAACCTTTTACATGCCAACAAATCACCTTTTGAGTGCAAAACAATACATTGCATACCCCTTTGGCACTGAAAAGGTTGTAGGGGTACCAATCCCTGATTTTTTTTTTTTTTTTTTAATAAATGTTTTCCTACTAAGGAAATTTTGGGTAACTCTCACTGCTGATAGATATCTCACTCAGAAATGATTGCAGCGCAATCTTGAACTTGATTCCAGACTTGTAATGACCAGGTGGCACTGTTGCTTTTGATGCCCAAGTATCACAAGCACAAGCTCTCCTTAGATAGTATTAGAAAATAGTATTATAAAATATGCCATCAGGCCACAAAAAAATCTAGAACTCAGATCCTCAAGTTTGTTCTGCAATATCTTTTGAAGGGAGAATCACCCAGCAGTGGGGGTACCCCTATTATCCAGCACAAAAAGCCCTATAAAATGTACAATTGTTTTCATATCAAGGATTTGAAAATACTTTAATAATGGCATAAATAATCATTAAGACATCTGTATATTAGTCTTTATTGATCTTCATCTTCATTAACCTTAACTAGCCATGTGACTTTATTCTTTACTCAGGTGGCAAACAGGTTCCTGGAGTCATTGCTCTGCCACCTGTGGAGTTGGCATACAAACAAGGGATGTCTATTGTTCGAGCCATGCAGAGTCCAGTAACAATTCTGAACAAGAGTGCAGTGAGAAAAAACCTAATGCATTGCAGGCCTGCAACCAGATTGACTGCCCACCATCCTGGCATACAGAAGACTGGCAGCCGGTATATACATATATCCACCCACATCAAGCTTTAGAACTTATCTTGCCTTAGATGCTAGAGAGGTGTCCACTGCATTGCCAAGCATCCAGGTGGTTATAGTAGTGGCTTACTTAAGGCCACAGGCAATTTTGAGGCAACCCAAACAATAGGGGACATATAGAATACCCCATTGATTTAACCCATGGCTTTAACACCTTGAATGATAATGTGGGTGACAATGTATTGTGAAGTCCTGCTTTGGACACCTCCCTAGTCTCCAATGAGGTAAAAACCCCATTTAAAGCGGAACTTTCACCTAAGCACAAGTTTGCTTTAATCCACTTATTATACCGATTCTAAAAAAAAAAAAAAAAAACGTTATAGAAATGAAGTTTGAGGGTTTACCTTTTCCCTCTTCTCCTCATTCTGATCGGCACCAACTTGCCGATGAGAATACAGGAGATCCTCCTCCCAGCTGTCTGTCAGTAAGCTGGAGTACTCTTATTGGCTAGATATTGATCTCTGCCAATGATAGTTCTCCAGCTTACCGACAGACCAGCGGGGAGGAGGATCTCTCCGGTATTCTCATTGGCACAAATTAAATGAAGTCACCTAGTAACATAGTTGAGAAGGCTGAAAAACGACATGCATCCTGTTGATCCAGAGGAAGGCAAAAAAAAACCCACTGAAGTAATTTCCAGTTTAGCCCTAAGTGGATAAAAAAATCCTTCCTGACTCAAAATGTCGGTCAGATAGTTCCCTGGATCAACAACCTAACTGCATTGAAGCCATCTGTCAGAATTCTCAACTGATTTGCCTCAGAGTGATTCTGATTTTCTCTAGTGTGTATTTTCCTTAATCTTGAAGAAGGGGAAAAAAATACACACACATATATATATATATATATATATATATATATATATATATATATATATATATATATATATATGAAAACAGTTTGTGTTGGTAGCACTCTCTGTAGTTTCGTCTACATGCCCGGGTGCTGCTTCAAGAAAGCGAAACATACATACAGGTTGCTGGATAGACGGCACTCAAAGGACTTCTTCAAAGTTGAAACAGAAATGTTTTATTGAATTGATGTTTCGGCCATGTTACATGCCCTTTTGACATGTCTAGATTTCACTTCACGTGTGCAATTAAGTATGCTAATTGTGATGTGGGGGTTGGTGCCGTTTTTCTGGCGTTCAGGTGTATACTGGGTATAAATAAGGGGAGTACCAAGTAATGTCTGTAATCTTGATAAAGGCCATGTAACGTGGGTGACACTTTGATTCAATAAAACATTTCTGTTTCAATTTTGAAAAAGTCCTTTGAGTGCCGTCTATCCAGCAACCTGTGTATGTGTGTGTGTGTATAATACATAATAGGGTTGCACCAATACCGATACTGGTATCGGTGCCGATACCGGCATTTGCGCGAGTACTCGTACTCGCGCAAATGTGGCTGATGCCAGCATCGATACCCTGTGTCCGGGTCGGTGCTGCAGAGAGGGAGCCCGGGGAGCTGCTCACAATGTTCCCCGGTCGCCTCTCTCCCTCCTGCAGTGTCGGAGCGTTGCCGTGGGTTACCATGGCAACGCTCCGACTCTGACCTCTGCCGGGGCTCGCGAGAGAACAGCGAGCACCCGACAGAGGAGGGTAAGGCAGGCAAAGGGGGATCAATAGAGGCAAGATGGGGTGAAGAAAGAGGCAGAGAGGTGGGTCAAGAGGGAGAAAAAAAAGGCAAAAGGGACTAAGGGAGAAAAAAAAAAAAAGAGGCAAGAGGAGGAAGGATCAGGAGACAAAAGGAAGGGGGCCAAGAAGATGCAAAAGGAGGGGGGATCAGGAGGGAGAGAGGCAAAAGGGTGGGATCAAGAGTCAAGGAGGGGGAGAAAGGGGGATGAAAAGGGAGAGAAAAAGCCAAGGCAAAAGGTTGGGGCTCAAGAGGGGGAGAATGAAGCAAGAGGTGGGAATCAAGAGGGGGAGAAAGAGGCAAAAGGGGAGTCAAGAGGTGGTGTGTATGTATGTATGTATGTATGTGTGTGTGTGTATATATATATATATATATATATATATATATATATATATATATATATATATATATACACACTTTAGGTACTTGGAAAAATGGCAAATAACCGAAAAAAAGTATCGGTAATTGGTATCAGCGAGTACTTTAAAAAAGCATCGGTACTCGTGCTCAGTCTTAAAAAATTGGTATCGGTGCATCTCTAATACATAATCCTATATAATAATTCGCTAAAACGTGTGTAACAACACAGTCATGCGCAGTAGAGACTGCCCGCGCAGCGGCTGATACAGAGCGTCCAGCTGATATAGAGCATCCAGCTGATACAGAGCATCCAGCTCTGTAATAATCGCTGCACTGGCAGTCTCTACTGCATATGACTGCCCCGCAACTGGCTGGCAGTGGCACTGTGGCCCGTGTAACGGGCTCTTCAAGCTAGTCTATACATAATATGAAAATATAGAATATGTATATTTAGATATATATATACCACACATTTAATTTTTTTATAGTGAAAAGAATCCAATGACATATATAGTGTTGCATTGCAAATATTTGTGATTTTTATTTATTTTTTCCCATTTGAGACAAATTGTACGGTAATCCCATTTACATGCAATGTTCTGATGATTTCCAGAAAAGCCAGTACAAACTTTTTTTTATCATTTGAGACAAATTGTACGGTAATTCCATTTACATGCAATGTTCCGATGATTTCCAGAAAAGCCAGTACAAACATATAGATGTGGTGAGCATTATTGTACCTGCTTTCTCCTCACTGAAACGTGAACATTGTTCACTACAATGTTTTGTTATTTAGGTTCCAAAGCACAATGGCCCATATTTATAAATGGAGTTATTCCGGAGTAAACCAACTGCTACATACGGGACAAATAAAAATTCATGTTAAATTAAATTGGTCTTTTAATCCCTTGAACGTTAAAGAGGTGTCCAGTATATTGCAAATCAATGCATTGGAAACCTCTCTGGCATTCAAGGGCTTAAAAAACCTCTCTAAATGCATGGGAATTTAAGTGCAGTTGGTTTACTCCAGGGGCAATGTGACTTTTTAACTTCACAAGTACAAGGATAATCTGATTGGGTCCACAGTTGACGTAGTTGTCCCTAAAGCTTTGTTACAAATCAAGCAAATGTACCAGTATCATTTTTGTGACCTCCGACATTGAAAGACTTGTTGATTCCATCTTTAAGAAATTAAAACACTAAAGACGTTTGATACTTTAAGGTAAAAGAGCAGAATGTTGATGTATTTATTACAGTAATCATAGAAAGAGTCTAGCTTGGATGACTGATACAGACAATGAATGCAGCTGAATATCCGATAAATATAGTTGTATACTTTATTTTGCTCAAAGTGAGCTTGGGAATGTGAGACTGCTGTGCTGAGGGACTCCTTTGTATGGTACTTCTTATCGGAGCTGAATCATCTGATACAGTGTGCTTGAAGTGCCACTGATGTTATTAACAATGCTCTGCTTGTTTCCATAGTGTTTTCGGACGTGTGGAGGGGGTGTCCAAAACCGCAAAGTGAGCTGTAAACAGTTGTTGGCAGATGGGAGCTTTATGAAGCTTTCAGATGAACTCTGCCAGATGCACAAGCCAGCAAGCCACAAGCCTTGTGGTAAAGCGGACTGTGACCCACATCTAACTACAGGAGAATGGTCCAAGGTCAGTGGTATTCAGGGATAATGCCACAGCAGTATGGAGTACGGCTGTTTTCATAATAGAACAAAGCAAGAAACTGCCCTGCCCTCCCCCATAGCGAAAGAGAAATTGGCTGTCATCCAACACTGTTTAGATCACTCTGGATCTCCCCCTCCCCAGTGATTTGGGGGACACAATACAGAGTGCCTAAGGTGTGACAACATAATAATAATAACTAGTATCTAAATAGCACCTTTCTCCCAATGGGACTCAACGTGCTTTTAGCACACGCTCTTGGAATTAACCAAATCAACAGCTGAATAATAGATGTTATTACCCAATCAATGGTACTCATTCTATCATCCTCAGAAGGATGAAGAGCTGAGTTGACTCTGCTGGGATTCAAACCTGCAGCCTTGAGAAGGCTCTGTATTCAGGGTATTTACCACTGAGCTATCTCACCAGCTTTTGAAGAAGTGGCTGAAAATTAAAGAGTTATAAAAAATATATATTTTAGGGTGTATCCTCCTGGGTAACCAAAGGTACTCCCACTGCTAAGAAGTGTTTAATTCAAAAGATATTGCAGCCAAAAAACAGCGCCACTGTAACACACTGAGATACCGCACCTAAAAAATGCAAGTTTGATCTGCAGTAACTTTGAATAAAATACCTCTTAGCAATGGGGGTACCTTTGTTTTATTCAGCAGGATAAGCTGTACAATATATTTATATTTTAATATATTAAGCATCACTGTCTCTTTAAGTGAGATTGATGTCATAAGAGGAACTGGACAGTACTGAAGAAAACTTTGCGCCCATGGTACAGTTGTTTTGCTCCAGAACTGTTCCATTTCTTAAGTCATCCTCAGTAATGGAAATCTAGGCGTGTGCTCCTATATTAAGCAAGGAGAATGACGTTAAAACAATACATTTCGTTGGGCTGCCTAAATAGAAATGATCAGATCCAGGAGCCTGAAATATGTTATAGTTGCCCTTTTATTTGGGAAAACCAGTGTATTATCTCCATATGTGTCCCTGCAGTGCTCTGTAAGATGCGGTGTTGGAATCCAGAGAAAGAAGTTGGCATGTCATAAGATAACAACAACAAAGGGCCAACAAGTCCAAATCAATGGATCCCTCTGTCATGGATTCCCAGGCCCAGCACTTGTTAGATCGTGTCATATGGGCACCTGCCAGAGTAAGTATGTCTCTGACCTCCTAGGGGACGATATTGGTTTATTCTATGTTGTTCTATGAGGCTTATTCCTAGCTCCCTCCAATACCACAGCGTGAAGCTACATTCCTGAGTAAACCTTCTCAGTACAGAGAGCTGCCAATCCATGCTGCCGAACTACAGATATTTCCATGGGGCCTTTTGAAACCAGTTTATAAGGTCTGTAAAATATTGGGGGGGGTTTTATTACTTTTTATATTACCCCTTTAAGGACAAGTAGAGTGTGCAACGCATTGCAAAGCAATCGCTCTGGTCTTTAAAGAGTTAAAATTAATAACCCTTGGTAGGGCTGTTGCTTTTGCTGTCTCTGTATGGTTTTTACTCAGCGAATAAAGTTCTCTAATTCTTTTTGTACACCTTCAAAATATGCCTTTTTTAAGGATAAGTAGGGCTTTTTTTAATGCCGTGTTTATATGTATAATCCATCATATAGTTTGAAAATAATATACAAAAGTGAAAAAAACACAAGTTTGTTTTCCTGTAATGATTTGTGCTCAGGTAGCACATAACAGAGACTATGGATTAGGGTGACCACATTTCCCTTCTGCCATTCCGGGACGTGGTCACCCTAGTTGCCCCTTCATACCTTAAGTCCCTGGTGGTCTAGCGGCGTGGAAAGTGCTCTGTGCCTCCTCCGGCACAGAGCTGAAGCTCCGGCGCGCTGTGCTCAGTAATGCAGAGCGCTGGGAGATGATGTCATCTCCCAGCGCTCTGTATTACTAGAGCGCTTGCCTCCAGGTAAGCTGCATTGCCGCCAGGGCCGGTGCAAGAATTTTTGTCTACACAGGCGAAGGTGCATTTTGATGCCCCCCCCCCCCCGCCAATCCACCCACCTCCCTCTGACCCGGCCACAATCCCCCTTCCCTCGACCTTGCCACAATCCCCTGCCCCTTGTGCCCTACCCTAAAAATGGCCCTGGCACTCTTTTTATAAATGAACATGTCTGGGGTCATATACACTTAAGTATCCTGGACGTCATGCTAGACTGAAACATTTCTCCATTTTTCTCTGCAATCTAAAATACTGTCCTACATTTGCTCTGAGGGAGCAGCCATTCCCACCCTTTCCACTGCTCCGTACGATTGTCAATCAATGCATTATACCCACATTTGGTCCTCAAGAGGTAAACCAAAAATATTACACTTCTCTGTATTAACCCCTTGGATTTTAGAGAAGTCTCCATTAGATGGCTCTTGCCTCCATGTCGTTCATTAAAAAAAGTGTAATTGTGCTACACTATGATACCACATATCTTATATTTTAAATGAAGCTACACAGATATTACAGAGCTTACCACTGAGGCATGAGGTGGGATAAAGAAGCAAGAGGGGGAGGCAAGAGGGGATAAAGAGACAAGATGGGGAGTGAGTGGCAAAAGTGTGAGAGACAAAAAGGGATAAAGAGAAAGAGGAAAGGGGAGAGAAAGAGTAAAGGGGAGAGAAAGAGGGGCAAGAGGGGGATAAAGAAGGGCAAGAGGGAGAACGAGACAAGACTGGACTAAAGAGAAAGGGGCAGAATGGAGAGAAAGGCAAGGGGGAGAGAGAAAAGTGATGGAGAAAGATAAAGAGGCAAGAGGGAGAAAGAGTTAAGAATGGAATAAAGAGAAAAAAGTAAGGGAGAGAAAACAGTCTCTTTCTCCCCCTCTTGGTCCCTGCTCTAGCATCTTTCTCCCCCTTTTGCCCCCTTGCCTCTTGATCCTCCTATTCCATCTTTATCCCCCATTTTGCCTCTTGACTCCCCCTCTTGTCTCCTGACCCCCCCATTTTGCCTCTTGACTCCCCCTCTTGTCTCCTGACCCCCCCATTTTGCCTCTTGACTCCCCCTGTCTCCTGACCCACCCATTTTGCCTCTTGAATCCCCCTCTTGTCTCCTGACCCCATTTTGCCTCTTTCTCCCCCTCACCTCTTGATCTCCCCCATTTTGCCTCTTTCTCCCCCTCACCTCTTGATCTCCCCCATTTTGCCTCTTTCTCCCCCTCACCTCCTGATCCCCCCCATTTTGCCTCTTTCTCCCCCTCACCTCTTGATCTCCCCCATTTTGCCTCTTTCTCCCCCTCACCTCCTGATCCCCCCCATTTTGCCTCTTTCTCCCCCTCACCTCCTGATCCCCCCCATTTTGCCTCTTTCTCCCCCTCACCTCCTGATCCCCCCCTTTTGCCTCTTTCTGCCGCTCACTTCCTGATCCCCCCCATTTTGCCTCTTTCCCCCCCTCACCTCCTGATCCCCCCATTTTGCCTCTTTCTCACCTCCTGATGCACCCAGTTTGACTCCCTCCCACTCACCTTTTGATCCCCCCTTTTTGCAGTTCTCCCCCTCACCTCTTGACCCCCTTTTTTGCCTTTCACCCCTTGACACTTGATCCCCCATTTTGCCTCTTTATCCCCTCTCTTGATTCCCCCCCCCCCTTTGTCTCAAGTTCCCCCTTGCCTTTACTTAATTCTGAGGGAGCCTGGACCTGTGCTGGTGCAGCAGGTGAAGCCCTGTTTCCTCTTCTCTGCACTGCAGCCTCTGAAGCCAGACGCTGCCAGCCAGGACCGGACCATGTGACACACGCAGTGAGCTAGCGACGCAGACGTGATGCAGGTAGTTTGCTTCATCTTTCTGGGCGCTACTTTCAAACTTGCTCTGATTCAGGACAAGTTTGAAAGTAGCGCCCAGAAAGATGAAGAAAACTAAAAGCATGCGCGACGTCACTGCTCAGTGTGTGCCACTGGGTCCCGGATAACACGGGTTGCGATCGCTAGCGCTCAGCCTCTTTCACCTCAGGGATTCCCATTTCGGCGCCCCTCCGCTGCGGGGCGCCCTAAGGCGGCTGCCTAAGCTGCCTTATGGTAGCGCCGGCCCTGATTGCCGCCCTGGATGTCAGCCTGCAAGCGGTGTGTCATATCATGGACGCCGCGAGCCGCGTCCATGATGTGACACACGCTTGCAGGCTGACATCCAGGGCGGCTTGGCTTCATTCCGGGACACTTCATTGTCCCGGTTGAAGGGGACCCGGGACGCGGGACATAGCCCTGAAATAAGGGACAGTCCCGGACGTTCCGGGACCCGTGGTCACCCTACTATGGATATATGAATGTTCAATCAAGCCCCATCAAGTGTACCTTTTAAGGGTGGTACTGTCCCAATGAGATCACAAATCCCTATGTCCCTCTTTCCTACCATGTTGTACCTCTTTCAGGGGATCAGACTGTGTGGTGTGTATATAAATGTATCACATTGTTCTACAGCAATAACAATCACATTAATGTTTGTTTAAAGGGATAGTAACACTTAAAGTGTAAAAAAAAAATATGTTGTAGTGTTTATCCCCCTGAGTAAAACAAGAGTACTCCCACTGCTGAAAGGTGTTTCATTCAAAAGTTATTAATTTTCAAAGTTGAATTTTTTAGGTGCAATATCACAGTGGCCTGAAATTGTACAGTGGCGCTGTTGCTACACCATCCTATGGAGATTTGTGGTCCCGGGACCAGAGCTGTCCATAGGATCGTGTAGCAACAGTGCCACTTTACAATTTCAGGCCACTGTGATACTGCACCTAAAAAATTCAACTCTGAAAAGTAATACCTTTTGAATGAAACACCTTTCAATAGTGGGAGTACCCTTGTTTTACTCAGGGGGATAAATCCTACAAGATATTTTTTCTTACATTTTAAGTATTACTATCCCTTTAAACTTCACTATATGTGTTTATAAAGTAGTCCGTGTAAATAAGATATTTTGGTCTTGCTCTAAATCATTTATTCAGTTATAGTCAGAGGTGTCAATAGGTCATGGAATTAATTAATACCCACTAGTCCTGCCCACAGCACAACAAAAGTGCCCCCTTCTTTGGCCATCTATATTGTTGGGAGTAATCTTTGCCGCTCTCTGCCTCATGATCACAGTGAGAAGGAGAGAGAGACAGAGAGCAGTGACCAAGGCAATTGCATTGTCTTTTTCATGTGTCTCCATTGCTGTAACAATGATTACATGTGTGGAACCACTGGGAAATGGCTGAAACTGACTGCTTCTGTGCTGGAGCAGTGCACAATAAGGTGCACAGTGGTCCTTGACGTGCCAGGACCATTATCCGTCCTCAGAGGGTGAAACTGTGTCTTGGCCCAGACACTTCATTTGGCATTAAGAGCTTAACATTCTGTTGAAAAAAAGTTTGAGCTGTAATTACTTTTGAACAAAGTACACTTGTTCTGTTTTGCTGCAAAAGTCTTGTAATACATATATTTTCAAAATAAGAGTTGTTCTTTCTTTTATTTCCTGAAAATACAGTCCACAGTATCCCAACAAGAGTTCTATAGACCAGTGCACTGTAAATGAACTTATGTAGGTCTCATAGTTAATATTGCCATTTTATGCCCATATCCAGAGAGAACCAACAAATTTCACTTAGTAAAATAGGTATGGGCCTTATGTGTAAAGGTAAAACAGAAGTATTCTGAAGCAAACCAACTGCACCTCAAAGGAAAATATAATATTGATTTAAAGGGATAGTAATGTTTCAAAATAAAAGCAGCTCCAATTAATCTTCATGGTATTTGGGCCATGTAGAGTATTATTTAAATACTGTCTGAGTTGTAGTTCAAGAGTAATTGAATGATAAAGTATCCCCTCCCGCCCCTTTTACTGATGTCACACTGCTCACCTCAGAACAGAAAGGTGGTGTCCAGATGGCTTGCAGAGAGGGACAATCTTCAATTAGTATAAGGGAAAAACCTGTCAAGGGTTTTCATTGTTCTCACAGTAAGATGATTGTCCCTTTCTGTGAGCTGTCTGGTCAGACCAGATTCCACATCTGAGGTGAGCAGTGTTACATCAGTAAAAGGGGCTGCCAATCACTGCAATTAAATCTACAATGTAACCAAGTTTCTGAGGAATTTGTCCTGTGTTGAACAATGAAATTAACCCTTTGAGTGCCAGAAGGGTGCGCAATGCACTGCAAAGCAATACGTTGCATACCCCTCTGGCACTCAAAGGGTTAAAATCATACTCGGGACCACAAATGACATTGAGTTTGCATGTCCCTTTCCATTCACAGTAGATTTTGTCACATAAGAGTGTTGAATTGTTACTGACACTCAAAGAACTGGAGGATTTTGGGGCAAACCATCTGCACCACAAGTTTAAAATAACAAAAATCTGCAAATTGCCATTGATATAATTGAGGTTTTTAACCACTTGAATGCTAGAGAAGTCTCCAACAAAATACTTTGCAATGTGTTGGAGATCACTAGAGAGTTAAACACTCATTTAAATCAGTGGTAATTTATGTTTGTTGCTTGTGGTTCAGTTAGTTTGCCCTGTGATGCTTTAGTTTTCCATTGAACTATTATGAAATAACGGTGGATGTTTGCTTGGTGTCATAATGGTGTCATAATGTTAGTGAATACCAGTAGTCCGTTGGTATCTTTAAGCATATATATATATATATATATATATATATATATATATATATATATGTATATATTTTTTTAGTAGACATTTTAAATTACTTCCCTTCCTAACATTTCACAAAAATCTATTACTCTTAATCCCTTAATGACCGTGAAATGCCAGGATGTCACCGTTTTTTTCTCCTGAAGGACTAGTGATGGTCCTGGCACTTCTAGGGTTGCCACCTTTTCTTAAAAAAATACTGGCCATGGCATTCTCGCCATAGACTTAACATTGGACAGAAGCCAATTTTTTACCGGCCTGCTGGTAAAATACTGGCTGGGTGGCAACCCTAGGCACTTCACATACTTTTTACTTGCAGTGCTTTTCTTGAGTATAACAAGGGTACTTCCACTGCTGAGAGATGCACATTTTCAGAGTTATTATAGGTTACATTGTTTTTGTTTTTTTACATTAACAGATTCCAGTCAGTTATTCAGTTGTGTTCTCTAAGAGAGGGGAGTCATTGACAAACAGTTCTCCACACAATGTGATAGAAACTGCTAAGTCACTTCCTGTCAGTTTGAACTGTCAGGAAGTAAACTCACTGTAAATCCACTTTCTGATTATGTGAACTTTTAACATTTTTGATAAAATAACTGACAGTGATTGAAGTACCCTTGTTTTACTCAGCAGGAAAAGCCCTAAAACATACATGTTTTTATAAAAAAAAACTTTACTGCTCCTTCAAGGTCCTCACTCAGAAAGCTAATGTGAAGGGATTCTGGACAAATAGCCAAAGGGGACAAATGAGACATCCTCAAATGTACATTCCTTTCAGCTACTTGAATCATAACTAGAGCTGTTCTCGGTGTATTGGAGACATGTCTGGCATGTAAGGGGTTAGTTTTATAAATATTGTACAGTTGTTTTTTCCTAAAATGTCACTACAAATGGCCAGTTGGGCCTTAAGTAAAAGAACAAACTGGAACAATTCTAGGGCAAACCAACTGAACCACATGGGATACATAAACATTTATATTGACTTAAACTGAGATATTAAAAACCCTTGAATGCTATAGTGGTTTGCAAAGCAATGCACTGGAGACACTTCTGTCATTCAGGGGATTATAAGCTCCATTTACATCAAGGGCCATATTAGGATGTTCTACTTCTCTACTGTGGTGCAGATGTTTTCCCTAGAATTACTTCAGTTTACTTTTCTGCATAAGGCCCATAATCTCATATAGCTGACTTTGCTACTGAATCATGCTCAATTCTGACAGAGATTATTTATGGGCTATATGGGTATATTGGTGGATTCCCCTAAAAAGCTGCCATATACGGAAGATATTGATAGTGGCCAGCCATTAAAAATAACAGCCAGTTAAATGTGGGCTAAACCAAGGGTCTCTGACTGCATTCTAAATGAGCAGACACAGAGAGAGCAGGATTCTGTTATGTCTCAGGAACATCATGAAACTTACATTGTCTCAGCCCTGCTTAAGTTAGGGAGATTACTGAGCATGCTCATTTCATTGCTGTTTTAATTGCACTTCCACACCTGAAACCTGAGTTGAACTATTAAAAATGGCCACTGGGATTTTAAAGCCAAGTTGAAAGGACAGCAAGTGAATATGGTCATGGGTTAGAGAGGAAAAGCCGCCTGCCTATTTTATAGCTCAGTAGGAACATCTTGACATGATTTTTGTCCCCATTTATTTATTCCATTCTATTTGTGTATGCTGACAACTGATTATTTAATTATGCAGACAGTGCCACGCAGGTCAAAGAGCTCAAATCTGCAGATGTTAGCATCACTTACTACTTAAACAAACTATCTAAAACCATCATTCTGAGACTATAATGAGAGGGAAAGCTAGTGAAAGATCCTCTTTAATTTCTAATAGAAACAAACCCTTTTTAGCCTTTTGACTAAAGGAAATTTTAATGGATGGGTGTACCCAGAATTTTCTAAGGACTACCTGTTTCAGGGAAGCCTCATAGAACCCAGATTTTGAGGAACAAAGCATTTTAATCCTGCGATTAGAAAGTAAAGGGGCAGTCCAGGTTGCACAAAACATAAATATGGATATTTTTCCAACAAATATCAGTGGGCATAAGGAAAACACAAAATGTAAAATATTTTCAATATATGCCTATATTTGGGGACCTCCATTCATAGTTTTGCCAGGGACTTCAAATATTGTTAAAATGTCTCTGGTTTGACCCTTTCACAATATTGTATTACCATCTTTGAATAAGTGAAGCCAATGAACAATTAAATAATGGCCAGTCATTCTCAGTAGTGACTGAATTTCTAGCTTTGGCCATGACGTGTGTATCAATATCTAATAGGCAGTGCTAACAAACACCATATGGCTGATTCAGCTGAATATTTTATAAGGTGCCTAACGGCTTAGTTCTGCAAGAACTGTAAATATGGCTCTTGGTGGCCTGGGGCATTACTGGTCTTTGAAAATAGTAAAGCCAGCTACAGGTGCAGTGAAATATGCCTGTAATGATTTAAGAATGAAAAGAATGTGTGCGTGAGAATGTGACACGTTTTTGCTTTTGATCTGAAAAAGCTGACGAATTACAAAAAAAAAAAAAAAAAAAAATCGGACTAGACTGGGGGACTGGGTATTATCCCTTCACATTAATTTATAGTAAGGAAGAATAGTTTTACGTTCTCCATGCATAATAGTAGACTTTCTTCCTTGAGATTTAGTTCAGATTAACATGCCAGACAATTGAGAATGTAGCACTTTTAAAAGCCCTTTGGATTTTCAGGAATGTCCTTGGCACAGGGTTTAATGAAGAAGAAAAAAAAGCAAAAAATAAATAAATAAATCAAAAACCTGAGCTACAGATCTATCTTAACATAATTAATTGTGGAGAGCCGAATGGTAAAGTCGAATAATTACTTGGTGAGGAGTGATGTTTGACAAACATTGGTAGCATTCATAACATTTAAATGAGAAGGGAAATGACAGCTAGATCAATATTTTACCAATTAATTTTTGGTTTAATTAGAATATTCAAACCACCTATAACCGTTTGAGAGTTGCACATACCTCTGGCTCTTATTATGAAGATTTAATAGGGTATGTATGTAGTCTGATGTACTATGAAGAACTGAGGCACAAATGTGTGATAAAGAGGTAATAACATGGAGAAAACTTCTCCAGTGGGATGAACTCTCCAGTCTCTATGTTATTCAATGGGGCATTTGTGCAAAGGTCTCTCCAACTTGAGAAATCTTAGTGCATAGGCTCCATAAAATAACACAGGAACTGGAACAGTTATCACTCTGAAGAACTTATCGCTTCTTTGTCACACCTTAGTGCATCTCCCACTTGGAGTAATTTTGGAGTAAACCATCAGTAGCTTAGGGGAGAAATAAAAACAATCATTTATTTCAATGGGAATTTTGATTTCTCCCTTTGGTTTAGTTGTTTTACTCCCATATTACATTAGCCTCATTATTTCTGTGATGTCCAGGTATAGTTTCAGGTATGCACAAAGTTGGAAAGGACTAGGCAATATCAAAGTGAGGCATAAGTATGTTATGAAATTGTAGGGTAGGGTGACAAAATGGCCCTGATTTTCTTTCTCAAGTCAGTACTTTTTTGATACCATGGTCCTTTGAGAGTGTGTGTCCTCAGAAATGGGGGGGGCTCTGCAATGTAAGGAGAGGGACAGAAATGTGTGGCAGAGAGACCACATGTTGAGGGATGCAAGAGATATATGGAAAATGTTAGATTGTTATGTGACACCCGAGGTTGACAAGACCCAGGAGATTGACAAGACCACAATGCTATTAATATGTGTCCCAGGTCAGTCTGGGCCCAGTCTATTAGAGGCACCTACTTTCTACCTTTGGAAGCCATTTGGCTTCTGAAGCAATTTATATTGAGAAGGAAGCAGGGCTAAATTACCTCTACATGTTATTTGTTAAGACCCACTCACATGATGGATCTACTGAATGAAAGCCCTGGTAACAAATTATTTTAGGGCCCCGATTTAGTGCAAAGTAGTAAAAAAAAATCCCTAACCCATATTGTCAACATTCAGTTTGCTCTTAAAGTTGTCTGCCCTCCACCTGCTTCATCATCATAGTTCTGCACCATCACTCTGTCTCTGGGCACCAAGAGCCTGGTTTAGAGGTGAGACAAGCAGAGATTTTAAAGCAATCTCAAGAATTATAATCTCATTAGAAATCAATACATTCTAAATATTTTCCATGATATCAAGAAGACTGTAATGTAATAATTGTCAATTTAAAGTGTATAACCATTTAATTACATAATGACTGGCAGTAGGAAATACATGCTCACTGTCATCATAGCAACAAACTAAGGCAATTATCTCTTTAGTGACAAGACAGAATGCCCTATAAATTGGTAACTGGAATACTCTAGTAAAACTGATAAAACAGTTATCAAGTATCTGAGTCAACATATTATTTAACATGCTGGCATTTACATTATTATGTGTACTCACCTTAAAGGGATAGTAATACTTCGTTTTAACTTTATTTTATTTTGTAGGCATTAAAAAAAGATGAAGAATGATATAAGTCTTATCTCTCAAACCTTTATGGTTTAAGAGATATTCACAAGCAAAGTGTCCCCCTCCCGCCCCTTTTACTGATGTAACACTTCTCAGCCAGGGCAGAAGGGAGCTGCCCAGGTAGACTGCAGAGAGGGACAATCTTCAATTAAGATAAGGGAAAAAGCTGAAAAGCTTGTCAAGGGGGGCAGGGATTTCATTGTTTTCATAGGAATAAGAGTGTCCCCTTCTGTTATCTGTCCAGTCTATGGACTGCATTCCACATCTGAGAAGAGATTGTTTACAGTAGGTAAAAGGGGCGGGAGGGGGAAACTTTGCTTGTGAATATCTCATAAACCATAAAGGTTTGAGAGATAAGACTTATATCATTCTTCATGTTTTTTTAATGCCTACAAAATAAAATAAAGTTAAAACGAAGTATTACTATCCCTTTAAACCCCTTCCGGTCTCTTCCCACTTTCTGCTTCTACTTTCAGTGATGTGATTACGCTCTACTAGCACTCTTTATAAGAAGTCTGTGGCCTAGATTACATTTGTAGTTGATAAGTGTTATCAACTTGTTTTATCTAACAGATTCCCATTGAAGTCTATGGAGAAATTTGTAGATACAACCCTCAGTACAGTTATCAAGTACAGTTTAATCTGGTCCTTTATCTGTAAAGGATCACAGGAACTTTGTGACCGTATGTACAAAGAACTGGAGCAATTCTGACTTAAAGGGATAGTAATACTTCATTTTAACTTTATTTTATTTTGTAGGCATTAAAAAAACATGAAGAATGATATAAGTCTTATCTCTGAAACCTTTATGGTTTAAGAGATATTCACAAACAAAGTATCCCCCCCTGTTCAGCCAGATAAGAAGGGAGATGCCCAGATAGACTGCAGAGAGGGACAATCTTCAATTAAGATAATGGAAAAAGCTGAAAAACTTGTCAAGGGGGGAAGGGCTTTCATTGTTTTCATACAAAGAAAATTGTCCCCTTCTGTTATCTGTACTGTCATACAACCAGACTCACATCTGAGAAGAGATGGCTTACACTAGGTAAAAGGGGCGGGGAGGGGAACTTTGCTTGTGAATATCTCATAAACCATAAAGGTTTGAGAGATAAGACTTATATCATTCTTCATGTTTTTTTAATGTCTACAAAATAAAATAAAGTTAAAACGAAGTGTTACTATCCCTTTAAACCAACTGCCTCTGCAATTTGCCATTAATTTAAATGGGGTTTTTAATCCCTTGAATTCTAACGAAATCTCGAATGCACTGGGAAGCCCCATTTAAGTTAATAGGAATTTTTATTCTCCTTTCAGCAGTTGCTGTAACTTATAATTGTTTCACGCATATGGACCTGTGTGTTGCTTCTGTTTGCACACATTTGCTGTGCAGCTGCACAGGGATTTGAGAGAAAACACAGACACACAATATACTAACAAATATTTATGTATGTATAGATAAATATACACTAGCAGGTATGTGGCATGGATTTGCCCGTGCAGCAGAACTCTTTTTTTATTATTGTATTAAGAGTTCGACCTCGTGGTGGGCATCTGGGCCCATCCTGAATCCCCTGATCCGGTTGGGAGAGCAATAGAGTAGACACAGGGGAACAAGAGAGCTCCCCTGCTTCCATCCTACCTGAAGCTGGCTGCGTTGTAACCATTGTCTGTGAGATCAGTGGCTGGGGGGCAACAGGAGGGGTTCTGTTGCCCAACCATGAGGTCTGACTTTTTTGTAAGTGGTTGCCTCCTCCTAAGCCAGTGGGTAACATTTTTTTAATTTAAACAATGGCTGTGGTTGTTGATTGAGGAGGCAAGAGGCTTCCCCAACCAAGAGGCTTCCTCAACCAATCATCATTTTCCAGCCATGTCACCTGACATTGATCCAGATTCACTTAGATGTAAATACCCAAAAAAACATATACATAGACAGATTTACTGACCTAGAAATATATAGACATATGTGCACAAAACACAACATGCATACATGCACACAAACACAAACATTATATATATACACACACATACATGCTAATACACACATTTATACACATACATAAATATGTAGACACATTAACACACACACACGCACATACATACACTTACACATATACAAACACATTGACCCATATTTATAAAGGCAAACTGCAGTTCTTATGGAGTAAACCAACTTAACATAGGGGACAAATAGAAATTCCTGTTAAATTAAATTGGACTTTTAACCCCTTGTTAAATACTCTTTTAAAGTGCATGTGAGTTTTAGGCGTATTTGTCCCCTACGGTGCAATTGGTTTTCTCCAGAAGTCCAGCTGACTTTATAAACATGGACCAGTGTTCTTTTTAATCCTTTGCAGATATATTGGAGTTGCAGACTCTTCATTCCACGTGCAGTTAAAGGGCACTCATGTCACTGAAAGAAAACAACTGAGTAAGCGGATTCTATATAGGTAGACAGCAGGAAAAATACATTTGTTTAGTACCAAAATAAATATGTTCGTAAAGCATAAATATGCCTTTAACCCTTTGAATGCCAGAGGGGTGCGCAACACATTGCTTTGCAGTGCGTTGCATACCCCTCTGGCATTCAAAGGGTTAACACAACTACTTATTGTGTCATATGCACAGTGATAAGGATAAGGACCACTGACCCTTTTTTTTTTTTTTGCGATCCCGGTTCAGGGCTCCCCGTATGGCGTGCCGCTGCGCGGGAAGCCCTAAAATCCATGTTTGTCCTAGCACGTCATGGGTCCTTATGGCTCGCCAACCCATTATGTGTCAGGACCATCATGGGTCCTTAAGGGGTTAATGGCACAAGCCAACATCAACAATTTCCCTAAATTCCCATTGATTTAAATGAAGATTTTTTTCAACCCTCTTAATGCAAGAGAGGACTACAGTGCAGTGCTTCTCACTGTGTTGGAGACCTTTCTTTCATTCAAGAGGTTAAAAACCCCATTTAAATCAATTGAAATCTATATTTGCCTCTAGGGTGCCATTGGTTTGCCCCAGAATTGCTTCAGTTTTGAGTTCGACCCATTGTGTACTGTGCTGATGTCTTTCCTAAGAATCTGCGAAGTTTTTTTTTATTTCAGTCCTTTTTGCTGCACATTTTATAATTGTGTTTTCTCCTTCTTTCAAAGCAAGTAGACAACATCCACCAAAGCAAGAGGCAAGCCAAGGCGCACCGGAAATCCTTAGTGTCCATCGGGTCTACATTCAGACCAGGCAAGAGAAGCGCATTAACTTTACCATTGGAAGCAGAGCATACTTGTTTCCCAAA
This sequence comes from Rhinophrynus dorsalis, assembly GCA_037306005.1. NCBI lineage: Eukaryota > Metazoa > Chordata > Amphibia > Anura > Rhinophrynidae > Rhinophrynus > Rhinophrynus dorsalis. The sequence continues at coordinate 409,265,842 of CM074721.1, forward strand.
ACATCCATTGTTATCAAATGCCCTGTAAGGAGGTTCCAGAAGTCGCTTATAAAATGGGAAAAAGACGAAGAGCCCCTAAAATATTCCAAAAAACTTGGTGTTACAAAATCAGGATCATTAAAAGTACATAACCTGGAGGCTAAAGATATTGGAGTGTACAAATGTATTGCAAGCTCTGCTTATGAAACCTTTGTTCTCAAGCTCATTGGCACAGATAATAGACTTTTAGAGCCTCCAAGTTTTGAAAAAGATCATAATGAAGCCAACAGTCTAGGAGAAAAATGGCATAAAATGAGTAAAATGTGGAAGACTTGGAATAAGAAAAATAATTTGTATCTGGAGGACAGCCAGGCTCAAGATGAAATGGTCCTAAGAAATCTTGAAACTCTTGTGACAAACTCTGCAGAAATATATGGCTCCCAGGAGTTAAACGATAGAAGGTTAGAAGCGGCTGTAGTACAAGGGGCTTATAGCATGGATACAGCCCAGTTTGAAGCTTTAGTGAGGAACATGAGTCAGCTTATTGAAGCTGGAGAGATTAGTGATGATTTTGCAACACAAATTATTTCACACGTGGTGAATGAACTATCTAAACCACAGTCCACAACTGAAAAATGGAAGAGTCCGAATGAAGATATCATATCAGACCCCAAGTTTCTCGCCAAAGAATCATATACATCAGTACTCTTGAACAGTAAAAACACAGAAAAGGACACAGGCAAACAACAACTAAAGATTATTCGTAAACATAAACATGGCTATGTACTGACTTCAAATAGAACCCTGCATTTATTTGTTGGAAGTTCGGCCTTTATCACCAACAATACACAACTGATTGCAATACAGTGTGAGGTAGATGGGGGAGTTAAAACAAAGATGTCCTGGACCAAAGATGGAGAAGCTTTGACATTCTCTGACAAGTAAGTAAATGGTCTTAGATACTCTAGATCAGTGACTTCCCGTTCCACTTCTTGGAACCCAGCCATATTGCCTTCAAAAATACCCTTTTCTCTCCAAGTTACCAAACTAGCTGTGGCTGCTTGAAAGTCATCTGTAGCCATACTTGCCTCACAGTAGAAGGTTCCTGACCCTCAAATTTCCTAGGTCTACAGAAAGCCAGATTTCTGTATCTCTAATCATTACAGGACCACGGGTCTTGTTGACACTGAAATTCATAAATGTGATATTAGCCCACATCATTTCTAACAAAATGAAAATTGATCTTTAATATATTAACGTTCTAAATTATTTCTGTAAGACTATGCCATGAATCTATCCCCTCATTTTATTTAATCAGTATATATATATATATATATGATCTGGTGTTCTGATGTAGTTTTTTGTGCACTTTTTTAAATCCTCATAATAGGCATTTATGGGTAAATATTTTAGGGTTTGATAATGGGTGGGCACCTGTGATCTTCCAGTTGCTCATGGACTGCATCTCCCATCATGCTCATGTGGCCATGGCAATACACTTTATAGTAACATGTTGTACTACACTGCCAGTCTCACTTTCTGTTGCATTGCTCTTGTAGTTTTGTGTAATATTCTGTTGGCCTAATGTAATTATTCATTCCCTTGCTGATCTCTTGTATTACTCTGCTGTTCTTATCTGCTGTTCTATTGCTCTTCTGGTCTCATGTAATACTCTGATATTCTCAGGTAATGGTATGTTGTTGTCTTGCTGGTCTTACATAAAAATTTGGTAGTCTCATGTAATACTGAATTGCCCTGCTGGTCTCATGTAATGTTTTGCTTATCTCATGTAATGGTGTATTGCCCTACTGCTTTCATATATCTTGTATTTTGCTGATATATGGCTTGCTGGGCCATCTTCTTGTGTCTGTCTCTCCCAGGTTTCTGCCTGTCTGTCTTCCTCCCATGTATTTCTACCCTGCACATCACACACAAATAATAATAAAAATGTAGGGAGTAACACATTGAAGTCTATATTATTTGGTAATTATAATTATGCCTGGTTCACTTTAGCTACCAATAGGACACTACTCTGGTTTGTAGATGAGTCTGACAGTAGCAGTATATACCAGGGCTCTTTTGCAATTACCAGGCTTACACATGGGTACTAACAGGTGTGAGAAAAGCTCCTGGCTGAATGATACAGGGAGACTCGGAGTTGTGATATATGTTCAGGAATGAGCTCATTGATCAAATACTTCATTCCGACTGCTGGTAATTAAGAAAGTTTCCAGATATCATTAACATTTATATCCTTGTGTCTGGATCTTGTGGAATTACAACATGTCCTTGAGGTGCTGTAGAAAGGAAAGACTTTGAGTCATTTGCGAGTTACTATAAATCAGAGACAAGACTTTGCATTCTGTGAAGTTTCTCAGCCAATACAAATATAGCAGAGTGCTCATATTAGCCATACCAAATAGTAAACTCAGACATTCATTTTGAAGGTACAAATTGTTTTGCTATCAATAATTTTAGCAAGCGAAGGACATTTTTGGCATCTCGCTCATGTGCAGTTGTGGGCAACATGCAATGGCTATGCTGTTGTTGGACTACAACACCCTAATACACAGTAAGCCATTGGCCAATTGAGGATGAAGTCAGATTATAGTGCAGTGACAGCTGGAGAACCACAGATTACCCATAGTGAAACTATCCATGCATTAACTGACATTGGTTTCTGAAGGGGAGATATTGTATTTTCTCCGTATGTCCTTGGACACAGTATTATGACCTTGGACACACTTACAACTTTTCAGTACTTTACATACAACATTCTGTACTTTTCTGCCCTCAAAAATATATTATTCTGACTAAAGCAGAGTATGTAATATTACATGTAAATCTTATGACAAGGGTTACATTGAGTTTTAAGACTTTATATACATTAGATGTATTGATCTGATGTTAGACAATACTGGAGTGATATACAATTTGAGTTAATATTTGCTATAACTTATAGGGCCGCATGTTCAGAACAAAAATGGAGGTGTTATAGGGCAAACCATTTTCACTATAGGCGGAGAACTAAAAATTCCCCTGGATGTAAATACTTCACAATACACTGGAGACCTCTCTAGCATTCAAAGGGTTAAAATCCACGTTTAAAGCAATAGGAATTTTTTTGGCATTTTTAGCTCTCCCTATACTGCAAATAGTTTGCCCCAGAACTCTTCCACTTATCTTTTGAACACACAGCCCATGGTGCTTTATTTATATACAATTCTCGCTCCCTTCTTAAAGTTTCCTATTAATTCAACTTTTACCAACTTTGTAGTAGATGGTGTATGTTAACACAGATCCAGTTATACGATGCACATCCTGCATTGCGCTAAAATTGTATTACTACCACTTTTATAATATTCCCCATAGAGTATAATTTCCATTGGGAGCGAGCGACTGAGCCAGATAACCTGCTTTGTTATGGTTAAAACTTTGAGTACCAGATTGGTATCCAACTCATTGCGCTGCAGTGCGATGGCTACCTCTCTCTCACTCAAAGGGTTAATATCAAGCATTCACTTCATTTGGAGATAAGGCATGTCTGTATTGCCTCAGGTTTCAACTGATTGTGAATCCTAAAGATTAAGTGGACTACTACAAATGAAAATATGAATTCAACATACCCCAAAACCAAGAAATGGACACAAAACTAAAGGTCGGGATTAATCAAATTGCGGAAAAAGCAACGGATCAAACACGCTGCTCTTCTCCACGATCTTTGATGGATACCTTCGGGTGTTCATCAATTATTTGGCGTATTTTGGGAAAATTGCGTTAATTGGCTAGTTAGGTGAAAAACCCACTCATAAGCGAAAATGTGTATGTGTGTGTTTGCCCCGTACATTGTAATGGGATCCACCTACTTAAAGCTGGTGGATCCGATTGGCGGATCTATTCTTGTTGAATAAGCGATGGCCAGATACAATCCGTAAGTAGCTTAATGGACGAATGGTTAATGCGCAATGAAATCTTCGGATTTTCTTATGCATTAAGCCATTCGCACCTTGATGAATCCCAGCCCAAAAAGCACAATAATAACTGTGGCGAAGCCATAGACTAACATAATAAATAGCACCCAACTAAACAAGGTTGCCTTCTGCCATTGATACTCTTCTCTGTTATAAATTACCAGTTGGGACAATCTACATACGATTTCCTAATCAAACTACAAACACTCTTCAGTCAATTACATATTGGAGAAACACGATTAAAATAAGAGTTTTGGCTTTGCATCATGAACAGTAGACTCTTGGAGAAAGTTAACCCCTTAGATGCTAGAGAGGTCACTGTAGACCTCGCTAGAATTCAAGGGTTTAAGGCCGAGTAAATGTCAATCAAATATATCCTAATTGTTAAATATTGATCATGAACAAATAACCTATCTATATGCTCCTAATAGAAAGTATATATAAATCTGTGAAAGTCTACTGCTTGATAAAAGAAAAAGTATCTTCCAAATGGATGTGAACAATACATTTTTTTTTAATTTAAATAAACATATAGACACAGACATATAAAATCATATGTAAATGCATATTGTTGGATCCGCTTTGTGTACTCTAATGTGTATACTCTATATAATGCATACAATGCCCCACACAATTAGTACCTAAACCAGAAGGATCAGTATATTCCCTTCGTGTGAACCCCACTGACTGGCCAGAGTAAAAGGTGCCAGACTGAATACATTCTGTGGAGACTGGATCTTGGAAATGAATCTTTAATTATTATTTTGATAGTAGTAAATATCATGTCTTCATAGGCAGATATGATTCATTGTTGCAGTACTTGAGAACCCAAACTCCACCCACTGAAAGCTTCCTAAGGAGTCTTCATTGGGAGGTCTTTTTGTCTGTGAGTTCTGCAGAAATAAAAATCATGTCCGCCTCCGTGGCCATGATATCCAGTACTAACTAAAGATTTATGTTGGGGGAAGCAATCCATGCAGAACCGACTTATTGTGGAAATTAGGCTTTTCGGCCCATATTAAGGTAAGAGGGCTTTATTATAAGGAAGTGTTAGTGTTCCTTTAAATGCCCAATTTAAATCCATCTGTAGTGCAGATGGTTTGCACCTGAAGTGTGTCATTACTTCTTAGTATATCAGCCTCAATGTGATGAAGTGTGATTGATAGAGAAAATAGTTTGCAGTGCAGTGTCAAGGGGAAGTCCATAAACCCAGAAGAGATGTCCTCTTCAACTGAAGTTCTTATGTTTACCCTGGTTGGCCTAATTCCTGATCATTTTCTGAACCCTTTAAGGATCAGAGGGGTGTGCAACGCATTGCAAAACAATACATTGTACACTACTGTGTTAAAGGGTTAATGCAGCGTTGGCTTCTTACTTTGTTATAGTTATAAATGTTATTTTCAAAACAATATCCTCATTTGGGCAGCTGAGGGGCAGCGACACAAGCCAGGAATTAAACCCAATCCCAGAGTTTGGCAGCTATAGCGATAAAAGCTGCGCCAATGTTCTAGGCCCCCGCAGGACTCCCGATGTACTTTTTGTATGTTTCCTTTTATTATGTTTATCCTTCTTCCAGCCTGCTTTAGCTTGAACAAATTCCTTGTTATATATCCCCTGAGCTATGTGATTAAATGCTGAATACCTAAAATGCTCTAACAAATATTTTCATAAACGGATCTTAAAAATTAGGCCAACCAAGTCAAGCCTTTGAATGCTGGCATCATGTACACATGACTGTATTAGTGACCCACAAGAGACATTCTTAATTTCCCTCTTACTGCGTGCCACATGGTGGCTTTAAATTGACAACTATATGAGGTTCCTGCCAGTATGGAATCGTACTGTAATTTCCTATGTAGAGATTGATGTTTGTGTTCTGTAGCCGAGCTGTTCTATCACAGATTTAAGAGATTAGGCTTTGTTTGGTTTTGGCAGTACACTGAACCCAGACATTTTCAGAGGGGATATATAACACCTCATATACTCTGAGTTTGTCGCATTAAATTGACAGACCTCTTCACTAACTGTACAGTCTCCAGACAGTGGGGCAGTGATTCTCAACTTAAGTCCCTAGTGACCCATAATATGCCGGGTTATAAGGATTTATCATCTTGAGAATGAGCGGCATCGGCAGAATTGCTAAACAACTAACTATCTTTCCTGTACAGATACTGATATCATTTAAAACTGCCTTGTCTAGAGCCCTTAGCCCATTTGGATAAGATATAGGCAAAATAGGACCCACTGACCAACTTGATCAGGCTGCGGGTCTTTTTACATAAGGCAAGTTCTTACTTTAGAAGAATGCATTGGAAACCTCTCTCTAGCATCTATGCAGAATTTCTCAGCGTTAGGGCATACCAACAGTGTTGGCTTCCAAGATATGTCTGCTTCTTAACAGATGAGTAATTAGTGATTGTTCCACCTGTGTTTTATTAGGGACAGCCTTAACCCTTTGCAATCCAATTATTCCATACCCCTCTGGCAAGCAAAGGGTTATTCTTGATAGTTTTTGGGCCATGTAGAGTATTGTTATTATCATTATCTACAATGTGTAGTTCCAGACTAACTGAATCATAAAGTGTCCCCCTCCCACCACTTTTACCTATGTAAAGCTGCCCAGCAAGACCATCCGGATGGATAACCGCAAGGGACAATCTTCTGTTAGCTTAAGGAAAAACATGCCCTCCTCCTTCAAGATGGACAGGGTTTTCATTATGCTCACAGCCAGAAGATTGTCAGTCACTATGAGCTTCCTGGTCAAGCGACCAGGTTCCACATCTGAGGGGAGGCGGCTTGCAATAAGTAAAAGGGGAGGGAGAGGACACTTTATAATTCAATTACTCTGGAATTACCCATCGTACAGAATGAAAGTACCACTCTACATGGCCCAAAAGCTATAAAGAATAATTGGCACTGCATTTATTTTTAAACATTACTATCCCTTTAAAGAAGATATAAACTGTATGGAAATGTTATAAAATATCACTTTTTTGCCTTACATTGCTCTAGGACACCTCCTTTTTAGAATAGGCATGTGATATCAATTATATTGATTCTGAAAATATTTTTACAGCAAATGAAATTCATTTGTATTCACAGCTCTGTTCTGATTGGTTTACAAGTCCCAGATAGCGAATCAGAATACAACAATGAATTAAATCCATATCATTGTTTTATATTCTGAGCTGAATCTAGCCTTCTATTTACACACCACAGTAAGACACTGCTTTATCATATTTACTGTCTTGTCCTATGCAGAACTTTATCAATGGAGCTCCCAGCCCCTTGGTATATGTTAAGCACCCTGTCTTCCATCCTCCCAACTCATCTAAAGAGTAGCATTCCATTAAAGGGATAGTAATGTTTCACAAAAACAGCAGCTCCAATTAATCTTCATAGTATATGGGCCATGGAGAGTGTTATTTCAATACTGTCAGAGTTATAGTAAAATATCCTCCTGCCACCCCTTTTACCTAGTGTAAGCCACCTCCCCTCAGATGTGGAATCTGGTCTTAAGACCAGACAGCTCACTGCAAGGGACAATCTTCTTACTGTGAGAGCAATGAAAGCCCTGCCCCCCTTGACAGGTTTTTCAGGTTTTTCCTTATACTCACTGAAGATTGTCCCTCTCTGCGATCCATGCGGACAGTCTTGCTGCTCTGAGATGATCAGTGTTACATCAGTAAAAGGGGCGGGAGGGGAATACTTTATCATTCAATTACTCTTGAACTACAACTCTGACAGTATTGAAATAACATAAGCATAAGGTCCTTTGGATCTCCCACCGTGTAATGTGGTGTATCTAGTTTGTATGAAAACGTGTATATAAAATGGCATGTGCTGTTTCTTGTTATTTGTGTCCTATAAATAATTTAGCTTTAACCCTCTGAGTGCCAGAGGGGTACGTGTTCCGTACCCCTCTGGCACTCACAGGGTTAAGATCCCCAGGTAAAGAATCTTATCCTTATTTTACTGCACTTGTATCCCCTTTTCTGTACTGCACTTGTATTTATTCTCTGTATTTCCACATTAGGATCTTGCTAAACAGTGGCACATTACAGATCCGCAACCCAAGCGTTACAGACATGGGTACATATGAATGTACTGCGCTAAACGAACATGGTTCTGATGTGGAATCTTCAAGTCTGTTTTTTGCAGGTAATTTACAGATCATTTTCCTATGCATTTTCAGACCAACCTTATAATACATTACCAAAAAGTAACTTATTGATGGTCATTAATTAAATTAAAATTAGGGCTGTATATATAGGTTGGGCATTCCTAGTGACCTTTGCAATATTAGACAACCCCATTGGCAGTAGTTAGATTTCCAACAATTGTTGGAAGGAAACTTCCATCATCCCCAACCCCACTATCCTCATGTTCTAACTGTAATCATTAACCCTTTGTGTACCAGATGGGATATGCACAGGGGGAGGAGGGCTGTCAATGTGTGGCCTGTGGGGCAAGTACAATCAAGTGGCCAATTACTGCTATCATGTAGCCCACCATCCCAGCCCACATCCTTTTGTTAATTTTAAAATTGGCATTAATTATGTGACGTAAGGTAAGGGAGACCACTTACAGTAGACTGCAACTGAAATGGTGATACCATAGAGCTTACAGTTGAAAGGGGGCTACATGAGTGATACCAAAAGGATTACAATTTAAGTAAAGCTACATTAGCGGTACAATAGAGCATAAAAGGGAAATTGGTTATGTTACTTGTATAGTGCAATTTGGATTGTAGCTCTGTGGTAGCACTTATGTAGCTCCATTTCATTTGTTAGCTCTGTGGTATCTGTAGTGTAGCTCCATTTACAGCAGCAATCAGGAGATTGAGTGAGTCAGTGGCCCACCAGCCCAGATATATATGGACAGCCCAGGGGGCAATTGCCCCCCTGCCACCCAGGCCAGCCCTCCCCTTGGTATGCAGTGCATTGTGAACCAATGTGTTGCTTACCCCTCTGGCACTCAAAGTGTTAGCCGCTTTGATGTTAAAGATATCTCTGATGCAATGCTTTTCAATGCACTAGAAATGGCACTAGTATTCAGTGCCGTATTCAGTAAACTAACAAAGTGCAATTCTGGAGCAAACCAGCATCATCATAGTGGAGAAATTACAGTTCCTTATTATTTAAATGGAGCTTTTAACCCTTTAAATTCTAGAGCATTTTGCATTTCAATGTGTTGGAGATATTTCTCACATTCAAGGGGTCAAAAGCCCCATTTAAACTTAAGTGTCAGAGTAATATGCTAGACACCCCTCTGGCCCTCCAGGGATTTGAATCATAGGGAATTTGTGGATGTGCTCCCTATGGCTCAGCTGATTTGCTCCAGAATAGCATTCTTTAGCTTATTGACTATGGCCCTTATTGGGTAAGACAAAATAACAGAAAAGTGTTAACTGCTTGTAAACGTTCAGAATAAAATTGTGCACTTCATTAATATACCAGTTACAGATTAGTTAGCTCTAATAACATACGTAATATTGCCAAACAATGAGATCATCAGTCATACAACAGTTCTGCTATTATAAAAAAAAAGGTGACGACTGTCCAGCCTAGAACAGGACACAACAGCATTGACTAAGTGAACGCATTATGGGCCCAGGGCCAGATTTAAATTTCAGGTGCTCTTAGGCGAAGAGAATTTGGCTCTCAATAACTACACTCACCTCACGCTCCTCCATGTCACTTCCCTAGACAGTTGCCTAGTCTTCCTAATTGGGAATGTGTCCCTGGATGAGCCATATTCAGTATGCTAAAAAATGTAGATTTCTGGAGCAAACTAACTGCACCATAGGGGACAAGTAAACATTCAAAAACATACCACCAATTTAAATGGGTATTTTAACCCCTTTAATGCTGGAGAGGTCTCCAAAATAAAAGTGAATTTAGTTTTAACCCCCCCCCCCCCCATTATGTAGTTGTGTTGCTCCTGAATTGTACTTCTTTATCTGATTGAATGTAGCCCTACTGCATGTGTCAGGGGAATTGATCTGCTTTAGTTTTAATCAGGCAGAGCTGCAGAAACTCATGTTGTATTTGTTACTTTTAATTAAAGAGGGACCTGTCATCCAAACCTCCAGAAGGAATTTAACAAACCTGGATGTTAACACTATATTCGCAGTCGTAGGTGACACTGTAGTGACAAGAAAAGGAGTAAATGTGATGCTGGAATGCCCTGTGAAAGGTAAGAGAGTGGGCTAAATCTGTGCGCAACTTACAGCCCTCCTGTTGTTAGACTACAACTCCTATCATCATCCTATCAATGGCCAGCTAAGGATAATGGGAACTGTAGTTATACAACAGTTGGAGGGCTGGTCTGTTCTTCCTCAGAATTTCTGCACTTTTTTTCTATACACACCAGCTCCTTTGGCTCAGGATTTGGAATTAGCTTTAATCCTTTGAATTCCAAGGCACAGCAATAGTTTGGATACCCGTCTGGCACTCATACTGTTAAAGTGGAACTAACCCTTTATATTGATTGGGTGATTTTAGAAAGGGCTTTCAAAATCATCTATATGTATGTTGGCCATTCTTTATTTAAAACTAAATTTTAGGAGATCTCTAGCTTTATTTGTTTGCCAGTTTATGCAAATTAAACAGTACTTTATGGTAGGAAGTGACATTTGGGAGGGAGCATGACACTTCAGGCTCTACCAGCAAGTACTGCCTAGTGTGCATAAACTGATTAATAAATAAAGCTACATTTCACATGAACTATATTTTTAAGTAAAGAATGGCTAACATAAATATCATCAATTCTGAAAGCTTTTTCCAAATCAATCACTTTGTTAGAATTATGTTATGTTTTACTTTAACTGTCTGTAGCCATCAAATTAAACAGTACTTTTTGGTAGGAAGTGACAGTTGGGAGGGAGAGTGGAATGTTACTGTCTGACACTCCAGGCTCTACCAGCAAGTACTGCCTAGTGTGCATAAACTGATTAATAAATAAAGCTACATTTAACATTAAACGTATTTTTAAGTAAAGAATTGCTAACATAAATATCCTCAATTTTGAAAGCTGTTTCCAAATCAATCACTTTGTTAGAATGATGTTATGTTTTACTTTAACTGTCTGTAGCCATCTCTTGATTTGCATTTCGCTGTATGTACTAGTGAGCACAGAACAGCTATACCAGTCATGGTAATATGGAGATACACATCCCCTACCTTCTTCTGACTTCACTTACATTGTTGGTATTTAAAGGGATAGTAATACTTCATTTTATCTTTATTTTATTTTATAGGCATTAAAAAAAACATGAAGAACGATATAAGTCTTATCTCCCAAACCTTTATGGTTTGATAGATATTCACAAGCAAAGTTTCCCCCTCCTGCCCCTTTTACCTAGTGTAAGCCATCTCTTCTTGGATGTGGTATCTGGTTGTAAGACCAACAGATAACAGCAGGGGACAATCTTCTTCCTATGAAAACAATGAAAGCCCTGCCCCCTTGACAAGTTTTTCAGGTTTTTCCCTTATCTTAATTGAAGATTGTCCCTCTCTGCAATCTACCTGGGCAACTCCCTTCTGCTCTGGCTGAGCAATGTTACATCAGTAAAAGGGGCGGGAGGGGGATACTTTGTCATTAAATTACTCTTGAACTACAACTGACAGAACTGAAATAACACTCACCAAAGTGCAAATACTATGATGATTAATTAGAGCTGCTTTTATTATGAAAAATTACTATCCCTTTAATTGTTGTGTTTTAGAAAAATAAATATGTGGTCCCTATGTTCAAAGAAGCAATTCTGGTTAAAATCAACAAAACCAGTGATGGGCAACAAGGCCCTCCATCTGTTGCCAGGCCTCAACTCCCATCATTTGTAGGGAATGATAGGGGTTATAGTCTGGTAGTAACTGGAGAGCCTCACATTGCCCACCACTGATCTACACCATAGAGAACAAATACAAATTCCCATTGATTTAAAGGAAAATTATACCTAGTAATAATTACTAATAATGTGTTTAATATAGTTGCCAACTATATTATTATCATTGTTTATTTATAAAGCTTTGTCAGATTCTGCAGCACTGCACAAGTATCTATTTTTATATACATGCATTTATCATATGTATAGAATTCTAAGAGCGAGATGTTCAGAAAGTGGTGGCAACTGAAATTGTCTAATCAGAATAAAAAAGTTCTTACACCATGATCCGTCAGTTCTCAGACATGTTTCCGTCATTTTTTGTATCCAGTTCCACCATCTCCATCAAAGGGAAAAATCCATCTTAAAAGTGGGTGTGGTTTAATCTTCTGTCATAAAGTAAGGTATTTTCTGAAAAAAATATTTGTTTGAATGTCATTTTTTCGTCTTCTTAACATCATTTGTTCCCGACATAATAAAAATGGTCTAAACTTGGAGAAGAAAAATGAAAGTACTGTGAAGCAATTTTTCCTTTTAAAGGCAAAAAAAAGTCTCTGTTTCTTTGAAAATTTTCATTTCAAAGACCAAATCAAAGACAATTTTTAAGATCAGAATTTTTAACGGCAATGTTCAATGAGATCTTCTTACCGTCATTTTTAATTCTTTAGATGAATTTTCAAACGTGACGTATTTACTTCTGAAAATATTGTCCTTCTTTTTCCACCAACTCATGATCCGACAAGTTTTTCATTATGATGACTTTCTGAACATCTCACCCTAAGTGTTTTTAGTTTGCTGTCAGGGAGTGGCTTGAATGATTGTCTCCTGCAACCTCAGGCAATCACTGCTCCTCCAGCAATCACTGCTTCCTAACGTTTTCACCACTTACTCACATAAAAAAGTCAGACCTACAGACATGTACCCACCTCATTAACATTGCATTACATCTGCATTATTCTTCTACTACACACTGTTAATCCTCCATTCACCTCTATGTAAATACACAAAGAAAAAAGTAAGAACTTCATATTATTGTCACTATACTCCACTATATCAGGACTATGCACCCCTGATCCGCATTTTATGTGTTTTACAAAATATCCCCAGCGTTCCTAAAAACAAAGTGCCATCACATTATACTCATCATTACACTGACCTCCTTCAATAACAAAGCACACACTCCTGGCTCCAGTCACTTCACTGTGCTTGCACAAGCCCTCCCCTCCATGCTTCACCTACTTGGTGTACACAGAACTACTACTACATCATTCCTTGTAATGCATAAAAAAAGCTTCACCCTCAACCTTTCCGCTGCAATTTCCATTACATAATAAAATATCCTCCCTGTGCTTCATTCAGCTCTGCAATATTGCACACATTAACATAAGTTCCACTTCCAAACACATTTGCCACTTCATTGCCTTTGCCTCCTCCTCATCCTATGTTCATATCCTACTGCGAATGTACAACATGTACAACACCATGCAAAACAATAAAGCAAAGCAGCTCATTCTACCGCTTAATTTTCCTTCACACTAAACCATTCATTCTTTTACTTCCATTATTGTAACATAATGTTCATAGCACTATTCACTTTTTACACATTCGCAACATTATGCTATTAAAATTTCACTTTCTACATGACAACCCACTAAAGGGTGACATCAGAATGTTGTGCACATAAAAAGGGAGTCATCTAAATGTCGCCCACGTGCACAGGTCGCTTAGGGGAACTCTTTTGCCCGACTGACACACATACCATTAGTTATTTCCTCTTTCTAGTTTCATCCTGCTGGGTGTGCTGAATGTGGCTGCAGGTAACACAGGCAGACACAGGCTATGATTTTTATTGGGGAAATATTGGACTGGCATTGCTGTTCAATGCTCTGGCGTGACTAGGCGACCTGGACACTGGGGCAACATTTAGCTGACTCCCTTTTTATGCGGGTGACATTCTGAGCGTCGCCATGTAGAAGATGACATTTTAATAGACTGTAAGCTCTCACGAGCAGGGCCCTCTGATCCTTCTGTTCTCCACATCTGATTGTACTATTTAATACCTCTGTATGTCTATTCCCAGTTGTACAGCGCTGCAGAATTAGTTGGCAATATATAAATAAAGATTAATAAATAATAAATAGTAAACTGTTCGAAACTAGACTTTCACATATTCCAAGTTCAAATACTGTACCCTCCTTCAAATCTCTAAAAAATGTTTTAAGCAAATTTACAGACTGCTATTTGTTAAAGTACAGAACAAACAAAACAGATAGGCAATGCAACACATTGCTAGTATCATTATATGTATAGATATTTATAGGGTATTTTTTTTATTGTATCTGCAGATGCCTATATTTGTTCTGCTCCAATTTAAGTGTGAATTTAGTTTTTACTTCCTAACAATAAACAATAGATGTTATCTGTCTAAATTAGATCAGCCATGCTTAAGGCCCAGCTATGCATCTAATGAGCAATGAAAACCTTCTCAATTTAGCAATACGTTCCTGTTCAATTATAGACTACAGCGGAGTTCACGTGCAAAAAAACAAAAATAGTAATTGGTGTGCATGTTGCAGTCCATAATTAGCCAGTACTGATTATGGACAGTGACATATGGCCAAATTAAGGATGCTCATGAATCTACATCATTATATGGAACCAGAGAAGGGTATTTTATTGTGGTACTCAATGGGTTAACAGACCATTGACTGATATGATCAAAGACTGACAATTTCTGTTTTTAATATACAACACTTCATGTTTTATATACAGTAATTTGCAAAAGTTTTAGGCAGGCATGAAAATATACTGTAAAGTAAGACTGCTTTAAAAAAATAGACCTGTTAATAGTTTATATTCATCAATTAACAAAATGCATAGTGAATGAACAGAAGAAAACTCTAAATCAAATCAGTATTTGGTGTGACCACCCTTTACCTTCAAAACTTGACCTTTCTAACAATGACACATGACAGGGTATATGTGTGGTTGTGTGTCAGACTGGGAAATGGATAGCATATGTTCTTTTGTCAGTGGTTCTCTACCCGGGCACTGTGGAGACCTCTTTAGTATTCAAGGAGTTAAAAGCACAATTTAAGTCAAAGGGAATTTTGGGAATGTTTGGCAGTTGGTTTGCTCCTCTTTTCTTGTATGCATAAGGGCCACTGTATCTATTAAATTAACCTTTTAAAAGCCAAAATCGTGTAACACATTGGATCACAATGTGTTGTATATATCTTTTCTCCTCAAAGGGTTACATCAAATTCTATTATGCTATCTATATCAGATGTGCATATTGCTTATAAGACCTTCCAGGGAATATTTTTTTATGTAAAGTGTAACATCTTGAGTGCCAGATTGTGAAACCCAGGATTGGACACCCATCTTACGCAATTATATCAATATATCTGCATCAGAAGAAAACTTTGCACCAATGAGATCAGCCGCAAGGAGTGTTCAAACCAAGATGTAACCTTTCAGCTATAAATGGGAGGAATGCACAATGTGATCCAGAGCGCTAGCTACATGCATACTTTGCATAAGAATGCACTTACATACTACATGCTGTCAGATGTAAATTCCCAAGAGTGCACATACGAGTCTTGTACATAACCTGAATTTACATTAAACATGTATACAATGTTCAAAGTCATTAAGTGAAAGGGAAACACTTGGTCCCCACATGTGAGCACAGTTGTGTAACGTCAGATGTGTGGGTTGACATGCCACCCAATTCATTAACTTTGGAACAGCACATTAAGTTAGATAGTAACAATTTGAATCAAATAAATGCTTAGATTATATTTTAGTTAAGAAGTGTTATCACTGTATTTATCTATAAGATTCCCAATTAAATGTATAGGTAAATGTGCAGATAAAACCCGTGATGAAGTTATAATGTGTTATGAAATCCAGGCCAAGGTCTGATAGGATTTTCTGGTGGTGAGTGGGAGGAGAAAGACAGAATGAACACAGTGAAGAGAGAAAGAATGAAAGTACTGGAAAGAGTGAACACATGCAAGAGAGTGTGTGTGTGCAAGAGAGTGTGTGTGTGCAAGAGAGTGTGTGTGTGCAAGAGAGTGTGTGTGTGCAATAGAGTGTGTGTGCAAGAGAGTGTGTGTGTGCAAGAGAGACAGTGCATTCAAGAGAGTGTGTGTGCAAGAGACTGTGTGTGTGCAAGAGTGTGTGTGCAAGAGAGACAGTGCATTCAAGAGAGTGTGTGTGTGTGCAAGAGAGTGTGTGTGCAAGAGAGTGTGTGTGCAAGACAGTGTGTGTGCAAGAGAGTGTGTGTGTGCAAGAGAGTGTGTGTGCAAGAGAGTGTGTGTGTAAGAGAGGCAGTGCATTCAAGAGAGTGTGTGTGCAAGAGAGGCAGTGAATTCAAGAGAGTGTGTGTGCAAGAGAGGCAGTGCATTCAAGAGAGCGTGTGTGCAAGAGAGTGTGTGTGCAAGAGAGCGTGTGTGCAAGAGAGGCAGTGCATTCAAGAGAGTGTGTGTGCAAGAGAGGCAGTGCATTCAAGAGAGCGTGTGTGCAAGAGAGTGTGTGTGCAAGAGAGGCAGTGCATTCAAGAGAGTGTGTGTGTGCAAGAGAGTGTGTGTGCAAGAGACTGTGTGTGCAAGAGAGGCAGTGCATTCAAGAGAGTGTGTGTGCAAGAGACTGTGTGTGCAAGAGAGGCAGTGCATTCAAGAGAGTGTGTGTGCAAGAGAGGCAGTGCATTCAAGAGAGACATAAACTGAGATGTGACTGTAGGGAACAATAGTCCAGGGAGGGAAGAAGGGGTGTTGGTAGAAATTTTTCCAGGAAGGCAAAGCCATAATATGACCCACAGGCCACCCCATCCAGCCCCTTTGTTTATGTGGAGGGGGAAATTATAGGTGTCCCCCTTGCCCCCCCCCCCTCCGGACGCCCATGGAGGGAGGAGTGCAAGATGTGTAAGAGTAAAAGAGAGACAGCAATAGATAGTGCTAGAAAGACTGAATTTGTGACTGACACTGTGGAGTGTATAATACTGTGTACGTCACACACCATTGGCACCAATGGGCCATTTATGCTAAATGAATAATATATATATACAAAAAAAATGCACATGCTAGTTTTTTACTTTCCTTGTATTGCTTATTTCAGTTATTCTCTCCGTTCTACGTTAAGTAACATGAGTACCCTCTACCTACAGTCTGTAGTCTACCTTATGTATCACAGGGGTAGCCCTCAATGCCAGCTACCAACAGTGCATGTTTTCAGCAAATCTCTGCTTGAGCACAGGTGAATGAGTTAAAGTTACTGAACTACTGATTAATCCACTTTTCTTCAGCTAAGATAAACCTGCACTGTTGGTAGTTCTAGAGGACCAGTGTTGTCTACCTCTGCTCAAGTTGCCTTGTATAATATTTTCAGTTGGACATGAAAGTTGTTGCTAGGTACTGGCCAGTGGAGGTGGAGGGCTAAATCCCCAGGACTGTAGCTTATAGACCCTGGTTTTGTTCACAGACTGGAGCATGTAATGGTGCTAATCGAGCCAACTTGAGCTATCTCTTTGCTTCAGTCATTTTCACTGGCTGCCACTTAACTTTGGAAAGTCCTCCCTATTACCATTCACCAACTGTCCATATCCATCACTTTCAGGCATCTCCTAAAAACCCACCTGCTCAAGGAGGGATCTCTTTAACAAAATTCTCCTTGTGCACACTGACAGTCACATCAAAATCATTCTGCACTTCCCTTACAAAAGCCTTGTTCTTGCAGTTATCCTTCTACTGTCTGTGTATGTCATGATTAATAATTAGATTGTAAGCTCTTTGGGGCAGGGTCCTCTTCCCAGTGTATGATTCCCTTTGCTGCACTTTTCCCTTGCTAATTATTCAATGATCGCATTTTAGCCTGATGCTTTTATCCCTGTCCTGTATTTTTGTATTGTATAGCTGTGTATATGAATGGTGATATACAAATAAAGATGCATTCATATATATATATACATACATACATACTTTCCTTACTAGTCATAATGCAATAGTTTGAACCAAGTCTATGGGAATCTCACTAAATCTCCTCCTGGGCACACAGGTATGATAATTTGCTGATATATTTGAGCCATAGGATATTTTTACAGACTGCAGGTTGAGTACACTAAAGTTAATGAAAATGGAAAGAAGAGAAGAAATTAAATAGCCATAATAGGGTAGGTACACAGAAAAGAAAAACAAAGTCTTCAGTTACAACAAATTAATATTTATTTCTAAAATAGAAGTTAAAAATAAAATATGCTTATTAATTGAATATACTGTAACTGTAGTGGATTGTTCACTGTGGATAACACACATAATTGCAAGGTATAGGAGATGGCTCAAGGCCTGCACTTATTTTCAGCTGGGTGCAGAAAATAAAAATCCACTGGTTGACCACACTTAAACAAATATGTACAAGAGAGGACACACTCACAGCAAAGTGCAAATAAGTAACAGCTATTGCTGAATCTTTATTGATGAGAAGAACGCATGCAACATTTCCGGGGCGCTCAATGCCACCCTTCTTCAGGCATAAAAATCAAACATAACCCATAACCCGGTTTAAATACATACAGTAGAGGTCTCTCCACCAATCCTATTTTTCATTCCTGCATACATAGTTAATAAGTAATGAACACAAAAGCATTAGTGTAACACCTGTAGCAGGTTTTGCTAAAGGAAAAAAATGCATGCATAACAATAGTTATAAGCAGTGGTACAAAATGGTTGTAACGCACAACATATAAATTCAATATCAATTGTACCATAATATCAGAAGTCCATCACAGATCGCTGAGTCAGGTTACAACTTGCAATCCATTTTCCATAGCAGAGTCCCAGGTTACCTGAATTATAAAAAAAATTCAGGCTAAAGTCCTCGTTTAAACCTTTGGGATGTTTGGTGTCAAGTTAATGAATCCAATAGCATTCACGCTGTAGTAGCAACTTTTACATGTTGCCATCCCTCATTGGTAATTTCACTAGTTCCAATATTTGCCACCGGAGTTGTGTACGTTATGCTTCATATCAAAGTGTATAGCTACCAGTAATGATTTCCCTTCCAGATTAAAATTCCTAATTGTAGATTTATTCTCATTAATTTGAAATGCCATGCCCTTGGATGGATGTAGGACTGAATCTCCTTTAACATTTCCTGTACAATTACCTCAATCTCTACATGGATATGTGCATATCTCCCAACATTTCAAATTGCCAAAGAGGGACACTTGTGCTTTATGGAGCGTTGCTGGGGGGCGTAGCTGGTGGGCGGGGCATTACTGATAATTTTCAGATTATTTCATAACCTATTGTCACCTCCTTGTGTAACCTAATAAATGACTTATAACAAGACCAAAGTATTTTATTTACACACACTAATTTATAAACACCTATACTGACATTTAAACAAACAATAATGTGAGTTTTATTGCTGTAGAGTAATATGATACACTTATATACACACGCCATTCAATCTGCTCTCCTAAAAGGAGGGACATAAGGGTAGGAAAGAGGGACAGAGGGATTTGGGTCTAAAAGAGGGACTGTCCCTCCTAAAGAGGTACACTTGGGAGGTATGTATGTGCCAAATTTAGGTTTTGATAGAAATGTTTGTGTCAACTGAGTTTCTTTAATATCACTCTTAGTTACCAAGTCGCCAATACTGCTACCTCTTTTATATGAGAATGAAGGTGGTTCCTTAAATAACTTACCAAATTCAGAGTCTTTTTGGATGATTTTCCAGGGTTTGGTAATATGCTTAATTTGCTTGCTCCTAGTGATAAACTTAGACACAAATGGAATTTTAGGTTTTTGTGGTTTCTCTTTGGGCTTAAGGAGATCTTCCCTATTCATAGTTGCTACCAATTATTTATCTTTAAGGAGTTTTGTTTTGTTATTTCAACATTCGTGGAATTTATTCACCATTTCATTAGCTCTTGCATCATAATTCTGGATGTCAGAAGTAATGTGTCGGACTCTCATCAGTTGACTTTTGTCACGGACTCTCAGTAAAGAAACACACGAAACAGTACAAGTGAATGTAAACCAGTTTATTGAGCAATAGATAATAAGAATACTAGTAGTAATAATGAACACTTCCTCAGTCAGAGGGGAGATAGACATGAGGACAGTGTCTAGTCCACTACCCAGGAGCTGTAGGTCTATGGTTCTGATAATATGTAAATTGATAAAAGTAATAATAATGAAAGGGAGTATAGATGCTGTATATGACACACCCGTTGGATAATGTCAGTGCACACTTACCAATGTCCTATTCTGTTTACTAGAAGGGAGGAGCTTGCAGCAAGGATAGAGTTTAGAGTTACAGATGGTTCATGAAAAGACACTTACTTTAAATTTAAAGAGAGAGATATTCGTTTTACTATTTCCAACACCTTCCCTCTTCATCTTCTTCTCTATTTGTCTGTCTGCCTCTCCATCTGCTATCCATGCATTTAATAACCAGAGGCCAGTACTGTTTACCTAAGCACCCCACTGAGACAATGCCACAACCACCGGTGTTCATTCCTGTGAGTACTTCATGAATATTTCTTTCAGATTAAGAACAAAGTCTCACATGTTGTCCTGATTATAATATATTTCTCCTGCACATCCTATAGACATCTGAATTTTCCCAAGCTCCTTTTAACTTCAAGTTCTGTGATCGTCCTTCAGAACTGGGAAATCAAAATATACTCCCTTAGAGAATTTAGAATAACTTCAAAGTCTTTTCCCAAAAATGTATGTCATTTTTATATATTATGAACTGGTTATGAAGGTCTGTTTTAGTTTAGGAGCAGGTCACAGTAGGGTCATTTTATCAATAATTTGATATGAACAATTTACCTCGCCTTACTGCTGGAAGGACACCCCCTACAGTTAAAGGAAGACATGCAGTGTAGGGTCATACTCAGAAAGAAAAAAGCATTCTGGATCATCAGTTGCACTATAATGGGGTAAATAAAAATCCCCAAATTCCCATTGATTTAAGAGCGACTTTAACCGTTTAAGAGACAGAGGGGTATCCAGTGCATTGCAGCACAATACATTGAATGCTTCTCTGGCACTCAAAGAGTTAAGCCCCTTGAATGCTAGAAACCTCTCCAACACACTGGGGGAGATGCAATAAGGTGTGATTAAGAGATGCAGTGGAGACTACTTCACAAGTCCTATGTTATTCTATGGCTCAAATGCACTTAGATCTCTAAAGCTGGAGGAAGCTTAGCACATTGGCTCCATTGAATAATATAGAACTTGTAGAGTTTAGAAAACTGGAGAAGTCATCTCGACTATTACCTGTTTATCACCTCTTTATCATGTCTGTGTTGGAGACCTCGCTAGCATTTATCAGGTTAAAAGTCAAATTTAGGTGAATGTCAGCTTTTACTCGTCACCTATGGTATAGTTAGTTTGCTTTAGAATTGCTAATCTTTTGACAGTAGTGCAGAGACCTCTGAATGCCTCTTCCCGTGATTATCTGTTATATAGAATACAAATAACTTTGAAAGCTCAGCATTGCTTGAAGATGTGTGTGAACCACACCTAGGAACCACTGGAGGTCTCCTGTGGTCTGGGGTAGGAAGTGTCCAAATGACACAAGTTGTGTCATGAAATGGGTAGGGCCTGATTGGGGTGAGTAGGATTGGATGGATAGGAGGCAGGGTTTGCCCTTAAAGTGTGTGTGGGAAGAACAGGCAAGAGAGTGACCAGAACTTGCAATGATGTGAGTGGAGTTACAAGAGAACTCAATGAGCCCTGAGAATCAGCCTCTGCTCCAAAGACCCAGTAATCAAGTTTAAAAACCGGAGCGCCAGGTCCGATCCGGAGAGTTCTCAGGTATGGTGTGAACACAGAGCCACCGTTATCAATAACGACACAGAGGCTGATGTACTAAGATGAATTGGAGCGATTCAAGAGCAGACCTACTGCACCATAGGGCAGGTATACTCAAAACTTTCCTTGTAGCTCTCCCAATATCCTCTCATTAGTATCATCTCCTGAAATTAACACAAATGGATATTATCGACTCCTTAAGGGACTGGGCTATTTTCATGACCAGGCTTCTAGTATAACTAGGTTATATACTGTTTCTTTTGGTAATGTGTCCTAGTCAGAGTGAACCTGCCCTCAGGCTCACCCTGTGGTGAAGGATTTCAGGATCTCCTCACATGAACACAGGTAAATAAATCCATGGTTCTGTCATTCTGAAGGATCTGTATAAAACTCACTTGTGTTTAGTTAAAGAGATCCTGAAACCATGTACTGCTGGGGGGGGGGGGGGTCAGAGGACAGGTATGAAAGCCCAGTGGAAAGACAATATAAGTAAGCGTAAACACTAATAATAATCGTCGTAAGAAACACAGTTTGTAAATTTAGAGCCTTTAGACCTTAACCCTTTAAGTGCCAGAGGGGTATGCAACACAATGCAGATGTTTATAAAAATAGACTGATCTCCGTCAGTATATATGAAAAGGTCACTCCTGAGAGTCGATATAGATAACATGTCCCCAGTCCATGAAGATGTATATGATGATGTATATGATGATGTGAATGATGTGGTTATAGGAGAGGATGATAGCTATATGAGGATGGAGATGACGAATAATGGTTGTTATATGGTCCACTTCCAGCCAGAATCTGTGCAGCGAGTCACCAAAAAGAGAGAATTAGATTGAGCTCAGGAACTCACGGTAGTAAGGCTCATCCAGTACATAATAAAAGAGAGAGATAAAAGTAATAAGTGCAATGTGATTAATACACATCAATAAAAGAAAAAGACAAATGCACACTCAAAACCCAATTGGATAATGGGTATCACGGTGTCCCAAAGCCCCTAACAGTCATGATTCTGCCTTTCTCGATCTATGTTCCTCCAGACACAGTTCTTCCACTCTGTTGACTTCACTTCAAGCTCACCAGATGTTCATAAGAGCTCTGCTGTATGATGGATATTAGAAGTCCTTAGGGACCACACACAATGTGTTGAGCTAGTGGATATATGGAGGGGAAAACCACTAAGTGTGGTGTTGGTGTGGGAGCGGCACTGAAAGAGTGCACGATTAAAATCAGGCCAAATGCTGCCGACTTCTTCAAAGGCAGAGTCAAAGGAAGGTTACTTGGTAAACAACCTCTATTTAACATCCCCAATCAATTTCCATTGGTTAATTACCTACCATAGCATGCATAACAAGTAGCAGATGACAATTACAGCATGATGAATTATCAGTTAAATTCAATTGTTCCTTACATATAAAATATTGTTAGGAAATACAACGTTCCATATAGGCTTAGATACAAGTTAAAACATTGTTTTGACAATATGCAATAGTAATTAGTAATTGTGTTTCATGGATCAAATCCCTAAATTAAGCCTCATTTATATCAGCATTACTTGGTGATAAATGCAGAAGAACAAATAGTGGATACAATGTGCTGTACCTCACTAAATAAGAATCCAACATGTATTAAAAAAAGAGAGAGATAAATATGAATCTTTAAAAACCTTTAAGAAATATAATTATAAATGAAATATAGACTCCATAACATATATAAAAAAGAGGAAATATGATAAAGCCTATTTGACATTAAAATATAGTTAAAATTACTTAGCTATGTATGTGTATGTGTGTGTGTGTAAAAGTGTATAGGCTTGTGATCCGTAAGAGTCAAACAATAATACCTGCTGCATATCACAAATAAAATCAAGTAAACATGCTTACAAGTTGATGTGGAAAAAAGGAAGGAGTAAGACCAACTAAAATCTCTTATTACTACCTCTAATCCCTATACTCAAAACGGAACCCCCAGAGTACTAAAAACTATTCTTACGAAAAGACCATATAGGCATCTTGAAAATAGGACAATCAATTATATATACAATGCCGGATCTATACAAAAAGTAAATCAGAGCAGTAATACAGACATGGTGCAGTTTGTTTCCTCAATAACTGCTTTTGAGTGTATAAGGCCTTTAGTATTTTGTAAATCTAGGTACAGTGTAACCAATTTCTGCAGAACCCATTCAAAATCTACACCCCAGATTCATAACAATTCCCTGGTGCAGTGGCTCTCCTACTCTGTTCACTGGTGTATTCCCTCACACTTTGTTCTCTGGTTTATGCCTTCATACTGTTATGTAAAATTGTGGAATTCCTTACCCAAGGGTGTGGTAATGGCAGATATAATGGATACATTTAAGAGAAGATTAGATATATTTCTTTCAAGAGGGAACATACAGAGTTATACTCTGTATTAGTAGGCAAAACAGGAAGTTCCTTTAAAGACTACTTTATTTGGCAGTGGAAAAGCTTATATAATTTTCATTTCTATGGGTTATGATGAGGCAAAGGTTGCACTTTGTAAGAAATTATATCTAGCCCCTCTTACTAAGGGTACAATTGTTCTTTGGGGATTGGTTGTAACTTAAGAATCACACAGATAAGTGATAATATTGAAAATGTTTGTATTATGTACAGAATCAAAATACTGTTAGAGCTTGGATGGTGTATACATGAATAAAATAATATCATAGATTATAAGTATGGAAAAGATGGAATTGAATTGGATACCAGTAAATTATATGATGAAAATCTCCTCACACCCTCCAGCACAAATCTTGGTTTCTAGTCTCTTATCTGCTGGGCTCACATCTGGACAGGAATCAGGACTGCTGGACTCAGGCCGCTCTCATTCTGTTCTCCTCTGCTCTCATCTCCTCTGCTCCTGAAGTTCTCCTTAAGGTCTCCTTCCACCCCCCAAAAATACTGCTCCTTTATACCATTTTCACATCACTTAGGTCTGGTGTAAACTGGTTAGCTTAATTGACTTTTCTCACCACACCCACTTGCCATTTCATGGTGGCCTCAGAGATATTACTGATGGGGGAAGGCTCCAGAAACAGGTGTATCAGAAGCATTTGTTCCTCTATCTGAAATCTTTGTTTAGTTGACAAGACAGTTTGCCTTGTCCTTACTTCTTTCACATTTAACTAGAAGAGACCTTCATTTGAGTTCTCAAACACCTAACTCAAGAAATGTAAACATCCTTTGAAGCAACCCCCCTGCAGTTTGGGACAGCTGAAATTGTCTTGAATTCTTAATTAAGCAAAGAGAATTCCCACTGTTCTAAGACATAATACAGATCTATACCCATGCATTTTATATATATATATATATATATATATATATATATATATATATATATATATATATATATATATATGTATACACAACAAACTGCATATAATGTCCATATCCATATAGATAAAGACATGTATACATTCATAAACACACACATATATATCTCCACAGACAAACCCCTGTTATAAGTCATATTTGATCCATTCTGACTTTCTTACATCTTGATGGATTTGTGTGTTTTTTTCAACCTAATTTACTATGTTACTGGTATATGTCTCTATACTGTGTTCACTGATGTAGTGGCTCTCCTACACTGTTCAGTGGGGTATGCCCTTGTACTGTGTTCACCGGTGCAGTGGCTCCCAAGTGTGTTCACTGATGTAGTTGCTCCCATACTGTGTTCACTGGTGCAGTGGCTCCCACACTGATTTCATTGATGCAGTGGCTCCCACACTGTTTTCCTTGGTGCAGTTCATGCCATACTGTGTTCATTAATGCAGCGGCTCTCATACTCACTCACTGGTACAGTGGCTCCCACTTCCACTCTGCATTAACTGGTAAAGAGTATCTCATCCCAGGGTGCCCTGGAGAAATACAAGGGGTACCAAAGTACCTAGTTTAGTACAACTAGGCATGAAAACAATGCTGGAATGGCATACAGGGTTTGTGTGGTTCTATAATTACTAGTGATGTGTGGAAGATTGTAACACTTCACACAGTGCAGTTTCAAAACAAATTTGCTTTAAAGGGATAGTAATGTTTCACAAAAACAGCAGCTCCAATTAATCTTCATAGTATTTGAGCCATAGAGTGTGGTATTTCATTACGGTCGGAGTTGTGGTTCAAGAGCAATTGAAGGATAAAGTTTCCCCCTCCTGCCCCTTTTACCTAGTGTAAGCCATCTCTTCTCAGGTGTGGAATCTGGTTGCTAGACCAGATATAACAGAAGGGGACAATCTTCTTCCTATGAGAACAATGAAGGCCCCACCCCCCTTGACAAGTTTTTCATCTTTTTCCCTTATCTTAATTGAAGATTGTCCCTCTCTGCAATCTACCTGGACATCACCTTTCTGCTCTGGCTGAGCAGTGTTACATCAGTAAAAGGGGCGGTGGGGGATACTTTGTCATTGAATTACTCTTGAACTACAAATCTGACAGAAATGAAATAGCACTCTCCAAGGTACAAATACTATGATGACTAATTAGAGCTGCTTTTATTATGAAATATTACTATCCCTTTAACTATTTTAAAGAATGATTAGTTCCAGTCACATGAGGACCTCATGTTGCCCACCTCTGCACTAAATAGATTGGTATAATAGTAAGTATAATTACAATTATTTCCCCCCTCCTGCCACTTTTAGTTGTCAATGAAACCCCATTTAAATGAATGGGAATTTTGGGAAATGTTATCAGTCCCCCATGGTTTAGTTGGTATGCTCCAGAATTAGTTATCTTTCAGCTGTATTTGATGCCAGTTCTGTTTTAACCCCTGGATGCTAGAGTGGCATCCAATTTATTGTGAAGCAACTATTTGGAGACCATACCAGCACACAGGAAATTAAAGGGTTACATTGCTAGTGTACCACAGGAGTTTTATTTGAATCTTATGGGTTCTACAACAGCAAAAATGTAGAACCACAGCATTAGCGTGTATTAGGATTTATAAATGGTTTGGGAGACTGTTCTAGTGTGAATAGTTTACCTAGCTAGAATTTCTAATGCTAAACTCTATTTAACCTTGGCAATAGTACAGAAACATTAGGGGAATAATATTTTTGCAAGGATAAACCACCCTTTAATAATTTACCCAGTGTGTTAGGCACAAACAAGGCCCTACTTTCACTGTGTATATCAAATTGTCTTTTCCATTAAAGGGAGTTTGTTTAATGGCATTGCATAAAAGAGACTCTTTCAGATTAACTTGAAACACCTCTGTTTATTCAAGACTCTTAAGAAAAGACAAACTTTTCATAGCGGTTTTTATGATTCATTATAATCTTCTGATTCCATAAATCCTTATTCATTTGATAAAAAATGAATTCTAGCATTCTGGTAAAATGTTTGACTTTTTTGTATATCTGTTTTTTTTGTCTAGTGCCTCTAGAGCAGGGCTGAGACTAGGATGAGCAAATGGCTCTGATTGCCAGGTATAGCCCTGGACTTCAGGGGTGATTTTCTAAAACAAAAGGTCCCAGGTCACCTTATTCTTGGTAGACACAGTGGTAACAAAAAATATATGAGTCACAGACATAAGGTACCAGATCGCTGACAAAAGGTACCATGTCACTGACACCTGTCGTGACCTGTCTGAAAATCAGCTCTGCTGGATTCTATGTGTGTATCCCATTTCCAGAGAAGCCCCATTCCAGGACAGTGCACAATCCCAGGTTGAAGACTGTCCAGAGCACAGAATTCTACACACTTGTGGGAGAACAGCTGCTACGGCTGGCAAGTAAAACCCGGAGTCAGATGGTATAGTTAATAGAACCTGTATTATGAGAATAATGACAGTAATGCAATATATAAATAAACGCACAATGGGAGATTGAGACGGCGAGCACTGTATCAGGAATAGCAGTCTCCCAATCTCTGCACCACACTGTCCGAGACTAGGCCTCAGCCCACTGGAGTCTCGTAGTAAGGTAACTCCCAAGAGATACTGACTCAGCCTGCAGTCAGTAGCTAGGAGTCTGCTAGAGCCCCAGGTCAGTATTAGGAAGTATGTCTGAATAAAGGAACCAGCAAACTGAGCGAACAGACAGAACCTTCTAGTAAACACCAGATAGGATAGTCAGACGAGCCAAAGTCATACACTGAGCATGTAGTCAGCCAGAGCCACAGGTTTGCACCAGAAAGGATATCCACTGAAGTGATGGAATGCTGGATGCACAGTGGATAGAGCCCCAGGTCAACACCAGAGTTGGTAGTCAGACAAGCCTAGGTCCTATGGAATAGGTCGGGGAAATGGTCTTACCATGGGAACTCGCATGGAGCAGAAGGTCCTGTTTTATGCTGAATCTTATCACGTGCTGAGAAGTCCTACACACCCCTAACAGTCACACACTCCTGATTAATGGTGGCTGATTTGTCTGCCAGTTACCGTATATATTGGTGCAATATCCAGTTTACAGAATAATTTGAACACTTTATTTACTGCTAGAGGCATTCAGTAGGATACCTCTCTAGCATCCATCTAGTTGAAATCCAGTTGAAGTTTTTTTTTCTCTTTTAAGTTTATCATAAGTGAAACATATTAAAATAAATATATGTGTTTGTGTGTGCATCATCACTGTAGTTAATTGTTTTAATTATTCCAACAATACACAAGTGTACACCAGTCATTCATCAGTTTCTAGCTTTAATACAGACCATTAATAGTATTTGGTAAGAGTTTGTTGAACGCAGACTACCCTGTTTTGAAATATGATTCAATTTCCTGTTCCAGTACATTAGAGGCTTACTCATTCTAAATACATGCAACATGATTCACTGAATTTGAGGATCCAGAGTGCTATTTTAATGGCCAGCAATGTACTGTGAGGTTACGGATCTTATTTAACACTTCGTGCATCACTTCCTTGCAATGTAGAACTGTTATTATTGGAAGATCTCTTCCCTAGCTCCAGCACATGTAAACAGCTTCTCATAGTGACTTGCATGTGTAGCAGAAATACATAACATACGTTCCTGCCTTTATCAGGTAGTGAAGAATTTCTGTTCTTTACTCATTTGAAACTCCAGCCTCCCTTCATTGTTGAGGATCTTAACTTTTTTTCTACATTCCCAAATTCTACCACTCTTCTCCCTTCTCATAGCCTACCTTTCTTCTCACTTCCTAGGTTCCACCTATCTCTTCTCTCTCCCCAGCTTCTTCCGTTCTATCCTCCATCAACAGATCCTCCCTGTCCCTTCTCCCAAATCTGATCCTACTTCCCTTCTTAAGTCTTAGATCCTATATTTTGTAACACATATCACCAATACTTTCTCTCTCATCTTTATTCACGTATCCTACCTTTCTCTTCTCCCTCACCAGATCTTACCTTTCTTTTCCCTTCCTAGGTCTTCCCTTTCTATTCTCCTTCCCTCCCTAGATGCTGAATTTATCCTCTCTCCTCCTAGGTTTTATATTTTCTCCTTGCTCCCCAAATATTACCTCTCTACTCACTTCCTAGATTATAACTTTCTCTTCATCCTCCCTGATTCTCTCTTCCTAGATCCTAGCTTTCCCTTCTCCTTCAGATCCTACCTCTCTTTTCTCCTTCCACATCTTCTACCTCTCTCTCTTGTTCACCCCATTCCCTAGTATATTTCCAGCCTGTGATTGGCTGGGAATATACTGTGATTGGATGGGAATATACCGAGTTTCCTCTGGAGTCTACATGGGAGGTTATGCAGACCCCTGCATACCCCAGGAGACTGCAGTGTGCGCTTGGCATCAGACCTATTCACTTTTTTGAAATTCAGTGTGTTTTTTTTTTAACACACTGAGTGCCAGAAAAATGAACATTGCTCACTCTCTGACACTTCATAGGTTGTTTAATCCTTCATTCAATGATGCCTATCCCTCACAATCCAAAGAAGGTGATGGTCCTTGGTAGGGAGCCCCCAGTGGCAAGAGAAGGGAGGTCAGATATAGTAAGGGGTGTTATAGTTCATGACACTCATTTATGGTTTTTTGTTTGTTTTTTTATGACATAGGAGGTCAAAGAGGTGATCAAAGAATTTCTCCCTTGGCCATTTATAATTAATATGGGGTCTGTACAACTCATATTAAATTATTTTACATACCTCCTCACTCAAGTGAAAAGTAAAGGGCATGTTTTGGACATTTTTATTTTTATGAATTTTTATGTAATTTTAACCCTCTCTGCCCGGTGTAGTTGGTGTCAGGAGATTAGCAGGGGTCATTACATCCCTGCAGGGTTATTTTTTAGGCCAAAACAGCCTTATTTATTTCATTGATTTGGTTGATTAACCCCTCAGTTGCTTTAGAGATGTATGCATTTTTTGTATGCATTGCTACCTATTTAGTGGGGAGTCGTTTTGCTTTGCTTTATTTTTAAGGCAACCAGAGACGAACGAGTCACCATTTTAAATTCCCAACAGTTATATAGAATTTTTCCTGAAGCACAGGCTCAGTGAGCCATGATTTTTTGTTTTGTTTTCTTATTTGGTAATAAAAGCTCCCCAGTACTAATTCAAAGCCATTGCTTGTTGATTCCACGTTGCAGAATCTGAGATGTATTTACAACATCCGAGGGCTGATTTGTGTTTCTTTTTTTACGGCCAAATGCTTTTCAGTCAACACATGTGGTATAAATATCAACAGTGATTTTACTCCAGGTTGCTCTTGGATAACGTTTCCAGCATTCATAGAAAGGATTCTTTGTTTTAATGTCAGAAACATTTCTTGAAACTGCCAGCATATATCATAACTTTAAAGGTGGATGCTAAAAAATGTAATGTTTAATTGCATGATGCCTTCTGTTGTCTGTAAATGAAAATATAGAAGAATAGAATTTGACAGGAGATAAAATCCAACTGTCCCATCTAGTCTGCACATTTCCCGATCTAGTTAGCTCAGACTTTATTTTTGAATAGCCATTTGTTTATCCCAAGAGTTCTTAAATTAATTTACTGTTTTGGACTCAACAGCTTCTGCTGGGAGACTATTCCATTTATCCATCAACATAAATAGATAAATGGAATTGCGTCCTAGCAGAAGTGGTTGAGACTAAACCAGTAAATATTCAGTTCAAAACTTGCTAACCTAACGCCAACTTCTGGTAAAAAGAGCAGACATATGTAGTTTTACAGTTGGTTACTTCTAAGTTAAGGCAGATTTGTCACTTTATAAACTGTTTTGCCTATGAATAAAAATTAAAAGTTTACTTCACATTTTTATTCTAAAGAGGATTGTGGGAGCTTCCAGGTTGAAAAGATATGCATGCTTTTCATCCATATCAATTTATTCCACCCCTTTGGTGGAAACTTATAGTATTTTTAAGCCTAAGAATGTGGGGTGATGTAATTTTCTGGACATGCAAGTAATTGACTATGAAGTTTTAATAAACTAAGTCTACCGTATATATATTCACAAATTCTCAAGGCGCCAAAAAATGCCAAGCTAAAAGCCAGCTGAAATAAACATGCCTCATAAGCTGAGGCACACACCTGATGTAAAACCTGCATAAGTTGGCGCAATAAGTCAAAGGACTCTGGCCTCTTACCATCTCGCTGTTGACATCCCCTACGAAAACCCCTCAGAGCCATGCGCACCACAAACTCTTAGGTCATGTCCCTCCAACCCTGTAGCTTAAAACCAAACACTACACCCGCCAGTTTATTGCAGTTGCTGGTGACAGCCACTGTTCAGACCACCACCAGATAAGCCACAAAACCCCATGCAGCCGACTGGTGTCCTCCTGCCAGAATCAAAAACATGGACCATTCTTTTCACGCTTTTGTATACTGCGCCCAAGTGGCAGGTGAAACAGAATTCTGGACCCATTGTGCTATCCTCTCCTGCCAAAGTTCCATTGGAAATCCGGGCACATTGTACCGGCCAATTTTGCCTTCAGCCTTGCCACCCGGAAGGCAGTCATCTGAAACCGGGACAAAGCATCAGCCTCCACGTTGTGAACACCGGGGACATTTACTGCTCGAAAACCATGCGTAAGCATGCCAACACCAAAAACCTCAGTAGCTGCAACACCGGAAGCAAAGAGGCAGTAAGGTTGTTGTTGACCTGCACCACACCCAGACTGCCACAATGAAAAATCACCCTCTGATCCCACAGTGATGATCCCCAGAGTTCCACTGCCACCACAATCGGGAATAGCTCCAGGAACACCAAGTCCTTGGTGATCCCTCCCCTCCATCCACCAGTCTGGCCAGCGAGCCGCACAACACTCTGCCCCCAAAATTGCACCAAAACCCACAAATCCTGCAGAATCAGTGTGCATACCCAGCTCTGTGTTAGTCATTGGATTCATCGGGCACAGTGACATCCCATTGATATCTTGTAAGAAAGCCGCCCATACTTTTAAATCTGCTTTTGCCTCGTCCATCAGCCGTATGAAATGATGCGGCCTACTAACGCCCACCGGTAACAAAGCCAGACGCCTACTGAACACCCTGCCCACTGGCAGTATGCGACAAGCAAAGTTTAATATACTGAGCAACATCTGCACCTGCTTCAAGGTCACTTTATGTACCCCTAAAAATGCATTAATCGGACAATTCAGTTGAGTCACTTTTTCCCCTGGAAGCCGTCATTCCATTGCTTCAGTATCAATTTCCACTCCAAGGAAACTTCGGCACGATACTAATCCACTGTCTTGCCTGGGGCCAAGGGAACCCCGAACATGTCCGATACCCACTGCAATGTCCTTAAGAGCCAAGCACAAACTGCCAACCCCCCTGGTCCTACTCAAAAAAATTGTCCAGGTAGTGAATGACAGAGGTAACACCCGCCTCCGTCTTCACTACCCACTCCAGAAATGTGCTGAAAGTCTCAAAATGCGCACAGGAAGTTGCGCAGCACATTGGCAAAGAGAGATTGACGTAAATGGCACCCAGAAAGCAACATCCCAACAAATTATGGCACTCAGGATTCACTGGCAGGAGGCGGAATGCAGACTCAATATCGGTCTTGGCCATTAATGCGCCATGACGAGCACACACCACCAAAGCCACCTCTCTGTCAAATGATGCAAAAGAAACCCTGCTGTCATCTCGGTTAATGTCATCGTTTACTAAACCCCCAAAAGGATAAGATAAATTATGTATCATAAGGAATTTTCCACTCTCCTTCTTCGGGACCACCCCCCGTGGGGAGATCCGCAGATTCTGAAAACGTGGCACCCTAAAGGGGCCTGCCATGTTCCCCAATGCCACCTCCTTATCCAATTTTTTCTGAATTACTTCTGGCTGATCATTAGCTGACTTCAAATTACCCGACATTTGCCCCTCATCCCATTGCTGAAAGGGTATCCGACATCCTGCCGAAAACTCCTCTCCAAAAGCCACGTTGTGGCCCTATTGGGGTAGCGTGCAAACAACGGCTGCATACAGTCTAGCCGCACCGGAGTCTGACCTTTTTTCACCCATATCTCCTCGCCTCTTCCAACACTTTCTAAATAAATGTTGCCCTCCACAACCGGATCACTCATGTTTGAAACGGAAGGACTGACCGAACTTACAGGTACTCTCATTAAATTGCCAGCAACATGAAATTCTTCTGGAAGCTTCTGGAAGCTGCAGCAACTGTGAGGAGCCCCAACCACCCGGCGCCTGCCTGAAAAGAGGACAAGCCCCAGTGCTGCGATGCTATACGCGCCTTAATTGTTAGCCATAGGCCAACATCCAGCTGGTCCAGTGACATGGACGGTCACACTGCAATACGCTGCCTGAACTGCTCATCATATCTCCACCAGGACAGACCACCATACACACGACACGCATACCAGATGGTGTCCTGGTAAATAAAAAGCGTCAAGCACCTCTGTGGGAATCGCTCCCTATTATTCCCGCAAATATTGAAAATGCCCGAATCAAATTTCCAAAGACTTCCAATGGTGATATGGAAAAAAGATCAATAAATTTACCGCGCCAAATCCTCTCCCGCATTTCAGGCTTAAGATGTGCTCCCAGGGGACCAGAGCAACAAACATATGTTGCTCCATACGCTGAACTCCAGAACCCCACTTGGATCCCCTAGAACCAAACCCGCCCCACCTTCAGTATAAACAACCGGTGACTCACACCCCGCCAAACCCGAGACCCTAGATGCACCAATTATCAGGAATGGAGCAGAAGACAAACCCTCAGGAGGAGCCGAGTAGGGGGCAGTGGAAATTAGAGGAATTAATTCTCTAGCTGCCCCTGAAGGAACAGAACTACCCAACCCCTGGTATTCATATGGAATTCCCAAGCACTCAATGCCCCTTCTCCCTCAACCCCCTCCCTATGCTGCAAAACCTGTAAGACTGAAGGTAGAGACCCCAACACCTGGTCAAGAAACCCCCCCTTCCCCCTTCTGTCCCCATAGTCTATCATACCTCCCAGATGGACACCACCATCTGAAGGCGAAGCTCCCGCAGACACCGTATGTGTCCTGTCTATGGGATCATCCCTCAGGTTACCAGCTATAGCCTTATCACCAGGCACTCCATCCACTGTCTGCAAAAATAAGGAAGGAATCAGGTTAAAAGCCACTGTGCTCTCCACATGTGGTGCACCATGCGAGCAGCCTACCTCCTTCCATGGTTTTTTCCATTGCTACAGCCTGTCGTTTCCTTTGCTCACCTGGACCTCTGCTGTCTGTGTTTCTGACCTCTGCTGATGTCATGCACTTCCGGTTCCTTGACTTTCCACAGCGGGCTCCTGCTACTCTTCCTCCCGCCCCTGGCACTGGACGATCGAGAGGCTTGGCTCGAGTAGCGCGCACCGGATGGCCTGAGGGAGCCCTTAATGATGATGAGGACGGCAAATGAGATACATCAGGCAAGGAGGGTACCACAGGTATTGCTACAGCTGAATCCTCCATTCTTCATGAGCATGCCCTTCTGTTTGCAAGTTGAGACTGCAACCAGGCTCCGCTGTCCACTTCCGCCTCCCGGCACAGCTCAGCCATCAGATTTTCTAATTAGCCCATTCACTCGGTAAGCAGCCACAACAGCAATCCGATTGATCGTAACTAGGGATGCACCGATACCAATTTTTTAGGACCGAATATGAGTACTGATACTTTTTTCAAGTACTCACCGATACCAATTATCGATACTTTTTTGCGCAATTTTTTTTATTTTAATAAATAATAAAATAAAATTGAAATATAACTCTACCTATATGTGCAATACAAACCTGCGGCCAATACCCTCTCTTCCTGTATGCACAGTACATAGTTGTGGCCAGCACCCTATCTACCTGTACACTCAGTATAAACCTGCATTCGAGACCCTCTCTACCTGTACACAGAATAAACCTGCAGTCAGTACCCTCTATAAATGTACACACAGTACGCGCTTTTAAAAGACGAAATTAAAACAAACAGGGCTAACCACGCACTGCTGGCTGTTGTCCATCTACACCTGTAAGCAAACACCACTCTTGTGGTGTGCAGCCTAAAACAGGACTTCCACTTCCCATTGTAGAGAATGAAGAAAAATGACAATGCCAGACAGAGCAGATATGTATGACTAACCAGTGATGAAATAATGCCAGGTAGGCAAATTAAAAAAAAAACATAAAACACTTTTTTATTGTTACCCCTGCAGTCAGGTAAAAAATCTTCCCTACATACAAGCAGATCAGGACTGGGCAACATGAGGACCTCCGTATACTGCTGGATAACGGCTGCCGGAGGATGATGGGAACTGTAGTCCACACGTTGCTCAGTACAGAAACAGATCAAAGCCATTGGTTCTTACCCCGGCTAAAAACTCCTTCACCGCGTCCATGTCCCCATTCTTCAGGGCCCACATGAGCTCCTTGTTACACATAGCGGGAGGAAGATGAGGCGAGGAGGGAGGCCTGGGTGCTGTGATGGGAACGACTGGGCCTGGTCACTGACAGGAGGACCTCGGTCTATCCACTGACAGGCACCTCGGGCCTCTGAGTATCTTCACCTCCACTGGAGCTTCCCTGATTTGAACTGCACAGGTGCGACGTACTGATGATGTCATCACGTACGTATGTCGGGCTGATGTACGGTGCTTGTCAAGTGATGCAGGACCTTGTGAGCAGCTCCCCGGGCTCCCTCTCTGCAGCACCGACCCTGACACAGGGTATCGGTGCTGGCATCGGCTGCATTTGCGCAAGTACGAGTACTTGCGCAAATGCTGGTATCGGCACCGATACCAGTATCGGTGCAACCCTAATCATAACCCTAACTATACTGACCCCTCACTTCCTCTTCCTGCTTAATACAACTCTAATGCCATCCCCCATACAAAACTTCCTACAACCCTCCCCTTCTGCATGTCCCCCCTCCCCTATTCACTCCGGGGGGCCTCCTTGTTTCATTAACTGCATGGGCAATCCCATACCAATAATGCTAGTCAGAGAATAAGTTCTGCTGAGATTAGATTCCATATATACTAAATCAAAAATCTCTAAAACTATTAACCTCTTTGGAAAACAAAATCATGAATTATAGAGATAGAAAATAGATACCTTTAACCCTTTGAGTGCCAGAGAGGTATCCATCACATTGGGGGTTATGCACTAAGGAGAGATAAAGAGCTGAATAAGTAGAGATTACTTCTCCAGTGTTATCTCTTCTCCAGTTCCTATGTTATTCTATGGAGCTTATGCACTAACATCTCTAAACCTGGAAAACTCTTGGCTCCTTAGAAAAACATATAAACTTGAGAAGTGATATCACTGGAGAAGTCTTCTCCTCTTTATCACCTCTTTATCAGTCCTTTGTGCATCTCCCTCATTGTTTTGCAATGCATCAGATACTTCTTTGGCAGACAAAGGGCTAATGAGTATAAATGCTATGAAGATAACAGGTACACTTTAAAGGGGAACTACCACCCTGCAACAACTTAACCTGAAATCAGTCTTCATCTGGCGACTAGCTGTTTAGTAGCGCTAGTCGCCAGAAATATTACCCGGTTCCAAAGATTTTTGCTTTTTTCCAATGGTCACACGGACGTCACTGTGACGAGATGTCCGTGCTTCCTGCTCCTGTGACCATCGGAAAAACGCAAAAATCTTTGGAACCGGGTAATATTTCTGGCGACTAGCGCTACTAAGCAGCTAGTCGCCAGATGAAGACTGATTTCAGGTTAAGTTATTGCAGGGTGGTAGTTCCCCTTTAAGGTTTTTGAACTCCTGAATGTTAGAAGCAAAGCAATAGCTTTGAAGATGCTTCTAATATCCAAATGGTTAAACCTTTCCAAGCTACAGGGGGCAAGCAATGCATTGCTGGCTATTCTTGCAGCAAAATAATTTAATATTTCTGGCATAAGTAAAACATATTACCATATTTCGTTCAAACTGATGAAGGAAAATGTAATATTGAAAATTGATCTAATTTTCCAGATGAATATGTTGGTTCACATAAATATTGCAAACATTGCCTTCCAAAAAAATACTTTTCCTTCATTGCTCATATATACTTTTTTTTTTAACAAAACAGGGCCAGATTTACAATCCAGGTACCCCTAGGCAAGTCACTCTTAGTGCCCTTAACCCTATCCTTGGTTACACCTCCACTAGAGTGATCACATTTCCTTTCTGCCATTCACACTGCGGAGACGAGAGCAACAGAGTACTTGTCCTCGGCTCTAGTTCAGCTGTGTTGGAGGGGTCACTATACACATAGCTAGGAACTCTCCTCATTTGCCCCAGAGACTCCGTTTTTTGTAGCTGATTACCGTGTCAACAGAGACAGGGGATGATTCTCTGGGTGGTGGGAGGTTTTTATGAAACTCTGCCCACTTCTGCTCCTTTCCAGCCTGTTCCTCCTACATCCCTCCCACTTCTCCTTCTTCTCCACCCAGTCCCCGCACACTTTGTGACACTCCTGGTAAGCCACGCCCCCCAGCAGCGGCACCACAGGAGTCCCCTCCAAGTACTCCAGAACACAGAGTTCCCAGATATGACTGTACATCACTGGACACCGGTGCGCAGCCTGATCTTTCTCTGCACACCTCAAAGTTCTAGGCACGAGAAGAACTGCCATTGACTGCTGTGACAGAAAGTTTTACCCTGTAGCAGGCTACAAGATAATGTAGATCATACCCAAAGCAATAGACTACAACAAAATTTCACTGCAGCTCCTGTTTGATGTCAGAAATAAAGCTCAGTGCTCTCTCTAGTGTTTAGAGTTCCTCTGGAA
The DNA here is from genome assembly GCA_037306005.1 of Rhinophrynus dorsalis. NCBI lineage: Eukaryota > Metazoa > Chordata > Amphibia > Anura > Rhinophrynidae > Rhinophrynus > Rhinophrynus dorsalis. Next base: position 409,303,671 of record CM074721.1, read on the forward strand.
GCCATTTTCTTGTAGCCCAGAAGAGGCATCACTCTTTGTAACAGTAGGCAATGGTCAGATCTCTTTCTAGTGTTTAGAACCCTGTGTTCTGCAGTCTTCATTCAGGACTTTGTATTGTCCCAGAATGGGGCTGCTCGCGACACTGGACACTGGACACACATTTAAAATCCAGGAGTTACTCTAACCCCCTCTCTTCACATGATCCTTTCCCCAGTCCCATCCACTTTTTCCTGGCACAGAAAATACCCTTTGCCTATAACAAGCAAGGGCAAACTAAAAGTTTTAACACCCTGGGTTGTCGCATCAAAGGGGTTAAATAATAGCCTGTAAAGATATATAAAACTGGTGCAGGGACATTGAGACTGCTCTGGCCACACCCATAATTCAGAAAGTGGGTGTGGTGAGCACATCTGAGGTGCCCTTCAAAATTTGGAACTCTAAGCAGTTGCCTCCTCAGTTGTTCTCACCTCCTACTCTGATGAGTATTCCTCCATGTTAGGACTAAAAATTAACTATGATAGAACTTTACAATAAGATATACTTTAATAGAGGTGAGCTGGTTCAACAAGATATAGATAGAAAAAAAAATGTATACTGTGTACTGCCAATGTTTCATAATAATACAATAATATGCATTACTTTCTTCAATAGGTTTACCTCGTCCAAAAATAACTTGGTTGAAGCAAGAATTCTCCCTGGCAAACAATTCTTTGTTGCTTTCAAACGGTTCCCTTCTCTTAACCAATATATCAGCAGAAAATGAAGGGACATACTTCTGCATAGCAGAAAACGCCCTTGGAAAAACAGTAGCCATATTGGCTCTTCACCTATCTGGTTAGTATCAGAATGTGCTCCTGCATTCTTTCTCTATGACATAGCATGCAGTGCAGTTTTATAATCCTATCCGCTTTTTATTGCATTCTTGGGACATAATAACTAAGCCAAAAAGTCATGGCTCTGTTTTCTAAACATGTTAAATGAATGTGATAACACCCTTGGCTTATACTCTCCAGACTGCAGTTGCCCTGTAAATTATTAAACACAGTGAATGACGTACCTGCTTCACGTAGTTTTACTGGTATTCTGTTGGGTAAGCTAAAGACACTCTGACTCAGGGGAGGAAGCATAGTTACTCTCCAGTTGTTTTGTACTCTAGTTCCTATAATCTTAATTTGGCCAATTTGTTGAACTACAACTCCCATCATCCTCAGTCATTGGCTGGGTGATATTGATGGGAGTTGTAGTCCAAAAACAGCTAGCAGGCCACATGCTGATCACCCTTGCCCTAACCATATATGACAGCATTTTAAAAAACTATTCTAAAGACCCTTTTACTTGGTAAGCCACATTATAGAACGTCACCAGGGATCCACCTTACAGTGTAATGCAGCTCCAGCAGAAACCCTCCTACAGCAGTCTGTGCTTCTACAGCAGCCCAGGCATTGCCCCTCCTAAATACCACATAGATACTTCAGAATAAGTAACTGCATCATGAGGGAGCACATGCCCTAGTGCCTTTTAATAATAAACATATAATGTGTGGTTGAACTGTATTTTTATAGTCAGGGCCAGGGAGTCTGAACCAGGGCCAGTCCCTGGAAAGTGGGGACAGTTGGCAGGTATGACTAATAGCACTATAAACCAGGAATGTGCAACCTGTATCTATCCAACTATTGTTGGACTACAATGTTCATCATCCTCAGCCAGCCAACTTCCATGTGAGGACAAAAGGAGTTGTAGTTTAACATGTAGAGTCACATATTACCCAAATTTGATTTAATGGCCATCTCCATTTTTAGTTCTGTGGGCCATATGCACACAGTGGAGCATTTCTAGAGCAAATCAATTGCACTATAGGGGCAAATAACAATTCCCATTGATTTAAATAGGATGTTAGCCCACTGAACCATAGACAGTTCTCCAACTACAGTGTATTGTAATACAATGCATTGAAGGCATCTCTAGCATTCAAGGAGTTAAAAGATAGTTCTCCAACTACAATATATTATAATACAATGCATTGAAGGAATCTCTAGCATTTAAGGAGTTAAAATATAATTCTCCAACTACAATATATTGTAATATAATGCATTGGAGACATCACTAGCATTCAAGGAATTAAAATTGCAGTTGGTTTACTTCAGAATTAGTCCTCTTTCGTACTTTGTGTATATGGCCTTGCTTCCTCATCAACTTATTAGAAAAATGGCCCCTTCTGAAAATGGCAAAGATTTTTTTTCCTGAAGTTTTGTATTACAAATAGCTTTTACCCTCCACTTCACTATGGTTGTCCCAAATTCACTTCATAGTGCTGTGTGTTCAAAAGAGAAGTGGATGGAGTTCTGGGGCAAACTAGAAATTCCTATTGATATAAATGAGTTTAACCCCTTGAATGCTAGAGAGGTCTCCACTATATTGCTTCAAGACCTCTAGCATTCAAATCAATGGGAATTTTTGGATTTTTTTTAGTTCTCTCCTGTAGAGCAAATGGTTTGTTCCAGAACTCCTACTCTTCTGAACATATGGCCCTTAGAGTAACAACCATTTTATAGTTATTAACACTTTAGATGACAGCAAGCTCAAAGGGTTAACTTGATTTTTTTACACAGTATGTTGTTTTTGGACATATGCTTGCATACTGACTTAGGACCACACTCCCACTCCCATCCTGGGTTCAATCCCTGCAATCTGCTCACAAGCAGAATGCAGGAGGATATTTTCTTGAGATTGAAGGCAGCTCCACATTTCAATCACCCATGTTAACATAGCATCGGTTTTTCAATAACTGAACTAGCATTAGAGTGGCAGGGATAAGCAGAGCAGATAGTCACTCTTAGTGGCCCTTAGGATGGTGAAAACAAAAAAAGTAAGTGAGTTTCTATTAATTTAAAAACATCCAAGAGTCGAACAGTATTCTTCCATGCACCCACCCACCTCCACACGCACTCACTTTCCATTGCTACCACTGATTTGCCTGGTCATTATTAACCCTTTTTTATGCTACAGAGGTCTTCAAGAGATTGCTTCACAAAGCATGGGTTAAGTAGTTTTAATTTTGAAGATGATTATTACTGTAATGAATGCACATTTTTGTTTGTTTCTTTCTTATACAGGACACAAATTACAGAACTCTCATAATGAACAATTCAAGGGTAATGGCAGGCGGCGAGTTCTGATGGCATCTGCCGGCGGCACAACCATTGTGGGTAAACCAGGGGACCTATTACGTATTGGTAGGTTAATATTTTATCAATGAAAGTATAATTACAAAATAAATATAACTTTTTATTATTTTGAAATTCATGGAACAAATAATTAGCTCACATGGTGGATTTTCAGCATCTGTGATGTAAAGGAATAATAATGTTTTTATAATAATATATATTCTGGCAGGACTAGCTTTAAGACTCCCACTGCTGGCAGAGCCTTCATTCAAAAGTTATTATACCTCAATACAGACCTCAAAATGCATTTTTTTTCTTTTCCTGTCTCTGGAAATCCTCTGTTCCAGACTGTAGTTCTCATCAGAAAGCAATAACGTGACCTAGTGGTGGTGATATCTAAAAAAGTTGCATCCTGATATAAAAAGTATGAACTGTAATAACTTTTTAATTAAGCATCTCCAATTAGTATAATTTTTTTCAAATCATAAGTATTTGCTATCTCCTGAACCCAGTGAGTGGTCTACAATGTGTAGCAGCTCCAATTAATCTTCATAGTATTTGGGCCATGGAGAGTGTTATTTCAATACTGTCTGATTTGTAGTTCAAGAGTAATTAAATGCTAAAGTATCCCCTCCCTCCCCTTTTACCCAGTGTAAGCCACCTCCCCTCAGATGTGGAATCTGGGCTTAAGACCAGACAGCTCACAGCAAGGGACACTCTTCTTACTTTGAGAACAATGAAAACCCTGCCCCCTTGACAGGTTTTTCAGGTTTTTCCCTTATGCTAATTGAAGATTGTCCCTCTCTGCAAGCCATCTGGACTCCACCTTTCTGTTCTGAGGTGAGCAGTGTTACATCAGTAAAAGGGGCGGGAGGGGGATACTTTATCATTCAATTACTCTTGAACTACAACTCTTGACAGTACTGAAATAACACTCTCTATGGCTCAAATACTATGAAGATTAATTGGAGCTGCTTTTATGTTGAAACATTTCTATCCCTTTAAAGAACAATATGGCTGTCACATGTTACTGTGTCTGGATAACTTCTACTGTATTTTAAAGAGCCTTTAAATTACAGTATTATGGTACATCTTTATTTATAGATATCAGCAATACGGTGAAAAAAAAAATGCCCAAGACAAGAATATGCTGGTGTTTTTGCACAGGGTAAACTGGAATATCAAACTTAAAAAATATCAGTTAATGCGTTAACTGATTGAGATGGGTGTTTTAATGAGTGTACATGTGGAGGGATGGCCTATTTGTGGGTGGAGAGACCTGTTGTTCCCATTTTTCATTTCTTGCCTAAGGTGTACGGGATACTTACAGATCCTCGAGGGGTGCTTGTTTTTTCGGGGATAGTCTCCCTATGGAGATACCTGTTTCAGTACTTGGACTGTATTTTATAGCCCTTAGTCCTCAGATTGCCTCAGTATTAGAAATACTGGGAATGTCTTGCATTCCTTGGGTGGGATAGACTGGAAGCTGACTTATGTATAGATAACATTAGATGTCACCACTCTCTACTCCTGTATTGAGCATTATTGTGGTTTAGAGAGTGTAATGCTCTGCTGGAAAGGGAGGGTTGTTTTTCTGAACCAGTTTTTGTGATGAAAGCATTAGAGTTTTTGCTCACACATACTTATTTTATGTTCGACTAGGAATTCTTCCTTGAGAGGTTAAGTAAAACATTGTTGCTTGTTATTTCATGATTATCCATTTGAAGGATTTAATAGTTCATTGAAACAATATATTTACATACCTGGGAACTTTTTCTTATGGCCTCCCTGGAGATCTGTGGTGCCACTGAGGGAGACACATGATGCAATTTGCATCAAAAGGGAAAGGGCTTCAGAAACTTGTTAAAAATATAGGTAATAGGTTGGGGAAGGAGGAGAAGTGGGCGGGAGTGGGTGGAAATGACAGGGAAGGAGCACCAATGGACAGAGTTTCTTAAGAAACTGCCCACACCCCGGAGAATCAGACTGTGCCCTGGAGACTCTGTAATGCAGTTAAACCCGGAGTCTCCAGGGCAAATCCGGAGAGTTCCCGTATATGTACATTTAGCAAAACAGCAGCTCCTGTGGATGGGGACTGGAGGACAGAGGTTAGGTGGGTAGGCCCCTTGTTGTATGATGGACCACCTGTCATGTCATTCTCAGGAAGTATTTACATATAGAATAGTGTTATGTAGACTTCTACAGCCAGTGTCTACAGCTGTGTATGGGATGCTGCTAGCTATTATTACATTTTACTTAGTTTATAGCCATTGACTACTTATTTTTACTTTAAGAACAGTATTGTATACTTAACAGTATGGTTGCACCGATACCGATACTGGTATCGGTATCGGTGCCGATACCATCACTTGCGCGAGTACTTGTACTCGCGCAAATGCGGCCGATGCCAGCACCGATACCCTGTGTCAGGGTCGGTGCTGCAGAGAGGGAGCCCGGGGAGCTGCTCACAATGCTCCCTGATCGCCTCTCTCCCTCCTGGAGCGTTGCAGCGGGTTACCACGCTCTGACCTGTGTCAGTATAGTATTGTATATATTATATGCTGGACCTGTGTGGGTACTAATAACTGCAACCTGACCTGTGTCAGTATTGTATTGTGTATATATATATATATATATATATATATATATATATATACTGGACCTGTGTGGGTATTTTGTACTGCTACCTGTCCTGGGTCAGTAATATACTGTTGCATACATACTGGACCCGTGAGGGTTATTCTATTACTGTGATTCTTCAATAAAATTGCATTTTACCTAAACCTTCCGTGTCTGAGTGTCCATAAAACCGTTACATGCAGTCAGTAATGCTAGAGTCTACCAGAGACCCAGGTCCGCACCAGATTGGATTTCTGACTACAAGGAGGGCCACACGTAGGGTAGTCAGACAGACCCACAGGTCAGCAGCAGCTAGGATGGTTAGACAAGCCAAGGGTCAAGGTATGCAATGGATAGTCAGCCAGAGCCGCAGGTCTGCACCAGATTGGTTATTGGACTAAGCCAGGGTCATACACGGAGCAGATAGACAGAGCCACAGGTCAGCACCAGAACAGTTAGTCGGACAAGCCAGAGGCCATACACGTAACAAGTAGTCAGCCAGAGCCGCAGGTCTGCACCAGATTGGTTATCGGACAAGCCAGGGTCATACACGGAACAGGTAGTCAGACAGAGCCACAGGTCAGCACCAGGACGGGTAGTCAGACAAACCACTGCACTGGACACCAATGAAAGGGTGCATGAGCCCAGTGGCCATGCAGTTATAAAGACCTGCCCCAAAGGAAAAGGAGGAGCACCAAATTGGTGTGGCTCAGTTAAATGGTACGCACGTCCATGCCCTTGGACGTACGCCCGACATGACGTCACCCACTGCTGCCTGCTGGAACCTAGCCCAGAAGCGGCTGGAGCCGCGAGAAGGATAGAACGCGGCTTGGGCCACGTGGGGGACAGAACGTGGCATAACCGCGAGCAGTAGAGGTAAGGATGTGGTTGGCTCGAGCTGCCGCCGCATGCTGACAAAATGACTATTGAAGCTGGAAAAGGCTGATTTTTAATAGAATATCTACATTTGTTGCAAAGGAGGATTCTTCAACAAAAGCAAAGTTTGATGGACACAATTATTATTTAAATTAAAAATCATTGTTTCTAACCTTATCAATGTCTTGACTGTGTTTCTTATTCATTTTGCCAATTATTGGATGTATGTTTTCTTGGAAAACAAGGGAATTTCTGAAGTGACCCTAAATGGTAGTGTATATGTGGTGTTTATCATATTTTTAAATTATATCAATTAATGCTAAGTGTTTTATAAAGATTTCATGTGGTGGTGATGACAATATAAAGAAAAAATAGTTGCTATTGCAAATGTGTACTGTTTGATATCTCTATTTACCCTGTGGAAAAACTGAAACATATTTTGCCTTCATGTTCTAATTAGAGTTTGGAGTTCAATTGTTGTATAAAACAGTTTATATGTTGATAAAAAGACACTGAACTCTATACTAAAGCAATTATTTTCCTATAGGATGCCCAGTGCACACTAGTCACAGAAACACCATTCACTGGTTTTTAAAGAAACAGCCAATTGAAGAAATTAAAGGTTTCCAGTACAGAGTCCTTGTGTCCGGTCGGGTGCTGGAAATATATCCTCTGACTGAACAGATTGCTGGGGAGTACAGATGTTGGACTACAAATAACTCAAAGACCATGACTGCTTGGGTGAATGTGACTTTACAAGGTTAGCTTTTATCTTCTATTATGTAAGCAACCTTTCCCTCTGAATACAGTTGTTTTTGTTTAAATGAACTGATATATGGGGTGATATGTACTGGGAAAGCTATCTAATGTTCATATGAGTTGTGACCAACAACAGATGCAGAGCTACAGGTTTCTTACATTTGTATTAGGGTGATGTTATCTTAGGTGAGAGAAGTCTTCCAGTACCCATATAATTGTGTGGAACTTCTTTTTCAGGTTGGAGAGATTAGATATAGATTAAGGATCCATAGGGCCCTAGAAAACAATTTGGGGCCCCACATCTCTGTAATGTAATGTAATCTAATGTAAGTAGGTGCAACTGGATGGTGCTGGAATTTCAACAAAAGGGGATTCTGACACAAGATGTTAGCAATAACCCATGACCTGCAGCCAGGGCCCCTCATTTTGCCATGGGCCCTAGGTAGTAGCCTAGATTGCCATAATGGATGATCCAGGTCTGGTAGACATTGTCAATATTTTAGTGATTGGGTTCAATAGAGTAACATATAAATTGGATAGATACATCTCACCTTTGGTGTTATCGCCCATGTTTTGGACTCTAGGACAAGAAGTAATACGTTTTTGTATTTGTGTTATAAACAGTTTATAACAACTAAATTACAGTGTTATATTCCATTGGATGGCTGTGGATGATGGGTGTTGAACTCCAACAATAGCATGACTTCTGCTGTTTTAAAGGGGAACTTTCACCCTCAAGATACTTTATTTGATGTACCTATTAAAACTACCTATAGATTGTATATTTTTCCCCAAAATCTTTATAGTTTATTAGATATAGCCTTATAAACAATACCTAATGATGTTACCTTTTCCTGTTCCTACGGAACAAGCTGAGCCGCACAGCTCTGCTGGACGTCCCCTCCACTGAAATTCTCCTCCCATCTCAGCTTTCACTAGGAGCGAGTGCTCTCCCTCATAACAGTGATTTGAGGGCCTAGAGAATGTTAGTGCTTACTGCCCCACTCCTCCTTTGGTGCCTAATGCCAGCAGTATCTTGCAACATCCTCCCCGAGCACCCAGTGGAGGTGGTCACCCGCCCCCAGCCCTGTCTACCGAAGACCCATAATAAAATTATATGTAAATAAACATGGACTCTTACTGGAGAGTAAGCTCGAGTGTGTGAGATTTGCTTTCACCTTGCAACCCAGTGTCGGTGGCCTCTTACGTTACATCTATGGTTGTACTTGTATATAATCGTTGTTACGTATGTAAAAGGGGCGGGAGGGGGACACTTTATAATGTAACTAGTTGAGGAGCCCGTTACACGGGCCACAGTGCCACTGCCAGCCGGTCGCGGGGCAGTCACACGCAGTAGAGACTGCCCGCTCTGTATCAGCCGCGGCGCGGGCAGTCTCTACTGCGCATGACTGCAGCATGCACAGCAGTCTCTACTGCGCATGACCTTGTCGTTACACACGTTTTAGCAAATTATTATATAGGATTACACATGAACTAGACCAATTACAGCATTGTAATAACTCTCTGCATTGTTGAAAAAGTATGATGAATGATCGAAGCTTAGAGGGGATGTATCACCTTTTAAAAAATTTTACCATAGCCTTTGTTTATAAAGTAGTAATAGGAAAACTTCTTTTTTTTTTTTTTTTTAAAATGTAAGTGCTTTAGAAGATATTGCTTCTTCAAGCTTTGCCAGTCAGCATAATGCAGCACGTTGAATCACCAGCAAAGCTCTTGTTCACTGCCTAATTCTCCTCCCACCTCACTATAATGCTTACCGGAGCTTGATATAACAATAGAAGCCATTCATATCACATCGAAGGGAAGCGTGAACACACTCCCAGGGGCAGCTAGGAGGGAGATGGGAGGAGAAGAAGAGCTGTGTTGTACACATTATGCGAAAGTGCACAGCACAGAAGATACAATATCTTTTAAAGTACTTACATTAAAAAACAGCTTTCCTATTACTACTTTATTAACAAATTCTATGGTAATTTTTTTTTTTATAAGGTGATACATCCCCTTCAATTTTATCAAGAGACATTTACTATCCCTTTAAGAAACATCTTCTTAATCTCTTGGATGCTGCAGTTGTGTCTAGCACCTTAAGAAACAAAATGATGGAGACCGCTAACGTCCAAGGGGTTAAACTTTTTCTAAAATAAGAGAAATAAGAGGTTAGCAATCCAAACAAAATTCTTACCACCATATCTCTCCCAATAATAGAGTAACACTATGTTCTAACTTATAATAGCCCACAAAGCCTTTATTTGCTATTTTCAGAGTGAAATAATATCCGTTGGTCCATTTTGTGCATTGCAGTATCTCCGATTACTTCTCCCCCTGCCTCTATATTGCTGGACTGAAAGAACCAGCATGGTAACACATTCAGCTTACGACATTGAATGTCTGAGTTTTACAGATGATTTACCCAGAATAAGGATAGGCACATTTTTTTCTTGGAGAGTTGCATAAGTTATTTCCACCTTTATATGCTTTTTGCCAAACTGTTGTCAAAGTGATTCAAGCAAATTACTGACTGTAGAATGACTTGAGCTAATTAACCGAAAAATAAAAAGCAAATGTATAGAAAAAGAAAACCGTGGAAAACAATGAATGAAGGACTTTGTGATATGTTGCAGTTATGTGCCTGTGGATACAGCTGGTTGCTATCATTTGTAGCTGGTTATTGCTAAAAAATCTGGTCCTTTCTGAAATCACATAAAAAGCCTGTCAAGATTGGGCTGTACTTCAGTCTTAGCCACGTGTCAAAAAAATGGATGAAAATATATTGACGGTAGTTTCACTAATGAAATACAAATACTGTAATTGTTGTGGATGCACACCTCATCACCCCAGACTCTGCTCAGGAATCTTAAAGGAACCATAAACTGTTTTTTAAATGAAAAAATACTTTTTATGGCTTTTCGTGCAGAGTAAAACAAGGATAGATCAAATAAAATAATATGATGAGCACTCACAGTAATCTACATGGAAGGTATATCCATGAGTAACATACATGGGGTGCCATAAAGATTATAATAGATACAAAAACTATTTTTGTAAAACAAGGGTACATTTACTGCTGGGAGATAATTCATTGTAAAGTTATTGTAGAACAGACGCATTCGTTTACAATGAATAGCAATTTTCTATTCAGGTGGTTCTGTTCCCATCATGCTCCCATTTGTTAACTCTTTGAGTACCAGAGAAGTATGCCTTGCATTCCTTTGCAATAGGTTGTGTACCCCCTCTGGCATTCAAAAGGCCTTGTATACTTGAGAGCTCTTCCCAATACCTTTTGAGTCCTTTCTAGCATCCACAATTTTGGAAGCTCTTTCAAAATCACATATATTTATTTAAGCCATTGTTTTAAAACAACAGTTTATATTTAATTTTATTTATTTGCCATTTTATGCTGATTAGACAGTAGTGGCTGACATTCCACACTGCTCTCCCTCCCAACTGTCACTCCTCGCTGGCCAGTACTAGTTCATTTGCATAAACTGACAACTAAATAAAGCTAGATATCTGCTAAACTATTTTTTGAAATAAAATGGCTGACCTAAATATAGGTGATTTTGATAGCTCGTTCAAAATCAGTTAATTGCTACAAAGTGACAGATCCACTTTAAATAAACATATATTTTTGAGAATTGTTTTACATATGTAATACCTTCTTTTACTTATTAGATGAATAATTTTCACATTTATATTTGATTTGTGTGTTTTAGTAAACAAAAACTATACGTATATGTTTTTGTTTTTTTTGTGTCGCTGAGCCAAGAAATCAATAATGTTCAAAAGTATAACATTTTTATGAACGTACAGTATAAATGTTCATGTTATTTCTGCAAGATCAGCGATTTAAGTTTACACATATGTGCATTTTGTGTTTATGCTTGCTTACATGCTTTATTTTCATTTGTAACTTTTTTATTTATTTGTACACTTTTTCATATCTATTACAGAACATATTTCCTAAAGAGCAAGTTGCGTGTGCTTATTTTTTCACTCCACACAGTTTACACTGAACTGTGTGATGTGGAAAAATAAGCATACTCAATTTGCAATTTACAAAAGATGTTCCATAATATGGATCATATTAATTATAGTGAAAACTGCGGATGTGGTTACTTTTAAATCCAGAATTCACAGTGATATGTGTTCATATCATACTGATAGCCTCAATAAGAATAGCATCATGATTAGCGGCACACTCAATCTGTTTTCAAGCAGTAATAAAACAATACAAAATAGAGGCCTAGATTAAATTGCGTTTGATAACTTTTTCAAGAGTTTTATCTAATATTTTTCCATAGACTTCAATGGGATTCTGTTAGATAAAATCAGTGATAACATTTATTACCTTCAATTTAAGCCATGCAGTAGTTACATACAAATTAATACATGATAAAAATCACAGTTCACATGTTTTTTTTTCTGTGGAGTACTGCATGTAAGATGATGATATCCCATAAAATAAAAATTGACTCTTTAGAAAATTTGGTAATTGAATATAGTTTGACCTAACTATATAACTCTTAGGGGTTTATTCATTAAGTGGAAGTGGAGCAAATTTGGAGCAAACTAACTGCATCATAGGTGGGGAATGAAAATTCCTATTGATTGGGATTTTCTCTTTTGTCCACTGCTGGATACAGGAACCATGGACTAAAGTATCGTCCCACCGGAGTGCAGGGCACTTCTATAAAAGGAGTTCCCTGGAGGCAGAGACTACCTCTCTATTACTCTTTACCCCTGCCAGACATGTTCAGTTTAAAAGGAACATCAATGGATAATGGTCAGGCAAAGTTTTTTTTCCATTTTCTTAACTTACAAGGGTCTGTTTAATCACTCATTAGGTGGGCTCCTATCCCTTTATCTCCTTGATGTATACGGACTAGGGTACAGAACTTTAGGGACCTGGGATCTGCTAGCAAATGGCTTTTACTCTTAGCCTCTTTCCTCATTCTCTCTCATTATATAGGAACCTGAAGACTGAAGAGGATTCCAGTTATCAGAGTACACAGGTGGAATGATAATGCCTCTCTGTCTGCCTGTCTAGTAGCCATATTGTGAGGTCTATGGTGATTTGGCTAGTGTGACACTGTTTCATACAAGTATACAGCCCCCTGTTGCCTCCCCCCTCCCAATAATGAGGGTGGTCTCCTACAGTTTTATTTCTTTTACTTTTTTTTTTTTTTTTTCTTTCATTTTTTAGTTGCCATGGCACCTCTAAGAATGAGTACATGGAGTGGCCATAATGGATGGGGAATCAACTGCATTAATGGATCTCGTGCAGTTCTGGGTGGGCTCTGGTGCTCATGAAGGGACTCAATATTCTATTCTTTTGTTACTAATGTGGGGGGACACCCTCAAGAGGCCTCCCAGTGCCTAGGTGATGAATGATTGTGATAGCCAGAGAGCCCCAGGGCTTTTCACAGGTCTGAAGGGAAGACTGTTTCTCATAAGGCCTGTTTTCTCCTATTCCTTACTGAAGAAGAGGGGAAGGAACCATACCTCTCCACTTCCTTTCTTCTGTAACATGTGACCCACAAGGCACCTGCTTCTTTCCGCTCTCTCTCTGGGGGATGACATTTCCCTCCTGATATTCTGTCTTTAACCTCTTACAGGCAGATATGTATTTTTTTTTTAATTCTGTTCTATATTCTCTATTTTGGGATCTTCTGGCTATGTCTGAGCACAAGGGAGCCATGGAAAATCGAAGACCTCCGGGGCTTCAAGGATTTCATCATTAACCCTTTGCTCCTCATGTCAGGCTGGTCTTCATAGGGTCTTTTCTGTTACACTTTGTTCTTTTTGTTCTGTGGCCTTTACACAGAAAGTTACAAGCCCCTCTTCTCCTGAACTAGAGCCTGCATGGGTTAAATCCCTCATTTCTGCTGTGAACATTAGTCTGTCCTCTATTAAAGGGGTCCTTGAGTCCTGGACTCAGCATCCTCCCATCCCCCCCAAATACTGTCTAGTTAGTTTGGGCAGTTCCTATGGAAGAGGAGGGAACATTCTGATGAGGAGGGGGAATGGATGAAGACAATCTTGAATCCTTATTTACACCTGGGGATTCGTTTGTGGAAAACCCTGGGTCTCTTTTTGAGGGTCTTAATAGAGCAGTTTTGGTGACCATTAAGGTCTCTGAGGCCTCTGGCATGAGTTGTTCATCCTCCTGATATTTTTAAGAGGTACAAGAGGGATTGTGTACTATTTCCCCTCTCATCGTTCCTTGAACCTGGTGGTTCTGGAGGAATGGAAATTGCCTTATAAGACAGTATTTTTCATTTCCAGCTTACAGCTCTGCCACTTGCAGATGCAGTGGCACATGAGAACCAGGGAGATAAGCACCTAGATTCCTCTCACATGCCTCTAGTGCCACTTTAAGCCCAACTTTTGCTGCTGCTTGGGTTTCTATGCTATTGCTGTTTGGGTAGAGCATCTCGTAGGGGCACTCCGGCAGATGTGTCAAAAGAGGACATTGTTGTTTCTGTTTCTAAGATCCTGGAGACTGTTGTGTAACTTACTGGAGCTGCATTTGATTCTGCCAAGCTCACTTGCACTTTCTGTTACAGCTCTACTTACCCTTTGGCTCAAACTTTGGTTGGCAGACCAGTCCTCCAAGAAGTCTTTAGTCTCTGTTCCAGAATTAAAGAATGTTATTAGCTGTGCTACAGGGACAAGATTGCTCTGCTGCCTCAGGAGGAGCATTCCTTTTTCCATGGAAGGCACATGACATTCGTTACCCCTGCCAGTACAGGTATACACCCAGGGTGTCCACATGCAGCAACCCCGGTGCTTCCTTCTCTGAAACCCAATCAGGCCTGGGCATGCAAGAAGCCTACACAAAAATATTCCTGCTAACAAGTCCACCTCTGCATGACTCAAAGGAGCTGGATCCACCACAGGCAATTGGAGGATGTCTGCATTACTTATGCACTATGTAGAGTTTTTCCATGGCAGACTAGTGGGTGTTACTGGTGATTTCAAAAGGATATTGCATAGATTTCAAATCCCTTGTTCCTTGTTGGTTCTTTAAGTCCAGGGTCCCAAGTGATCTGCTGTGGAACTGCTTATTTTTGGTACCTGTTCCTTCTCAGGAAGGGTTCATGGGATGCTATTCCAAACTTTTTATAGTTCCTAAAAAAGGACAGATGCTGTTATTCTACTCTGGATTTAAAGCATCTCAACTGCTTTGCTCATATGCTCCCATTAAATATGTAGTCTTTCTCTCTGTCATTGCAGCTGTGTGTCCAGATGAGTATTTGATTTCCCTATACATAAAGAACACTTTTCTGCACATTGCCATTCATGAACATCATCAGTGCTTTTTCTGATGTGTCTTTCAAAACCGTCATTTTCAGTTTGATGCCCTTCTATGGGTTGGCATCTGCTCCATTGGTTTTCATAAACATAGTGGCAACATTGGCTTCCCACATTTGTACCCTGGGGATTTCTCTTACTTCCTATCTGGACATGTCATCATATTGCAGCAGCACAAAATGGTTCCTCTCTGGTTCCATCCCAGGTTCTAGTCGTTCTGTGCATGATATTTGACAGGTCTTTTTATTGGAGGGCAAGATTCGGTCATTGTCCCAGCAAATGTCTCAGACCTTATTTTAACCATCATGAAGGTACTTGCATATCTAGTCTCTGCCTTGGTGGCAGTACCCTTCCACACTCAGGAACTGCAGCTGGAGATTCTCAGGAAATAGTCCAGACAGCAGTGTCATCTTTCCTGTTATGTCTCTCTTCAGATGAAATCGGATTATTGTTGATGGCTTCAGGTGTTACATCAAATTTTGGATTGACCAATGGGCATCTTGAATTAAGTCTCCCAGGTTGGGGAGCCACTTTTCGCTCTCATGTGGCTCACAGTCTTTGGTCTGGGAGTGTCTTCTGTCTATCAGAATGTTGGTGGTCCTGACAATTAACTTTGCTCTTCTGCATTGGCCCCAGCTCTTCCAGGATCTGCTGGTGCAGATTCAGTCTGACAACACAATGGTGGTGCTTATATCAACTGCCAAGGAGGGAGCAGTAGTTCAGCTTTATGGCCAGAAATTCATCTGTTTCATGTGCCAGCTGTCTCAACCATTCACATACCAGTAGAAAACATTGTGGTGGATTTTCTCAGCTGTTAACAAAATGATCCAGAGAACTGGAAACTCAACAAGGCAGTATTCGACTCCATAGTTCACCAGCAGGGTCTCCCAGCTGTAGACCTAATGGCATCTCGGTCAGACCCAAAGATCACCCTGTTTTATCAGAGGTGTCAAGATCTTCTCACTCATTAAGTGAATGTGATGGCCATTCTGTGGCAGTTTCCTCTAGCGTATGTGTTTTCCCCCTTCCTTCTGAGTTCCATGGTGATGAGGAAAGTCAGGATGGACTGGTGCATGTAATCCTGATTGCTCCTTATTGGCCTCACTGGCCATGGTTATTGTATCTTCTCAATCTATCCATTAATGAAGCAATTTGTCTTCTCCTCCTTCTGGACCTTATGTGTCAGGGCCCACTGTGTCATCCAGAGGTGCAAAAGTTAGTTTTGATGGATGTCTTGGCTTTTAAATCCATCATTCTGAGAAAGAATGGTTTCTCTGATTCTTTCATAGGTGCTGTGATGAAATGAAAGCCGGTTTAATCCAACGCATACCATATACCAGGGGTCAAGACCTCCTTCCTTCAGAACCCAACTATTTTTGCCTTTCTTCAGGATGGGCTTCAGAAAGGACTTGTCTAAGTCCATAATTCCCATGTTAGTAGTTTTCCAGCTGTGTATTACCTTATTGCTAAATTTGCAGACCTTTGTGCAAGGGGTGACTCATGCCTACCCATTCGTTCGTGACCCCACTGCTCCGTGGGACTTGAATTTGGTCCTGGGATTGCTCCAGAGAGCCCCTTTTGAACCCCAGTCTTCTGTTTCTCTTTGGTTCTTGACTCTTAGGATAGTCTTCCTGCTTATGATTACACAGCATATAAATCCTTTCATACTTTGACGCAAGTAAAGCACCAACCTTACCCACGTTATCACACTTTCTATACTACTCTCCGAGTCATTTTTCTTATTAAATATTTCAGGAACCAATATAATCATTTCAGCAACACAATATATAGAATTTTTTCATATCTTGCCTTTATGCAATTCCAGTTGCGAACAAATCCTAACAAATTATAAAAGAAGACACAACAAAACAATTCTTCTTTTCTGAATTTTGAATTTGTATTTATAAAATTATAAGATATCATTCGAACCTATCTCAGACTTTCTACCTTTTGTGACTGGCTAAAGATCATTTAAAAATTTGACCACCATTTCTGGCATCCTGTTTTTATCTCCAATTCCTGAGTAAGGGGTAACAGATACTGTGAAACTCGTAGAATCAGGAGAAGATCCAGCGTTACCTACTGACTGCCCAGCTCTTTGGAGTTAGTAAATAAACGATATTTCATCTGACATCCCTGAAGAATAATATTTTGGCATTGTGCACAGAGCCATAGATCATATGATACAGGTGGACAAGGGAGAGTCAAGAGATTTGCCAGTACTAAACTTACAGATGCGCACATACGTTCTGGGCAGCCCCATGCACTAACAACTGTTTAGTGGCAAAGAATATATCCTGTGAGCAGTTTGACTGGAGGTGGTGGTAGGGGAAGTCATCCGTCTATTATACCACATAGATGCTAGACCCATGCCTGTATTGACACCTTACCTCCTGTCTCTCATTTACTCTGTGTGTCTAATTGCTGTTTTATCAATTATCCCATCTCCCTGCAGGCAGATTCAGTCCTTTTGGAGTATCTACTTCATTGTTGTTATATTCTATATAATTGTTTATATATATATTTTATGGCCTCAACCTGTCACCACCTTTTAATATTGTTTTAAGCTCAACAATATATCGCTTCTTATGTATGTCTACACATTTTTTACAATTGATTCATACTTTTTGTTCTGCTTTTTATTGCCTTTATCCTGAGCATTTAATAAATTGAGATTTTTTAACACATATTGCACTTAGATCTCTTGTGAGCTGTCTTCCCTTTTTATCTGCTTATGATTGTGTCTGTTTGGCATATGACTACAGGCTTTTTCCTGTAAACCTCCCTTTCTGATTTTTCATTAGGATAGGGAAGTTTTGCAAACTCCTGTTGGGTTTCACCTTAAGATGGTTTCTGAGTTTCACATTAACCAGGGAATTGTTCTTCCTTCTCTTTTGTCTGGCTACATCTAATAGACAGGGGCAGGCGCATCACTGTTTTGACATAGTTTGATGTTTGAAGTACCTTTTTGTAAATCTGACTCTCTTTTCGTCATTCCTGTAGGCCCTTGTGTGGGCCAAGCTACAACTAAGGTGACGTCCTGGATTACGGTAACCAATGCGTCCTAGGGAAAAAGCCTGTACCCTTTAGGGTCACAGCTCATTGTACCAGAGTGATTGGTACTTTATAGCCTTCAAGAACCAGTTGTGTAAGGAGTCCCTTTGCACATTTGCTAAACTGAGTCAATGATCTGGCTTTGGCTGAAGCCATTTTTGGCTGGAAGGCCCTACAGGCCATTGTGCCTGTGTAGGTGTCCTCCTTGTCTACTCTTCCAGTAACCATTTTCCTGGTTACTTGTTTTGGTGTGTAGGTGTCCCTTGACACCTACACACCAGGTTCATGGTTGTTCCAGTTCATTTCTGTTGAAACTGGTTTGTGGTTTTGAGGGTTTTTTTCTCTGCATCGCTAGAATCTTGGTGGGTATCTTAGGTATATCCCAGTGGTTCTTGTGTTTCGCAATGGATAAATGAGAAAAGGGGATTTTTGTGTACTTTCCAATAAATCCCTTTCTTTTAGTTCATGTGGAATACTGGACTTCTCTCCCAGAAAAAAATGACTTAAGTTTCAGGCAGGGGGGCCCCTAGGGTAATCTGGTTTAGGTGATCGATTTCTTGCTCTTCATAAAGACTGAGCATGTCTGTTGGGCGTAAAGTGGAGTAGGGAGGGAGTATCTACCCATAAAGGGCTCTTTTTATGGAAGGGCCCCGCCCACCAGTGGGAGGATACACCAAAGTAAGTACACAAAAATCCCCTTTTCGGCATTCAAGGGGTTTAAACTCCGATTTAAATCAACTGGGATTCACAGAATTTTAACTTAAACCCTATAATGCAGATGGCTTGCTTCAGACTTGCATCTTTTTAACCCTTTGAGTGCTAAAGGGCATACAACACATTGTCTTTGCAATGAGTTGTATACCTCTCTGGCATTCAAAGGGTTAACTTGATGAATACAACTTTTATGTCTTTTATTTCATAGAGTTTGTGGGTTTTTTTTTTTTTTGTTTTGTTTTTTTTACAGCCTACAAGTTAAAATTTGAGTGGTCCCCTTGCTCAGCAACATGTGGAAACACTGGGATCCAGTACAGAACACAACACTGTGTGAACACAGAGGGACACAGAGTGAACGACTCATTATGTCATCACCTTCAGCCATTAATGACTAGTTCTCAACCCTGCAACATACAAGACTGCCCAGTAAGGTGAGTGTAGTTTAATGAACATTTTTTTTTTAACGTGAGGAACTGTTGATTTAACTACCTCATGTATAGGCCTACAGAGAACTTAACCTACATCTAACACAAATCCCAGCAGTCCTGTTTGCACTATGACTGTTCCATTTATCTTTCTAGATGGATGACAGGTGCGTGGTCTGCCTGCACTGCCTCCTGCGGTTCAGGATTTCACCAGAGACAAGTGACCTGCCAGCAAACCAAGTCAGACGGGAGTGTAGAGGTTTTGCCTTTAAATGTCTGTAGACACACTGATCGTCCAGCAACACAAAAGCCATGCTCCGCTGATGATTGTGTAAACTGGATAGCTCAACCTTGGGGACAGGTAATGCTTCCTGTTTGCATGCAAGCAGTCTATAATGTGATTTAAAAATTTGAATACCTGGGGTGTGTGTGGAGAGTTGTGAAGCAATGCAGTGTACAAAGCACACACCTCTGACTCTTAAACAGATAAAATAAAATAAGGAACATTCAGGTGAAAAGTTAAACCTAGTATATACAGTACAAAGATGTAAAATGCATATATGATACTGGATGGCAGTCTGTCTATGCAATACTATAAAATAGATCAAGTCAATATATTCCACTGTGACCGAAGGGCACTATGTCACCTACAAAAACTCGCAGAAAGGAAGAAAAAATATGGGAAGAAGCGCTTGGATCTAAAATAAATATGTAGGAATGGAACAAAGATAATAAAAATATATTTTGGTGAACAAGGACATTTTATTTTGTTAGATTTCTGAGAGATACGAATAAATCACATGTATGATATAGTGCTGATTTATTGCCATTTTAGATTGTTGAATAAATGTATATTTTTATTTTTATTATCTTTGTGCCATTCATATATATTCATTTTAGATCCAAGCGCCTCTTCCTATATTTTTTCTTCCTTTATACAGTACAAAGACCTGTAATAGTTATCAAGTTGGGTGACAATTCTCCAGTAAGAGGAATTTGTTAGAAGAGCGATGGTCGATATGATTGAAATCTTAAAATCGCTTAACCTTTTGAGTACCAGAGGGTTCCATACCCATCTGACACTCAAAGGGTTAGAGGGATAGTAATGTTTCTTAATAAAAGCAGCTCTAATTAATCATCATAGTATTTGGGCCAAGGAGAGTGTTATTTCAATACTGTCAGAGTTGTAGTTCAAGATTAATTGAATGATGAAGTATCTCCCTCCCGCCCCTTCTACTGATGTAACACTGCTCACCTCAGAGCAGCAGGACTTTCCAGATGGATCACAGAGAGGGACAATTTTCGATTAAGATAAGGGAAAAAGCTGAAAAATGTGTCAAGGGGGGCAGGGTTTTCATTGTTCTCACAGTAAGAAGATTGTTCCTTGCTGTGAGCTGTCTGGTCTATGGACCAGGTACCACATCTGAGGGGAGGTGGCTTACACTAGGGAAAAAGGGGAGGGAGGGGGAAACATTATCATTCAATTACTGTTGAACTACAACTCTGACAGTATTGAAATAACACTCTCTATGGCCCAAATACTATGAAGATTAATTGGAGCTGCTGTTTTTGCGAAACATTACTATCCCTTTAAGGGATTTTATAAACAATTTATGGAAAGGGAGATAGATGCATGGAAAAGACTCCTAGCTGAAGTGGAAACAGTAAATGATATTAAGATCTCTTTGGATAGATTCAAAACAATATCCTCTTTTATTCTTTGCTGCTGTTATAAAGCAAACATGATCTTTGGACATTTTGGTGACTTGGCCACAGGATTTGGAGAATTTTGTATCCCTTGATAAATCTACAAAATTACTGAGACTCAGCGGCTTAACAATAGGGGTCGCACCTGCAACTGGGCCCGTCACTCCAGGGGCCCAGCCGCCCTCTGCGACACCATTGTCATGCGCCCCCAGCAAGTCGGCTGATCTCCTGACACTCTAGTATTGCAGAGCAATGACATCATCTTCCAGCGCTCTGTATTACTCAGAACAGCGCGGGAGCAGGTAGGAGATGGACACGGGGCAATGTGAAGAATGTGGTCTGGAGGAGGGCCGGGCCGTGGCAATTTCTCACTAGGGCCCGGTAGCTTTTAGTTACGCCGCTGCTGAGATTCATTAAAATGAGTAATTAAGGAAAATTGTAAACTAGGAGGCTCTCTACATGATCCTAGAATGGGTGAAAGAGAAATATAATCAAGTAAACATACTTATATCTATATTTATAAATATTATTTTAAAGTATAATTACTTTAAAAGCTGCTCTAAACCACAATCTTAAAACCTAGGGTGAAATATACAGTATGTGAAAATCAAAACATTAGACTCTTAAAAAATTATCTGGTGGAATATGACCAACCAGATATATGGATAAATCCAATCATAAGTGCGTAATACATTCTAATATATTTGAGAAAAAAAATATTGATAAAATAATGAATATGCATATATAAATATAAAATCCTAGTACTCACATTAGCAACATACAATGATGATGATTAAAGAGGAGCAAAATGACACGATGAGGGACAGAGCAGAGAATGGACCCAGAAGGCACCCTTTATTTTGACTTTAATGGGACAGTAATGTTTCAGAAAAACAGCAGCTCCAATTCATAGTATTTGGACCATGGACCATGGAGAGTGTCATTTCAATACTGTCAGAGTTGTAATTCAAGAGTAAATGAATGATAAAGTATCCCCCTCCCGCCCCTTTTACCTAGTGTAAGCCACCTCCCCTCAGATGTGGAATTTGGTCTTAAGACCAGACAGCTCACAGCAAGGGACAATCTTCTTACTGTGAGAACAATGAAAACCCTGCCCCTCTTGACAGGTTTTTCAGGTTTTTCCTTATGCTCACTGAAGATTGTCCCACTCTGCAAGCCATCTGGACACCACCTTTCTATTCTGAGGTGAACAGTGTTACATCAGTAATTCATACTGTTTTCCAGTGGTGAATATTTTACACTGTGAGCAATATTTTGCAACCCCCCCATCGCACTCAAAGGGTTAATTTCTCATGGCAGTGTACATTTTTTTCTAAAGAAAACAATGTGGTAATCCTTCTTCTACTATATTTCGCACCTTGTAGAAAGTGGTAATTAGATTATACTTTATTTCTGAAAGTATGTAGACACTATGCAATACAAGTTGTTGTGTGCGTGGAAATTTACCCTATAAAAGATTTATTCTAGAATATTTTTATGATCACAGTTTTGAGGAGGGAGCTGAACCAAGCCAAACATCACTGTATCAAAGTGTTAAACCCTTCTGGCAGAGACAGATGCTTGGCTCTTTTATCTATGGCTTTGTAAATTGGGGAATAATGTTTAACCCTTTAGAAGAGGACATCTCCAAGACATTGTGATGCAATGTGATGGAGGCATTTCTAGCATCCAAAGTGTTAAAATAAGCAATAACTTGAAGCTGACGTACAGAAGTTTAGGTTAATTTGCCTCAGAATGTACATAAGGGCCTGTGGGCTATATGCACAAAAGAAAAGAGGAATAATTCTGGGGTAAATGTAGTATAGGGGGTATAACAAAACAATGCCCACATTCTCACTGATGTAAATTGGGCTTTTAATCCCTTGTATGCAAGAGAAATTCCAATACGTTGCTTTTTAATGAATTCTCTATAGCATTCAAGGGTTAACACCCTAATTTAAATCAATGGGAATTTTTATTTTCAGAGCAATTGCATCTGATTTAAAGAGGTATAGTAAACCCACTATTGTTAATTCTAGTTCTTGTGGTTTGGACAAAGAAGATGGAGAGGTGAGGGGGCGGGGTTAACAGTTTGAGTGCCATAGTGGGTGAGTAGTTCAAGGATCCTTTAGCACGGTAGTTTCATCTTGTTTTACTTGGTGACATGTGTAGCTTAATGATTAGAATATATGGAACCTGGGTAGGCAGGAAACACGAAATAGAACTTGTAGAATGTATGTAGGATTATGTGGCACACGGCTTAGTATTTAAATAACATTTTTTGGAAATGTTGATCTGTGCTTAAAGGAACACTGACACATCCTGTTGAAAAGAATCTTTATCCGGGCACAAATCATAATGGCCAGTCACTATGAATTAATTCTGTGTGGACTGGTTCTCAAAAAGACTGAAATGAAGTGTTTTTCTCAATAAAAGAACATACTATGGTCTGTGGTCCTGCTCACATGGAGCACCAACACAGTTGTGTGCTGAGCACGTCACAAGCTGTTGCAGCATGCTGCCACCTTGATTTGTTATCAAAACCACATTCTAATTGTACCATGCCTGATTTGCACTGAGGACTAAGGAACCTTCATACATATTGTTCACATGGTGACTGGCCAATACGTTCACACACTACCATACAAGAGGATCTCTGGGAGAACACAGGAGACTGGAGGTGAGTAACACTCACTCAGACGAGGGCTGGCGACTTGGGGCATTGTTGACAAATACAATGAGTGGCCCATTTCTATTATTGTTCCAGCCCACTGTCCCAGCCCACCCCTTTTTGGTAATTTTAGATCTGGTATTAATGTTGTGAAGTAAGTGATACCACATAGCTTACAACTGAAATGGACCTACACTTGTGATACTACAAAGCTTTCTGTTGCTATTGAGCTACATTAGTGATACCACAGAGCTTACAATTTAAGTAAAGCTACACTAGTGACACCATAAATCTTACAAGGGAAATGGGTTATCCTACTAGTGTAAATCTATTTGGATTGTAGCTCTATGGTTCCACTAGTGTAGTTTTTCTCAGCAGCAAGCCAGAGATTAAGTGAAGCTGTGGCCCACCTGCCCAGACATGTGACTGGCTCAGGGACCAATTGCCACCCTCCCCTGAACTCATTAATGGGCTGTAAACAGTGGTGCATGACAGTCCTATGTACGTCATTCACACGAACAGGGCCTATTAGAGTACTGTTACATATCATGTCCACAGAGACAAACTTGTCTTTGAAGGATTCCTTAGAATATTCATTGGGGGAGTTTGAAGTCCTACGAAAAATAATTATGTCTGCCTCTGTCGACATGAAATCCAGCACCAATTAACACCTTAAGGACGCGGTTCCGGGCTCTCCAAACAGTGTGCAGCCGCTCGGGGAGCCCGGAATTTCATGGTGGTCCTGGCATGTCATGGGTAATTAACGCAAAACAACTCATGTCGTGCTATGACCGTCAAGGGTCGTTAAGGGGTTAAATATTAATTTTCAAGAAGCAATCAACACAGAATTATTAATATTTGCACCAGATATTTTTTCTAGATTAAAGTAAGGGGGAGTTATTATTTGTATGTGCTTATGTTGCTTTAAAGGTGATTTTAGCTTTGTGTTTTTAAAGGAGTCTTTATAAAGAATAAAAATGTACTCTTTCAAAATGAATCCACATTGTTTGTTGGAAATTGTGGAAAAGACACATTCTTTGAAAATGTAAGATATATACACACATCTACTGTATTAAAGCGGAACTACCACCTGAACACAACTTTAGCTTAAATAACTCCCCATCTGGCGACTATCTGCTTAGTAGCTATAGTCGCCAGAATTATTACCTTGACAAATAGATTTAGCCTTTTTTCCCGGGCTGACAGCATCACGGAACATGGACATCTTGCCATAATGATGTCCGTGCAACTGCGCTGTCAGTCCCAGCCGAGTCTAGGAGGCGTTGCTAGGAGCTACCAGGGACTGACAGCGCAGGAGCGCAGACATTATTACAGCAAGACGTCCGCGTTCCTTGATGCTGTCAGCCCGAGAAGAAAGGCTAAATCTGTTTGTCAAGGTAATAATTCTGGCGACTAGCGCTACTAAACCGCTAGTCTACAGATGGGAAGTTATTTAAGCTAAAGTTGTGTTCAGGTGGTAGTTCTGCATTAATTGTATTAATACACGCTAGTTAACATCATGTTTTGATATTGTAATTTATGTATCTGAACTTAATAAAGTTTTATTTCAATTTAAGAGATTTGTCTTTGGTAACCAAGGGCACACCCACTTTTTAACATCAGAATGATGTCCATTTATTACATGGAGTTATAATTCTAAAACAGATGTTAACACTTAAGAAAAATTATGTCCAATTACTGTAAAATATTTTGACACTAATAATTTTACTTTTTTTTTTTAGGTTGCAATGCACCTGTTGAGAATCACTGCTTTAGAGCTTTAGGGGGCATACACACAAAATAAAGGGGAGCAGTTATAGAGCAGACTAACTAGGGAATAAATGAACAGTTCCATTGATTAAATACTAGAGAGGTCTGCTTCTCAATGAATTGGAGACCCTTTCTTCCATTCAAGGGGTTTAACCCTGTGTGTGCCACAGGGGGTCCAATGCATTGCTTTGCAATTCATTGGACCCCCCAGTGGCACACAAAGAATTAAAGCCTAATGTAATCAGTTAGAATTTTGGGACATTTAATTTGTCCCTTAAAGTGCAGTTGGTTTCCCTCTGAATTGTTCCTCTCCTGCTTTTACCTATGGCCTTTAAAGGAATAGTAACCGTTTATTTTGACTTTACATATTCTGCCTTTGCATAATATGTACAATCAAATTTCCTATCCTTTTATATATTTTTTTTATCTTCACCTATTTTTTTTACTACTTGTTAGTGAGCTCCCTGAATCTGTTTGTAGAGAACTTTCTGACATGGAACATTAAAGCAGGTCTAGTGTTACAATGTAAAAAAAGATACAATGTAATATTGAAAGCACACAGAACACTCAGTGCTGCAGGGAGAGTGTAACATTGTATTACTTCCTGCTTTGATGGTCTACAAACTACAAATCTCTATGAAAACTGAGATCCAAGCAACTCCCAGTGAAGGACATATGTAGAGAAATATGGGAAGATGATAAAAATAAAACAAAAAATGTAGACAATTTAGCTGACCATATTGCAGAATATGTAAAGTCAAATCCCTTTAACCACTATTAAAGGAGCAGTAAACCTTTTGAGGAAAGCCTATGTCACAGGGTTTTTCCTGCTGAGTAAAACAAAGGAATTCCCACACTGTCTGTTGTTTTATTCAAAAACTGTTTGTCATTGACTTTCCTGTCAAATAGAATAGAACAGAATAGCTCATTTGAATTTAACCACTAGAGGCCACCGTTAGTGTAAAAAAAATGAACACGTGTTTAAACTGTTATAATACTGGAAATCTGCATCTTTCCCTTATCTTTCTCAACAGGAAAAGCACTACAATATATATTTTTTCATAAAAAAGTTTACTGCTCCTTTAAGTACTCAAGTGTTTAGCTTTATTTTTGTCTTCTAAAATGTGTATCAGAATGTGAAAACGTTCAATCTTCCAGTTCCACTTATATTTGGTAGACAAGCATATGTGTGCATACTCCTACTTAACCTATACAAATATACTTTGTTTCAGTGTTTTAATCGATGCATTGGACAAGGAATGGGTTTACAACATCGCCACATCCTGTGTCAGCACCAGAATGGGACCACAGTACCAGACAGTTACTGTGACAAGAAGAAGAGGTATGTGAACCTACCTATGGTAACTGCTTACAGATTTGTTGTCACAAACAGGCTGTAATTTATTAAGGAGCAAATATACAAAGGAAAATACTTCTGTTTTATATGCAGATCATATTTTCTTTGCACATAGGAGTATATATAATGTTATTAATACATTACAAAGCACTTAAAAGGGAACTACCACCCCACAAAAACTTTATCTTGATTAAGTCTTCATCTGGCGACTAGCTGCTTAGTAGCGCTAGTCGCCAGATATATTACCTGGCTTAAAAGATTTTCACCTTATTCGGAGGCTGACAGTAGCAGGAAGCACTGACGTCTTGCCATAGTGACGTACGTGCACCTGCGCTGTCACTCCCTTTTGGAGCCGAATAAGTTGAAAATCTTTTAAACCAGGTAATATTTCTGGCGACTAGCGCTACTAAGCAGCTAGTCGCCAGATGTAGACTTAATCAAGATAAAGTTTTTGCGGGGTGGTAGTTCCCCTTTAATATCTATATCACTAAAAGGAGAACCTTGGCAGGCAGCCAAGATTCTCCGGCACTGAACACACCCCGGGGCGTACACTACAAGGAGAATCTTGGCAGGCAGCCAAGCAGTAGTGAGGAGTTATTCATGTTTCCTCACACATAACACAGAGGCGTGATTTTCACAGGGGTTGCCAAAGGCCCCTGGCTATTTCTGTGAAAATCTCTGCGTGGACATGGCTCCCCACCAACTTGGCCCCCCTCTAAAGACACACATGAAGCCGTGCGCCAGTTACTGGCAAGTGAAGGTACCGGCTTTGTCTGGCCCACGTCATTGTTTCTTGGCGGGTGTTTTGCATGAGACTCCGTTTTACGATTCGCCCACTTTAATTTCTCACTGCGGCTGGGTTCCTGGCACTTCTACACTGTTGAACCGCCACGAAAAACACGCTCACTTCAAAGGAGTGCACACATCAGAGGAAAAGCTGGTGACTCACCACAATGACGGCATCACGCTCATCTGACCTCCAGCACTTTGCACCGAGGAAGAGGAGCACTGTGAGCTGCCTCAGGAGCTTTTGCATGGGTATGAGTAGAGCCGGTTCCACAAGTGGCCGGGGGGGGCCAACGTGAGGTTGAGTGTGGCACGGTTGCAGCCGCATTATTGTGGACCTGGGAGACAGCGGAGGCGTTGGAGCATCGCTTACTCTGCCCTCTCCCAACCCTCTTAAGCAGTGTAGTGCTGTCCCGGTGCACAGCGGGGCCCTTTGTGTATCCTGCTGCCATATGGGGCCAGGATACATATAAATGTCCCGCTTCGCATTGGGACAACACAACACTGGAGTCGCCATCACCTTGCACTGGCTTCATATAATAGTCTGCTTCACTGGATGTCTGAAGTTCATTTGTAATTCATCCCGTTACGGTGGACCCTTCAATCTTTCCAGGAGGAAGGTGGAAGGGCCCAGTGAAATGTGTTGAGTTAGACGTCAGCTTCACACATCCAGTGAAGCAGACTTTAATATGAAGCCGGAAGAAGCTGATGGTGTTGTAGCGCAGCTCCAGCTCTACTGATCGAAATAGCTTATTATTGTCCATACAGTGATACAAATCTGTTATTATTGTCCACATACTGATATAAATCGGTTATTATCGCCCATAGAGTGATATAAATCTGTTACGGTTGTACATCCTGTTACTCACCCATTGTTGTTACACTAGAAGTCCCATCATCCTCAGCTGACAGTATGGCAGCTGAGGATGATGGTTACAGACCATCCACTGGCACACACATGGCTTACAAAATATAAACATACAAGCAAAAGGGCTACGGCATTTCCTATGGGAATTAAGTCCTTTGAGTGGTTGAGGGTATTCATCGCATTGATTTACAATGATTTCGGTACATTAGCGGCAGTTAAAGGTTTATGTGTTTGAGAGCCATATAGACATCCATGCAGTGCAATGTGTTACTTACCTCTTTGGTACCAAAGGGGTTTAAAGAAGACAAAGAAAATGGCCAATGTGTAGCCTTCCTTCAGTGCCAAAGAGGTATCCAACACATTCTACTGCATGGAAACCTCTTTGGTTGTCAAACACTTAACCCTTTCACTGCTGCAAATGTACCCAAAACCTCTAACTCTGAAAGGTCTTAATCCACACGGGCAACACTGTGCCTCTTTTTCTAGTAATATATATGTTTGAGTGGGCCTCTGTGCACAATAAGTAGCTTATCAAACATAGTGCAGCCACTGTACCTTGGCTGAAATATTTTTGTGCCTGTAGCCTACAACTGAATTATTCAGAGGGGTTTGTGTGGCAAACAAAAATGGGCAAAAGTTCCACAGCCCTCACAGGAAATTCTTATTAGTGAATAGTGCACTCTGGAAATTGAGCAAGGATCCTCACTGTAATGCCTGCAGCAGATAAAAATTATTTTCACAATTCTTTTTATAACAGTATGTGTGTGTGTAGCACAGGGAATAAATGTAAAATTTTTGTTGCTGTAAAACACACACACACACACACACACACATTTATTCAAAAGTTATTACAATTCAAACTATCAAAAAGTGACGGAGCTTTTACTGTTACTTTCTATAGAGAACTGCAGCCAGTGCCTCTCCTCAGCTCACAGAATGTAATACAATCATACCTGGGAACTTTTCCTTGTTGGCTCCCCTGAGGGGAGTCTTGTGGTGGTTGGGTCAGATAAATTATGTGATTTGCTGCAAGTGAGGCTTAAGAAACATAGGCGAAATAGGCTGGGGAAGGAGTAAAAGTGGGAGGGGAGTAGGAGGAACAGACAGTGGAGGCATAGAAGTGGGAGGGGAATGGGAGGAACAGACAGGGGAGGAGTAGAAGTGGGAGGGGAGTGGGAGGAACAGACAGGGGAGGAGTAGAAGTGGGAGGGGAGTGGGAGCAACAGACAGGGAAGGAGTCGAAGTGGGAGGGGAGTGGGAGGAACAGACAGGGGAGGAGTCGAAGTAGGAGGGGAGTGGGAACAACAGACAGGGAAGGAGTCGAAGTGGGAGGGGAGTGGGAGGAACAGACAGGGAAGGAGTAGAAGTGGGAGGGGAGTAGGAGGAACAGACAGGGAAGGAGTAGAAGTGGGAGGGGAGTGGGAGGAACAGACAGGGAAGGAGTAGAAGTGGGAGGGGAGTAGGAGGAACAGACAGGGAAGGAGTAGAAGTGGGAGGGGAGTGGGAGGAACAGACAGGGAAGGAGTAGAAGTGGGAGGGGAGTGGGAGGAACAGACAGGGAAGGAGTAGAAGTGGGAGGGGAGTGGGAGGAACAGACAGGGAAGGAGTAGAAGTGGGAGGGGAGTGGGAGGAACAGACAGGGAAGGAGTAGAAGTGGGAGGGGAGTAGGAGGAACAGACAGGGAAGGAGTAGAAGTGGGAGGGGAGTGAGAGGAACAGACAGGGAAGGAGTAGAAGTGGGAGGAACAGACAGGGAAGGAGTAGAAGTGGGAGGGGAGTAGGAGGAACAGACAGGGAAGGAGTAGAAGTGGGAGGGGAGTAGGAGGAACAGACAGGGAAGGAGTAGAAGTGGGAGGGGAGTAGGAGGAACAGACAGGGAAAGAGTAGAAGTGGGAGGGGAGTGAGAGGAACAGACAGGGAAAGAACAGAAGTGGGAAGAGTTTCAGTAGAAACTCCCCACATCCAGAGAATCAGCCTCTGCCCTGGAGACCCGGTAATGCAGTGTCAAAAAAGGACTCTACGGGGCAAATCCGGATCGTTCCCAGCTATGAATACAATAACTGTATGGACACCAAGTGAATACATGGGAGATCTCGCTAGCATTCAAGGAGTTAAATCTCCTGTTAAATCAGAGGAAGCTTTTATTTGTTCCCTATGACACAGTTGGTTTCCCACTGAATTGTTCCAGTACTTTTTACCCTTAAGGACCACAGGTTGCTCACTCCCCTGGTCCTTAAGGAGTTAAGTACATTAGCCTGTCAGTGTCCAGGGATTTTAAACTCTGTGCTGTTCCTTTGCACGTTCTTGGATGCACACATTCACTGAAAGTCTATTAAGGGTATATGGATTCTTTATTTAACTTCTTATTTCTAGCAGAGCAGCTGTGCGATGGCTGTCTCTATATTAAGTAGCCATTCTTAGAATCAAGTTTGAACTCCTGCTCATCTGAAGAACGATTTGTCATTGACTGACATTATGTCTATGTGAAGCAAATTTAAAAAAAAAAAAAAAAAAGCATCAGTTAAATATAATTCAGAAGTATATTTGCTAGGTATATTGTTTAAAGGAATATTAGAACCATTTCATAAGCGACTCCAATTTACCTAAATTATTAGATATAACTGAGGTTCCATAGACTCTGAACTTATTTAAAGGGATAGTAATGTCAGAAAAAAAGTATTAACTATATGGGATATACAATTAAAAGGGAGTACTTACACTTATTCATATCTATCAAAACATTATGGTTTGAGAGATATAGGAAAATAAAGTTCTCTGGTCCCTCCCCTTTCTGCCTGACGAGCTATAAAGTTGTCAGAAGCAGATTCTGGTCACTTGACCAGATGTGGCTCTTCAGCAGCGCCGATATAACGATATCTAAAGATAAATACTTAATTTGGAACGGTCTACAAAGTGTGCCTGGCTTGCAATCACACTTTGTAGACCCTTCCAATGAAGTATTTATTTCTTAATAGTGTGATTTCAAGTCTGCTGAAGAGCCTCTCTCTGGTCAAATGATCAGAATCTGCAGCTGTCAGCTAAATGGCAGACTTGAGTGAAACAGACAGGAAAAGGTAACTTTAGCAAGTTATATCTCTCAAACCATAAAGGTTTGAGAGATAAGACTTACATTGATGTTAATCTTTTTTAATGTCTACAATATTAAATCAACTTAAAATTAACCATTACTATCCCTTTAATTTTTATTTAGAAGTGTTTTACCATGTGCAATGCAATTGGATTTTTTCTTTTTCAGGTGTGTCCTTTCAGGTGTGTCCTGCAGATCATTTACAATACAAAGTTACACATTTACACAGATAGAAACTAAAATATATATACACATCAATGTTAAATAAAATTAACACATTACCTTTTATATAAAGACGTATGTTGTTTTTAAAATACAAAGAAGCAGATATTTTTAGGGATTTTAAACAGAGAAGATCTGATTTTTTTGGGGTAGGTTATTCCAAGCTTTTGGAGCTCTGTAGGAAAAGGAAGATTGAAAATATAGTTAAAATAATTCAAAGGAAACGGATACTGGACTCCTGCTTACCATTTAGCCCTCTGAGTGCCGCAGAGGTATGCATCACATTCCTTTGCAATGCGTTGTGTCCTCCTCTGACACTCAAAGGCTTAAAGAATGCCTGTCACCGGATTTGTCCTCCACATTAAAGGGATAGTAATATTTCACAAAAACAGCAACTCCAATTACTCTTCATAGTATTTGGGGCATGGAGAGGGTTATTTCAATA
This sequence comes from Rhinophrynus dorsalis, assembly GCA_037306005.1. NCBI lineage: Eukaryota > Metazoa > Chordata > Amphibia > Anura > Rhinophrynidae > Rhinophrynus > Rhinophrynus dorsalis. Next base: position 409,335,530 of record CM074721.1, read on the forward strand.
CTATCAGAGTTGTAGTTCAAGAGTAATTGAATAATAAAGTATCCCCCTCCTGCCCCTTTTACCTAGTGTAAGCCACCTCCCCTCAGATGTAGAATCTGGTCCTGGGACCAGGCAGCTCAAAACAAGGGACAATATTCTTACTGTGAGAACAATGAAAACCCTTCCCTCCTTGACAGGTTTTTCCTTATGGTCACTGAAGATTGTCCCTCTCTGCGATCCATCTGGACAGTCTTGCTGCTCTGAGGTGAGCAGTGTTACATCAGTGAAAGGTGAGGGAAGGGGGATGATTTATCATTCAGTTACTCTTGAACTACAGCTCTGACAGTATGAAATAACACTCTCCATGGCCCAAATACTATGAAGATTAATTGGAGGTGCTTTTATTGTTAAACATTACTATCCCTTTAATTTACTCCGCCATTCTTGTAGAAACTGAAATGTTCTAGTAGCCTAAGGCCATTTTCACACTTGAACAAATCCAAACTGTAACAAAAATTGCTTGTTTTGTGACATTCACATTAAAATGACAAACAAATGCCGTGGAACACACAATTTCAAAATCATGAATGGTACTTTCACTTCTTTCTTTCAAATCCATTTGTTAATTTTGTTTATTCATTCATTTACATTCTTACACCATACATAACGAGTATCACGATAAGCTTGATGTTGGAGATCCAGCGATGGTCTCGACTTTCCCTGGTGCCCCTACTTATTCTGTCTAAAAACAAATGAACATTGAAAAAACCTAAAATCCCACTACCACCATCCCTACCACCTACAAAACCTAAAATGTAAAAAACACTTAATCCGACTCGGGCCTTTATTGGAGCTAGAATGAGAAAAAAATTAACATGGACTGGCTTTTTTTATGGCGGTCCCTGTTCAAATTAGTTCCTACTCCCCATTGTGGGGTTATGCAGGACATGGAACCTTAACTCCCAGCCAATCAGTATTTAGCTGGAGATGTCATGGATGCACATAATGTTACATCTTCAGTTAGCCAATGACTGGGGACATTTCACACATCCGTGTCTCCTCCAGTGAGATGCTTATTGATTTGGAGGTGAGTTTCCTACAGCGCACAATACATGCCCTTTGTAACCTCACAATCCCAGCCAATGGGAGAATGGGAACTAATTTGAACAGGGATAGCCATAAAAAGTCAATCTCTGTTAAGATTTTCTCATTCTGGCTTCGGCAAAGGCCCGAGGAGGATTAAGGGGAGGGCGGGGATTTTAGTTTGTACAGGTGGCAGCAGGTTTTTTTTGTTTATTTGCTTTTAGACAGAAGATTCAGGAGGACCAGGTTGTCGCGAACACTGCTGGAACTCCAACATCAAGGTAAATGGTATGACTGGGGAGCCTTGTTCAGAATATTGGTGAATTAATTTCATCTGGCAATGAAAATCAGGTGTGTTTGTGTGTGTGTGTGTGTGTGGGGGGGGGGGGGTAAACAAAACTTGTTTCATCCAAATGGGTAAAAAATATTTACCTAATAATTTGGATGAAACACATATTTTTTTCTTTTTTTTTGTGCTGTGCACAAATCTAGTTTCTAATGCAAAGCACACAAAGACTTAACTTTGGGGAGCCAGTCCTCACATAATCGATAGCAACCGTTAGGATTTTCTGCCTAAAATTGAGGTTAACGGGGGTTCATTATTAGAAAGTGTTTTCTTTAAAGGGTTAAAGATTGATATACAGAAAGTGATATTTTGGTGCCTGGAATGTACTGCAGAAATATGTCTGGAAGAAAACACATAATGTTATTTGTTCCCAGGCTGGTGGCCAGGAGAAACTGTTCTTCAGATATGTGTGACGTGTATTGGAGGACAGGTCCCTGGAGACCCTGTACAGCAGCTTGTGGAAATGGCTTCCAGTCTCGGAAAGTAGACTGCGTGCACAAGAGGAATGGCAAAGTTGTCGCTGACCAATACTGTGTGTGGAAACGGAGGCCAACGACTTGGCAGCACTGCAATGTCGGATCCTGTGGAAGTATGCAAATGTTTGGCTATTACAGACATTGACACTTTAACCCATAATTGCCAATGCAGAACTTGACTTATATCAACAAGACAGCACTCATACAGATTTGGTTATTATGTTATAGAACTTGCTGTTTGCTATCAACTGTACGTTTTAATGAGATCTTTTATTTTTCAGAAGGAGCATGCAAGGACACAACTCACTACTGTACATTTGTAAAACAACTTAAGTTATGCCTAATAGATTTCTACAAACAGAGGTGTTGTGAATCGTGTAACGGAGCATAACTCTTCTCTGGAAAGGCCATGCTCTGCGGTAAACTGAAGAGATACGAAGAATTCTACTAACTTGTATAAAGTCTGTATATTTAGAAAATGTAATACCTTGGTGTCTATTCAATGGAAATCCCTTCGACTAGTACAAACAAAACAAAAATAATGGAGTATCACAGTTTGTATTATGAATTTGAGTAATCTGAGATACTTATACTACATATTGTTTCTAACCCATTTTTTTAACCCTTTGGATGCTAGAGACATCACCAGTGCTATACATAGCAGTACACTGACGATGGCTGTATCTTCCAAGGAGTTATGAGAACTCTAAATCTAAATTACAAATTGCTCATATATGAAAGAGTATATTTAAACACATATATACTGGTACACATTTTCATATTTTCAAGATATGATATTGCATTGCATTTTCTATTAACAGGCTAGGGGAAGCAATTTCAGTTGCAAACCTCATTTCCTGCTTTATCTTGCACTGTAGAACACAGCCACATCACTAGGAAGTGAGGAGCACAAATAAAAATTGCTTCCCCATTGCTGTGGAAAACAATACAGGCCATAAAAGGACAGTATCACCTATAATGAAAATAGTTAATCTCAAAATTAATATAATGTAGTTCTAACCAGCATTTCTAAAAAAAAAAAAATCAACAAAAAAACCCTTTCTGTTGTACGATGGTTACATAATTACAGAAGCTGCAAAAAGACAGTTTCATCAAGTTCAGCCCTTTAAATCTTACTAGCCTTATAGCGTGATTTTCTAAAAGAGAATGCAAGCTTTTCTTGAATATATCTATTGCATCTGCCAGCACTATTTCTCTCAATATAGTAAGTGCCATATTTTTGCTGCTTTTGCAGATCCTTTCCTTTGCAGAAAGTGAAGTCTCATTTCCTCTTATCCAGTGGTCCTCAAATATTTTGCATTATTTTCAAATGCAATCTCTCTGCAACCTTGCAGTTCCTAGTGATCAAACTTTTTAGCCCCTTGGATGCCACTAAACATCTTTCCAGCATCCAAATGGTTATTGTCTACATAGTTAGTTAACTATCCAGTATTTATTTCTGTTACGTCGTATGGGGAACACAAGAACTGTGAGTAAGCTTTCCTCCACAGGAATGCAGCACTTAAAAAGTTACAAATTCAAAGATTTCATTTTTCTCCATTCCCTGCTCATGGTTATCTGTCCAGGCTCCACCCTCTGGCATTTTTTTCTTTAAAGTAACAATAAACTTTATTTTATGAAAAACTCTATGTTACAGAGTTTTTCCTTCTGAGTAAAATGAGGGCACTCCCACCACTATCAATAGTTTTGTTCAAAAGTTATAATATATGTAATTATCAGGAAGTGAATTTACTGTGCGTTTACTTTGTGAAAATTGTAACTGACAGGAAATGACTCAGCAGTTTCATTCACATACTGCGGAGAACTGTTTGTCATTGACTTTCCTCTCAAACTGAACGTAACACAGTTACTGTTTGGAAGCTGCCCAATAAAGGGCACAGTTAATGTTAAAAAAAACCTGTTTAAACTGTAATAAGTCTGAAAATATGCTTCTCTCAGCAGTGAGAATACCCTTGTTTTCCTCAAAAAGAAAAACTACTATATTTTTTTCATAACAAAAGTTTATTGCACTACCGTTGAAGTTTTCATTTGGTAGAATGGTGAAGTGTCAAGACATTAATTCTTAGCATTTCTAGCCCAAAGCAATATTCAGATGCAGAATTTTCAGCTCATGTTCTTCCGCCACTAGGCAGCGAAGAGGATTACAGCCAGGAAGGTGGAACTATTTTCTCCTGTTAGCTCCTTCTCCAGTCACTATCCCACCATCTTAGTCCATTCCCCAACTCAGTCGGCTAAAGCAACCCAGATAGCCATGAGTTCAGTGTTTCCTAACATTCATGCTGGACAATCGACCCTAGAGAGGGCTCCCTATATTAGGGTTTCCTCTATTAGGGCTCTCTCTATCGGGGCTCTCTATCAGGGCTCCCTCTTTCAGGCTCTAATCAGCTCATCAGATCCACAGCCAGGTACCGGCTCAGGTACTATAAATTTCGTTATGTCTGCACTCCAAATAGCAAGACACTTCTGGGGTCATTCGGCCCTAGATATGCCCGCTGTAATCAGCTAGGACCATTCCATATTATTATTCCAGCAATGTTTGTCATCTCCTCTCTCGGGCAGCTTATGCACTTCCATCAATTTAGGTCCAGTGTACAGATTTTAAATGAGCATTTCAGCATACCCATCCATCAAGTCACAACTTGCTTCTTACAGAGACCGAGGTTTCTGCCCACCAGACCTTTTCTCTACTAAGACGCTTTAGGTTTTATTGGCTATACCTTACCTCTGCACAGAAACCGAAGATTCTTACGTCCGTCTTACCTTTAACTCTTCATGGAAGACCAAAGGTCTTTCTGCCTTCATGCCTTACCTTTTTGATGCCAAAGGTTTTAGCCTTTACACCTTACCTATTCGGGGGCCGAAGGTTGTTCCGTCCATCATGCCTTACTCATTTACAAAGCCATAAATTGTTTCTGCATATCATAACTTATTTCCTACAGCAATTTCTCAATTTTACTCTACACATAACCCGTCGGCCACCAGTCCAGCTAAATCTTAGCAGCAGCAACATCAGTTGTCTTCCTCAGTTTCTTCAATCGGAGAGTTAGCTGCCACTCTCATTCCTCTGCTACTTTACCAATATCAGCCATCCTTTCTCCAAGACTACTGCAATCGCAATTTCGGTTTCCAAACAAATCAACCTGAAGGGAAGAATAAAAATCAGCCTAAGTCAGATCATACCCATTTCAGCATCCTAATCCTAGCATCATACCACTACAAGTCCTGTTATTCCTATGGTCAAGGTCTATTTCTATCTTTGATTCACAATTATTTCAGGCTTCTACTGGCCGGCATTGAATAGATCCCATGCAGTACAGGGGACAGTCCTTGAGGTTCTGCTCTACCTCCTTATCCTCAAATAATCGGCTTCCTCCCTTTATCTCCCAACATTCCAGTGGCATTCTACATCGTATACATACCCTTACTACAATCACGCTAGTCCTCTCGTCACGTGTTTCATTATTTCAAGTCAGTACTGTAATTTTTGTGCAGTATCAAGTTATCTTCTGATTCACTTTGGCTCTTTTTGGCCTCTAATCAGGCTCACCACATCAAGTCTACCTCCGGGGGCAAAGTACTCGGAGAAAGCCAAATAATTTACTGTCCATTCCCGTCATTGTCCTTTTACATCAGGTTAATACTCTGGAAGCCCCAAGCACAAGTGGAAGGCAAGGCCTGAATTTGTGGGAGGGGCTGCAAGCCATTATAAGCAAGGCAGCAGCCTCTCCCACTGGGGTTCACTACGTCAATAGCCCCCCCCAATTACACTTACCCATCCCTCTTTATCAACTTATTCTCAAGGTGTGCCCTCTAATCAGGCTCACCATGTAAAGTCTACCTCCGGGGGAAAGTACCTGGAGAAAGCCAAATAACTTACTGTCTATTCCTGTCACTGTCCTTTTCCCCAAGCACAAGTATTGTTGTGTTTAAGGCTAATTTTAGCTAACCTTCAGACACTCTGTTGTATTATTTTTTTGAATATGCATAATTAGAAAGTGGCCACACTCATGTCTCTTAAGAGTCTGAATACCTTAACCAAACTTGAAATATACTGCATAGTATTGGCACATATTTGTACATAGTAATCAACATTGTATCGCCCAACTTGGAAATCCTTTCCTCATAACTAAACCCTTCCATTCAGTTTATTAATCTTGTTGACTGTGTCTGAATTCTTTCAAGTTCCGGAATGTGTTCTTTATGGACTGCTGCCCAGAACTCAAGCTGAGGTCAAGATGAGGTTCAAAAGTCTGTCATAAATGTGCTTTTCCTATATGTAGCATGGCCAGATTTGTTAAAAAAAAAACTGATAAAGCCTAGAACAGATAATTGCTTTGAAACTAGAATATTCCATTTTAGTTCACAGGGTAGAAAAAATGGATTTAATCTACAACAGATAATGCTTCTGAGATTATAACCCTTCTCTTTTTGGTTCACAGAATTTTATCTCCTATTTGTTTATTTACCTCAGTTATGACACACTTTGAACTTATTGCTTATTAGAAGGGTGTATAAGCAAACAGGGGTCATATGGCGAGGCACAGCTGACTGCATATTGATAGGATACATGTTCTACTTCACCAGATACCACAGTCTTAAAGCTCATGCAGTAAAATATTTTTTATATTTTTTTTTACAAATGCTGGCTAAGAATACGTTTTATTTTTAAATGTTTTTTATCTATGTAGCACTAGATACGATGCAAACAAATGGAAAGTCAAGGAAAAAGAGAGGCAAAAGAAAGTAGAACAAATGGATCCAAAATGAAAGAGAGGGAGAGAAGAAGATAGAGATAGATAGATAGATAAAAGCGAATGCACTTTGGGGCAAACCAGCAGAACATAGAGAACAAATGATCCCATTGACTTAAATGGTGTGAGGAGGGATGAGGAGCTGTTAGTAGATGTGAGCTAAAACGTAATGGAGATAAACAATTCTACACCTTCCACAAATGGCCAAGGAGGGACACTTTTGTTTTAGGTTGTGTTGCTGGAGGAGTGTCTGGCGGATGGAGCATTACAGAGAATTGTTAGGTTATTTTGTGACTTATTGACAAATCTTTCTGTAACTGAATAAATGATTTAGAGCAAGACAAAAGTATTTTATGTATACAGACTAAGGTATAAACACATATACTGAATTTTCAACAAACATTAATATTAGTTTTATTGCTGTAGAGCAATGTGATACACTTCTATACACTTCAAACACAAAAACTTCCATAAGTGCTAGTTATAACAGAAATATCACACAAGGAATAAAAACTGGGCCTGATCAGGTTAAAGAGTTCCTAAAAGTTCTTCGCTCGTTGTTGCTGCTGTTCTCCTGTAGATCTCTGGTAAAGAGTCCTCTCACAACATACAAAAAAGCACAAGGTTTATTAATGAAAATAATTAAAATATACCTTTACAGATAATAAAGTATGTTAGATAAAATATTATAATGGGAAATACAGCTTCCTCAGGGACATATATTATAATACAAATAACTGCAACATACCTCTTTTTATACTTTCCCATTATTGTTATCTTTCCCACCAAACAAATCCATTGTATTGCTCTACATAGCCCAGAATCTATCCATCAACCGTTGGAACACACACGCCTCCCACTCCTCTTTTGGCTTTTCTTTCTAACCAATAAGATATTTGGGCCTGGAATGTATATGCACTACGTGCCCCCTCATTAAATCCACCCATCCAAAAGTTTGCCAGCATACGTTGGGAGTTATGTATTACGAGTATTTCCCATTATAATATTTTATTATTTTATCTGCTATATTTTAATATCTGTACAGGTATCATTTTAATTATTTACATTAATAAACTTTTACATTTAAGCTTTGATTTCAGCCTTATTCACGCTGGGCCCCATTCCATTGTAGCTCAAATATATAGCATCATATTTGGGTGTCCCGCTAGTACCATTAGGCATCTGGATATTGCTAGGAAGAGAGCGAGTGGAGGAAAAAAGGGGCGCAGAGACAACAGCTGATACCTACATTGGGGTTATCCAGGGAAGGTGCATACACCTAGAGGCTGGTTTTTGCCTCTTTAAAGGGATAGTAATACTTCGTTTTATCTTTATTTTATTTTGTAGGCATTAAAAAACATGAAGAACGATATAAGTCTTATCTCCCAAACCTTTATGGTTTAAGAGATATTCACAAGCAAAGTATCCCCCCCCCCCCCGTTCAGCCTGATCAGAAGGGAGGTGCCCAAGTAGACTGCAGAGAGGGACAATCTTCAATTAAGATAAGGGAAAAAGCTGAAAAACTTGTCAAGGGGGGAAGGACTTTCATTGTTTTCATACAAAGAAGAGTGTCCCCTGCTGTTATCTGTCTGGTCTTACAACCAGATTCACATCTGAGAAGAGATGGCTTACACTAGGAAAAAGGGACGGGAGGGGAAACTTTGCTTGTGAATATCTCTTAAACTATAAAGGTTTGAGAGATAAGACTTATATCATTCTTCATATTTTTTTAATACCTACAAAATAAAATAAAGTTAAAACGAAGTATTACTATCCCTTTAAAAGCTGATTCCATCCATTTATAACTTTTTCCTGGGTGTCAGGTCCATGGAGGCAGACATTACAGATGCACACCCATCTGATCCATAAAAGGGTTAAGATTACCATGTGCAGTGGGTTAAGTTTGTGTCCTCCTCCATGTACATGACAATGATATCCAAGAACAACTGACTATGTAATCTGTTGAATCAAGGAAAAAGTCTGAGGGGCCATTAGGAATGTTTGGCAGTAGTAATATAATGGGAGCGGGGATTATTATGTGGTATTACATCCCCCTTTCCGAATGGATGAGACTTAATTCAGGTGATCAGTTAGAATAGTTGACACAACAGACAAAAGTCTATAGACCACCTCCATTTTGCCCACCAAGGCTGCATCTAGAATGTAAACAGGTTTATCTGTGTTAGGATATTGCCACCAGTAACCGATCACTATCTGCTCTGCTTTAAATAGAGAAGATAATTAGCTAAGTCTAGGCCTCCCTCAGTTACCTGCAACTGAATGGTTTTAAGGTGGGGGCAGGATGTACCTGTTCCTAAACTGACTGAGGAGATGGTGGTATGAATAAAACAGAATAATTTTTGCTTGGATCCATATGGGGCGCTTATAGAGAATGTATAGTAATTGTGAATGAAATGTAATTTCGATGAGAGAAATATAGTATGTTTAAAAGAAAATGATTTTGTAGGTGGTGCTGTCCATTTATGTTCCATCAAGATAAGGGAATGTTTATGTGTATATGTATGTCTGTTACAAAGTGCACTTTTATATTAAAGCAACTAATATTAGCTGTAGCATTAGTGTATGCAACGGGCCATGAAACTGATTGGCTAACTGTGCTGTAAAACTAGATTGGAGACTAACCAGTTACCTGAGCTTAACAAGTAAAAACAAGGAACATTGGATACCCTCAAGGAGACATGTAAATAGACAAAGATGTGTTATTCTAGGGCAAACCAACGGCACCATAGTGGACAATTACAAATTCTCATTGATTTACAAATTCTCATTGATTGAGTGCCAGGGAGATATCTAACGCATTGGAAAGCAATGTTCTGAATACCTGCGTGGAACTCAAGGGTTAAATGGGGCTTTTAACCCCCAGAATCATTGTGTCTCAGCATTAGTCCTCAGAGTACACACACCGACTGTGCAAGTTTTCCAGCTATCCCTGCTTGTTAACCCTTTGAGTGCCAGAGGGGTACGCACACACTGGCATTCAAAGTGTTAATAGGTAGTGGGTAATCAATGACTGGGTCACTGTGATGGCTCTACCCATGCTTAATCAAGGATATCCTGAAAATCTGAAGTGTTGATATCCCCCCAAGGACTGAAACTGAGAATCATTACCCTGAATGCTACAAGGGTTATCAATGCATTGCTAAACAATTGGAGACTTCCCTTGCATTCACGGAGTTAAAAGCCACATTTAAATCATGAGGAATCTGTATTTTTTCTGTATGGTCTAGTTGCTGTGCCCTAGATTCGCTCATCTGTCTCTTTGTGCATAGTCACTTGTTGCAGAGTGAAAACTGCTTCATCAGATAATAGTATGTTGGGAGTATCCTGATCAAAACCAGTTCCTGATATTTCATTAACCTTCTGAGCACCGGAAGGGTATCCAGTGTATTGGAAACAATGTGTTGGATACCCCTTTGGGATTCAAAGGGTCAAACTGAATTTTCAGAGGCACAATTTATTTTTATTTCATTGAAATTCAACTTACCAAACGTGAGGTTCTTCTGCAGTACCTTTTGTCAGCATCCATGAACATTAACCCTTTGAGTGCCAGAGGGGTACGCAATGCATTGCTCTTCAATGTGCCGCGAACCCCTCGGGCACTCAAAGGGTTAATTATATTTTTAGGTTTGAGACACCACCTGTCAAATGAAATATGGGGTGGGAACCATAGACAGGGCATTTGCAATATTAGAGAACACTGCAACCACATTTTTCTCCACATAAACTCTGCAACTGCCAGTACCAGAGAGCTATTTGATGCATTATGCTGCAAGGCCTTGGTTACCTCTCTGGCACACAAAGGGTTTAAATCATGTTGAAAATATCCTGTATAGAGGTACCAGATTCCTGTCTAGGTAAATCTATGATCATGCAGTATATGGGATTTCCACTGAATAGAGTCATAAATAGATGAGTGAAGTTAATAGACGATACATCATAAGTTAAATTGATGGAGAGAATGATTTCCGTAACTGAGCGACAGAGGGGTGTGCAACTTGTTGCGTTTCACACTTCTCTGGCACTTAAAGCGTTACAACATTTATACTAACTATAAAAAAACTTATAAGTATTAATATAGCTGAGTCATAAGGCTTTATAAAACCCAGTCTACAGAAACACAAGTGCCATAGAATGCAGAACCTTCCGTCTCCATTTCTGCATTTACTAAGCGTGTTCAGATTTAAAGGAACAGTGAGCATTTCATACTTTATGGCTTTTCCTGCAGAATCAAACAAGGCAACTTCCACTGCTGGAAGATTTTTCATTCAAGCGATATTCCAAATTAAGCTGTTAACAGCAGCACAAACTGCTTTCCAGAAGGCAATGTCGCTTAGTGTGCACCCTAGGGAAGAGTTTGAGTTATTGACTATGTATCCATAGTAAGTGATAGGAACAGCACCACCTGGTGACTCTTATAGATAATTACAATTTAATGTAAAAAAAGCCAAAAAATTTTTGAATGCAAGATCTCCCAGTAGTGGGATAAACCTTTTACTTAGAAGGGAAAGAATTACAATATATATATAGTTTTCATTAAAATGTTACTGCTTCTTTAACCCTTTGAGTGCCAGAGAGGTTGAAATGTGTTGGATACCTCTCTGGCACTCAAAGGGTTAAATAACAGCACTGGAATGGTCTGTAAGTGTGTTCCTCCTCCAAGAGGTCTCTGTAGCTGAACACAGCTTAGTAAATGGACTTTTGTCTCTTACTATTTCCTGTGGATTCAACTCCTTGAGCACTAGACAGGTCTCTCAATGTACCGACTACCTCTCTAATGCACAATGGGTTTTATTAGCTAACATCAGTATGTAACACGGGGCCTTATGTAGAAAGACAAAGTGGACCCATTCTGGGGCAAACCAACTGCGCCACAGGGGGCAAATACAACTTACTATTTATTTAAATGGGGCATTCAACCACCTGAATTCTATAGAGGTCTCCAACAATATATCTCTAGCATGAAAGAGATTAAAAACCTCATTTAACCAGTTGAGTGCCAGATGGTTAAAGCACTGGTATTGTTTGGTGGTCCTTATGGTGCAGTTGGTTTGATATAGAATTGTTCCATTTCACCTTATACATAAGATCTCTACTAGCAAATTATTATAGAGGATATACACACACACACACACACACACACACACAATATAAATTTATATAGACGTGTTGTGTGTGTGTATATATATATATATATATATATATATATATATACACAAATCTGCAGTCCATATTTAGTGGTGGTGCAATCCGGGCTGACAGTCCACATCATGTGATGGTAGACTACAATTCCAATGACTTGTCTTATTCAACAAGCACCTTCATCTTTAACCCTTTGAGTACTACAGGGTTATGCATTCTGTACCCCTCTGTCACTCAAAGGGTTAAAACTGGTTTAGCTTTCCTCCCTATGCAAAAATGTATAGATTGAAGACATAGGCCCATATTTATAACCGGAAACTGGAGTTATTCTGGAGTAAACCAATTGCACCATAGGGGACAAATCAAAATTCTTAAGGTCTCCAGTGCATTGCAAAGCAATGCATTGAAGACCTCTCTGGCATTCGATGGTAAAAAAAGTTACATTCAACTGCATGGGAATTTAGGATTTTGTTATTTGTCCTCTGTGGGGCAGTTGGTTTACTCCAGGTTGCTTTTATATATACAGTCCATAAAGCCTTATGTTGAAAAACAAGGGTAATCATTTCTGGGATTTACCAACTGCAAAATAGGGTACCAATAAACCTTATCAAAATTCACAAATGGATATTTATCAGAGAGGTAACCAATGCATTGCAACATAATGCACTGGATACCACGTTGACATTCAAAGGCTTATACCCCCTTGGGGGCTTTGCAATGCATTGGTGACCTCTCTATCCTTCAAGGGGTTAAAAGCCCCATTTAAATCAATGGAATGTTGTCCCCACTGGTGCAGTTGGCTTATTCCAGAATTGCTGCACTTTGTCTTTCTACATCAGGCTTTAGGGCTCTGTGTAAAGCCAAGTGGGGCAGGACTGGGGTAAACCAAAGGCATGCATAGGGGAGGAAGGAAAATTCTATTGATGTAAGTGGGGATTTTAACCCTTCAAGTGCCAGAGGGGTACACACCGCATTGCTTAGCAATGCGTTGCGACCCCTATGACACTCAAAGGGTTAACCTCTTGAATGTTAGCATTCTAGACCACGCTACCATCCTAGGAGTTACAAACCACACTGAAATCAATAGTAGTTTGGGGAATCCTTATTTCTACCCTAAAGTGCAACTGGTTTAACCCCTAGAATTGCTTCATAAAGCCCATACTGTAGAGTGCACATGTTCACAATACATTATGATTTTATGCCATCTGCAGCATAGAATTTGCTTTAAATGTATCCACTTCTAAGTCAAAGCAATGTGCTATAAACATATCTAACACTGAAAGGGTTAACTTTTAGCAACATATCCCTCCCACACAAAAAAAATAAAAATGAAAAAATTGCTAGTGTTCAGTTAGAGACTAAAAAAACTAATATTGCAAGTGTCTTTCTTGCCTTACATATGCTGGCTAAACAGAAAAGGCAATGTGAGCTCTGAGTTCACCTTCTATAGACGTTTATTAATATAGGACAGAATCAAATCTCATATGTTCTGAGGCCAGCTACAGCTAGCCCCCCCAATACTAACATTCACATTGCTTCTTATTGGTAGAAGGACAATGGACACCAGACCACTATCTCTTTAGTGTCAAAGGTCTGTGTAACTCATTAATATTCCAAATTCCTGTATAAAGACTTACTAATAAGACATTCAATTTGGACCTGTCACCTTGATTCAAGTTTGCATATATGAAAACCTCATTAACAACTACCTGTGTGTCATGTTGGCCAAAAGACCAGAAAATGTACAGTTAACCCTTTGACTGGCAGAGGGGTACGCAATGCATTGCGTACCCCTCTGGCATTCAAAGGGTTAAGGAGACAGTGATGTTTCATATTCTAATTAATCTTTTCATTGATGTTTTGTATGCTAATGAAGCCTTTTCAGTGGTGTTCCATGTGTTATTGAAGGCTTTCCGTGATTTTTCATATGCTAATGATGCTTTGTGCAGCAACAGGAGACTTTTTTGTTTTCACTTTTCCCCAGAAATAAGTGTGAATATTTCCTAAACTATACATCTGCGGGATGTTTGGTTAACATGATACATAGACAGTTTTAATGACTTTTTCAAATATGTAAAAAAAAATTGAAGTCCATTTCTAGATAGAACTAGTATAGATTATTTGTGATGAAGGATCCTTGTTGTGTTGTTCATGGTATTGGATTCTAAATAGAATCAGCTGAGATACATACACATTAATTGTTATGATTTTTTTTAATATATATTTTAAGTAAGGTTAAACACTACCAGGACATTTTGTCACAAATCTTATCAAGGTCAGGAGACACTAATGCTTAACAATTAGGTAGTCATAAAAAGATCAATGTGTGTAATACTTCCTTTGCCTTCCCAGATCTCTGGGTCTTCTAATATGTAGTTTGCCTTTACCATCTCTCAAGGAGCTTTAGACGATGTTCACCACCTTAAATCTGTTTTTGTCCATGTTTTGTACATGGAAGGACAGATGGATTAAGTAGAGATAATTCAGGGGAATCCACCAATCAGACAGATGTGTGCTCTGGTTGCGGCCACTAACCAAAGCATTAGGAAAATGAACATGTGTTTAGCTTCCTTGGAAAGTCAGGCTACAAATTTAGACATTCAGATTATTAAAATGGTGAAGAAAAGTTTACACTTTCTTCAGCTCCTTGGATGCTAGAGAGGTTTTCAAAGACCAGAATCCAAGGGGTTGATAAATGTTTTACTGGACCTTATGTATAAAGTCACAGTGGAGCAATGTTAAGACAAACCAACCATACCATACAGGACATATACAATTTAATTTAAATTAGGGTTTTTAAACCTTTGAATGGTAGAGACCACACTAACATTCAAGATGTTAAAAGTACCATCAATTCAAAAAGTTATTTGTTCCCTGTTTTGAGGTTGGCTTGCCCCACAATTGGTCTACCATTTCTGTATACATAAAACAAGGGTGTCCAGCTTTGATCCTCAAGGACCACCAGTAGTCCAGTATGTAAGGATTTCCCTGTTTGAGCACTGGTGGGGCCAATCAAAATTAATAAGTCACTGATTAACTCATCTTATTCTTAATCAAAGAGATCCTTAAATCATGGCCTGTTGGTGGACCTTGAGGACCAAACTTAGACACAAGGGTTCTAAAGCCTATTTGGCTTGGAACATGCATATCCCTGCACATCTGTTTGTCATGGTACCATACTTAACATGTCACACCTTTCCTGATTTTTCATTACTATGTTGTTTTCACAGTCACACAGAAATTGTATTTTTTAACTACTTGTCACAGTTTGTGAAACCATTGGATTATTCTATAAAAGCGTAAAACCAATGCATGAATTTATTACATTTCAACATCACTCAGCTCTATGGGCTGTATTCATGAAGAGGTGCAGTCCTGGGGCAAACAACTGCATCATAGAGGACAAATAAAAATTCTGCAAATTCCCATTGATTTAATGTGACAATCAACGTCCTTTTTCACTTTACATTTTCTGTAAACTCATGTTGCTTATATTTTTATTTTTTTAATCAACATTGTTTTACTCATTTATAGCTCTGAGGAGAAGGAACTATTTGAATGTGCTTCCATCTTTCTGTGTGAGGCTGTAAAAGCAGAGAGAGTGATACAATATAAAAAAGTCAGTGAAACAATTTAGAAAAGCATGCCTCTATATGCAGTTCACTAGCAAATAAACTGTGGGCCCCATGGCTTGTCATTTTAATTACAGTGCTGCCCTGCTGGTCCTAATTCTGTTTTAGATAAACTTGATTTTCTGTCACAATACAGAGCAGGGATCTGTTGTCTGGTTTAGGATCATGGGAGTTGTAGTCTCCAAGAGCTTGAGACCCAAAGTTTGCATATACCTGTTCTAGACATAAGTTAGATGCTCATTATCAGAGCAGCCACAGCACTACAGCATACTAATTACATTGCATCCCTTTCTCCAGACTTAACAAAATACTAATGCAGCCATTCTTGTGGCCCTCATTAGAGGGAATTGTTGAGTATGCATCCTTCCTTAGAGGAAATTGTTAAGTATGTGGTCTTCAACTGTATTTGGAGCTCAATGTTAGATACATAAAAGCATAAAGAACAGGCAAAATAGGTAAAGATGAAAATATAGGCAATACAGGAGGCAAATATAGTTTTTGATACCTTTTATTGGCTAACTAAGCAGATTTAAATGCAAGCTTTCAAGACCTTAGGTCTCTTCCTCAGGCATGTTATACAGATAAATATGAAAACATCTCTCTTAAATACAAGTACACATTGCATTGTTTAGAGTGGAAATCAGATAAGAGAACTCAATCCAGATCCAGATATCTTTGATCAGTCAATGGTAAATTGCACTCTTCCTCTGAGGCTTTAGAGGTATTTACGATGCTCTTGGGTCTGTTGGAGATATCTGGATCTGGACTGCGTTCTGTTATCTGATTTCCATGCTAAACAATATGATGTGTACTTGTATTTAAGAGAGATGTTTTCATATTTATCTGTATAACATGCCTGAGGAAGAGACCTAAGGTCTTGAACGCTTGCATTTAAATCTGCTTAGTTAGCCAATAAAAGGTATCAAAAACTATATTTGCCTCCTGTATTTCTACGGCTAACACGGTACCAACTCTCATCTGAATATAGGCAAAATGCATCTCTGGAAACTATTCGGATCTGCCACGGAGACCCCATGTTTTCAGACTGAATCACCGGGTCTCTGGAGACAGAGGCTGATTCTCCACTGGTGGTGACTTTCTTCTCCTTCCCACCCTGTTCCTCCCTCTTCCCACCCACTTCTTCTTCCCACCCTGTTCTGTCTATTTCTGTCTATTTCCCACCCCCTTTATGACACAAATTGCGTCATTGACATCCCCCTTGGCAACAGCACATGAGCCTTCTCAGGGGGGCTCAAAATCAGGAAGTTCCCAGGTATGGCAATATGACTACACAATATGTACTTGCAGAATATTTAATGACAAAAAGAAGTTGACTTTCTCTTTTAATCTGGTTTTAATTCTCTATCTTTCAAGTGATTATAAGCACAATTTAAATCAATTGGAGTTTGTAACCCACCCACCCCTACAGTGAATTTGGTTTGCTTCAGAACTGCACCTCTTCAGCGCGATGAATAAGATGTGTCATGAAGGAGTTCACCTCACATATTAACCACTTTGCTGAAAAAACCTGTCTGCCTTCCATATAGCTTTCATCACTGAATGTTAGACAAGAACTACTGTATACAAATATTCCAGTACCTTTGTCTTTTAAATCAATAATGGGTCTTGATTTTTATTAGAGATTTATAAATTAAGAGAAAAAGTTTGTAAAATACTTTTGTACATATTTATGATCTGATTTAAGTGCAATATTTTGTTCTGTACAGTGTGTAATAAAGATTTTGGAACATATATTTTCTTATTACCAAATCATTTTGTTTGTTTTTCACATCCTATTTAACCCTTTAAGGACCAGAGGCGCGCACAACGCATTGCGAAGCAATGTGTCGCGCACGCCTCTGGTCCTTAAAGGGTTAAAGTTGAAATATGATAATTCTAGCACTTTTCTTGCTATGACAAATGTGTCTGTATTTAAGCATGCATGCAAGATAGAAGCACAATTACTATCATTTGTTCTTAATGCAATTCATTTGACATTCCCGCTAAGCTTATTTTTCCTTTCATAAGCAGTAATCACAAATGTGTTTATCTTTCATGAACAGATTTACAGTGTTTTGGCAATAAAATATAGTTGTTATTCCGACAATGATTATTTTGTTCTTTTACTTCCCCAATAATGGGTAAACTTCACTTCCCTTTGGTGTAAAATAGGAGCGTCCACGTTTTTTCAGTCATGATCAGACATCCATATGCGTAAGAGCCACATTAACATTGAAATGCCTTGCATACCCCTCTGGCACTCAAAGGGTTAATTTATTTATTGGTAACAGTGGTGATTTATAGCATGTCAGCTATTCAGAATTTTTTTTTTTTAGCAGTAACACAAAAGCGGTATAAAAAAGTTTTATAAACTTTATTCATATATAATTTAAGTTATAGGTCCAGTGCTAGTCATTGATCAAGTTGATGAGAATATGGATATGTATAACAGATAGCTATTATCAAACTCTACTGTGGCTTACTGGCCTACAAGTTCATGTGTGCTAGTAATGATTCACTTTTAAAAGGTTGCGTGAAAAAGATCGTGCGGCTACATACCGCATTAAGCAGGTCTCCAGGATGAAAAGGGCGACATGAGAATCTCACCCTGCATAAAACCGCAAAATTATTATGTTGCCTCTTTAAGTGGCACAGGATTGCCCGCATATTAGATGTAAAAGAGCCTGGCTGGTCTGAGTTGCAACATGAGGGTGGTACCTTATCGATCTTGTTAGCGGAAGTGTTTATCTGTGTATAGAGCTCTGTGTAAGGCTGCTGCAGTAATTTGAAGAATAGTGACACGCTCGAACCTCACAGCAGCCTTAGCTGCTTAGCTCAACTAAGGTTCGAGCGTGTCACTGTGGTTTAAACGTGACCTTTTAAAAGGATACCCTAGTAATTAGGTAAAAAGTTGTTTTTGTTAAAAATATCAGGTGGACACACCCTGGGATCTAGCAGCCCACGGGTCGCACATTGGACATCCGTGGTTAAAATATTTTGTTATTCTTAAATGCACAGTGTGCTGGATTCTATTGCAGGTGATAAATGTTATCACCAGTTTTATCAAACATTTCCTATTGAAATTTATAGAGAAACCTGGAGATAAAAGCAGTGATAAAATTAGCACCTGCAATAGAATCCATCCCACTATCCCTTAACATGGAAAAATATGTATTGGAGGCCTTATACGGCTGAGTAAAACAAGGGTACTCCCACTGCTGAGAGATGTTGTAGTGAAAAGTTATTGTAGCTCAAATTAGCATTTTTGGGCTCTATACTAACATGACCTGAAATGTTGTAGTGGTGCTGTTGTTAACACAGCATGTGAATCGCTATTGTCATTGACAATTGAGGATATATATAAAAAAAAAAAAACATTCTTAGGGCTGTAGGTAGAGGAGTTCTGGGCCAAACCAACTGCACTATAGGGGAGTGCTAAAATGTATTTCCAGTCCATAGAGCCCACAGTGGGAAGCGAGCTCCATAGTACCAATATTTTTCTGTGCCTACTATAAAAATATATATATAAATGTTGACTACCATTAAAATCCCCAACATCCTATATAATAATTCACTAGGATGTTTGTCAGAAGCCGTCATGTGCAGTAGAGACTGCGCACGTTCTGGCAGTCTCTACTGCGCATGAAGCGGCCGCTTAACCCTTTGAGTGCCAGAGGGGTAGGCAACAAATTTCAAAGCAATGCGTTGTGTACCCTCTGGCACTCAAAGGGTTAACATTACCTGGACCTTGGCCCGTGTACACGGGCTTTTACACAGTGTTTCATAATCAGTAATACATCAGAAGGTTATATTACAGAAAAAGGTTACTGAGATTTTTTCTTACCCACTACCTTCAATATTCTGCTCAATTTTCCGATATTCCTGATCAGTGGATAACAACCAGTGCTAATTGTTGCAGTCCTGTCATGGGGAGGACTAGCTTCCTGAATCCCTGTGTGCTACTCACCAGCTTTCGATCTATTGCTGGTCAATACTCAATGTGAATACTCTTTGATGTTTTTTAAATACATGTTCCATGCCTGATCTGAACTCCACCTGGATACGACAAAGTGCTTTCCTATCCTTTTCTTTCTGTTTTGAATACAATTTATTGGTGATCCAGTTGGAAATCCATTTTCCAGCATAGAGTTAGCATCCCTCAGAAGAGTGATATGCTGCTAAAGATGATGCAGCATTTTTATATTTTTAGTATTTATGCTATACATCCTTGAACTTCTCATTCAGTCTACTTCACTATAAGGTGTCCCACTGCATGTCTTCTTTCTTGTGTTTTGCAGATTATAACTCCCATCATTCAGGAATGATGGGAGTTGTAGTATGGCAACAGCTGAAGGACCTCTCAGTGCCCATTCTTGTGATAAACAATATAATGGCATTAAAGGGTTAATAATGTTTGCTTAACATTGCAGCTAGGATCCCTCCGTATAATGTGTACTTTAGCTCTGTTATCTTCCTAATGCTGACATCACAATATTTCCAATTATATTAAATCATAAATTGTCCCTTTCGCACACCTTATGGTGACGTCGGTCTTCTTTGGTCAGATCTGAAGGAGGATTGCAGAGAGGGACAATTTTCATTCAGTAGAAGGAAAAACCTGCCCTCATTCATCAAGGAGAGTAGGGTTCCCTTATACTGGATGAAGAAAGCTTGTCCCTCGTTGTTATGTGTCCAGTCTTCAGATCTGAGGGGAGGTGGTTTCCTTTACTGTAAAAGAGTTGGAGGGGGAAGCAAGTGAACAATCAATGGCACTGCTGTGAGGTAATCTAGTAAGCAAAATATAATCCCTAACCAAATTAGAAACACTCACCCTCTGTATTAACTTCATCCACGGTGCTAGTCAAAGGGATTCCAATCCTTATAGCAAGTGAAGAAGAGAAGACTGCACAAAATGTGGAGTTTAAAAAAATGTAAACACAACTTTATTCACAGAGAGTGGCAAGGACGCCACACATGCTAAACAGTCTTGCGCATTTCACACGTCGAGTGCTTAGTCAACGGAGGGGGACAATTTTTGATCTAATATCATCGAAAATATTGAGATCTTGGCATTAGGAATATAACGGAGGGATCCTAGCTGCAATGCTAAGGAAACATTAATAACCCTTTAAGACAAGAATGCACAAAATTAATGTTTTTACTGACTATGATATGATCCATAACTAGACTAATAACCTGCCTAATTTTTTCTACATAAAATGTATGTATTTAGTGTTCACTATCTGCATGATTTGCTAAAGAGCAGGCAAATTATTAAGACTGATGTACTTAGAAGAACTGAATAAATTGTGGGTCAAAACAATGGCACCACAGGGGGCAAATTAAAAGTCTTCAAGCTCACATTAAACTGAGGCATTTAACTGCTCGGATGCTAGAGAGGTCTCTGTTTAGCAATTTAAATCCTTGGAAATGTGTGTGTGTTCCCTTAAATGCAGATGGTTTGCCTCAAGAATAATTACAGTCCTGCTTAGTACATCAGCTTAGGTATGCTTTCAAGGTGGTAATATTTTAATAATTTAACCCCATGAGCACCAAAGGGGTAGACATTGTGATGTAATGCTTTGCACACCTTTATGTTCCTCAAAGGGTTAATAGAATTTATATAAAAAATGCATACACAGTGTGTCAAAACCTTTAAATGTAATATCTGTTAGGCCGCTAACATAAACCCCTCACCAAATGCTGTGTTAAAACTTCCAAGCTGTGTAGATTTAAAAAACGATTTGTTCTATTGTAGAGCTACATAAGAGGATTTTAAATCCTTTTCTCTTAGTCCATATAACATACAGGTACCATGGGGAGGAGACATCCTTCCTAGTAAGCTGGAACATTTCAAAAGACAAGGTCTTGGAGGTGGAGCCTTCCCTTCTCCTTATAAGGCTACCCTAGTCCCACCCTTTCCAGTTTGACTTGAGACTAGCTCACTAAATAGGACAGCGAGAGAAGGAAAAAAGGTAAGCTACTGTGAGCAATAAGAACCAAGAAGGACTTTCATGTCCAGAAAAGTGAGACCATGGGAGGTCACCGTTCAATGGGAAGGAGACCTGTATGTCAAATGGACTAAGAGAAAAGAATTTAACAGGTAAGACTAAATACTCTTTTCTCTATTGTCCAATATGACATACAGGTACCATGGGGATATACCAACATTAAGCTACCAGGGTGGGAAGTAAGAGAAAGGACCTAGCAACAGTCCTCATGATACCGGAGTTCCCTAGGACTATCCAGAGCTAGGAACAGCCCAAACATAACTGTGTCAACAGACACTGAATAACAATAGCATAGCACACAAGAGCAAGAGCCAACCGGGCTCAAACAGGTAAAGAACAGTAAGGTACAGGAACGATTAGGTCCTTAAACAGGCAGAACTGCCTGCAGGACCTTCCTGCTAAAACTGGCTTTGGCCAAAGCCAGAACATAAACAGGGAATAGGTTACTTCCTGAGTTTGTAAGCCTTGCAAATGGTAGACTTAATCCAGGATACAATAGTGACCTTGGACGCAGCCTTACCTACCCTAGGACCCTCAGGGATGATAAACAAGGCATCAGTCTTACAAAACAGTGCAATAAAATGTAAGACAGTGCACAGCATCCTACAAGTGGAGATCCCTCTCCTTGTCAGATTTGGGGTCAGGACAAAATGAAGGCACAGCAATCTCCTGACTGATGTGAAACTCAGAGACCACCTTATGAAGGAATTCCTGGAAGGTATGAAGAACAGTCTTGTCCTTGTGAAACACCAGGAAAGGCGGCTTGCAAGATAAAGCCTGCAACTCTGTGCACAGAGGCTGTAGCCAGAAGAAAAGCCATCTTCCACATCAGAAGACATATAGGAATGGTAGCAAGGAACTCAAAGGGAGGCCGCTGCAAAACACCCAAAACCAGATTAAGGTCCCACAGGGGTGTGGGAGCCTTGTAGGCAGGGAAAGCATGAGCATGAGCAACCCCCTGAAAGAACACCTTGACATCTTGCAAGATGGAGATGTGTTACTGGAAAAATACAGAGAGAGCCTAAGTCTGATCCTTCAAGGAACTAAGACTGAGCACTTTGTTCACACTGTCCTGTAAAAAGGACAGTACCACCAAGAAAAAAGGACCAAACACTGTGGTAGGCCTTAGAGGAAACAGGCTTCCTAGCCTGGCTCATAGGGGAGATAACCTCAGGGAAGAAACCTTTTCTCCTCAGGATGGAGGCTTCAACAGCCATGCTGTCAAAGCCAGACGCTCCACTTCCTCCTTCAGGTACCCCTGAAGAAGACGATCCGGTCTGAGTGACAGTGGAAATTGATCCCGAATTGAGAGGTAAACCAACTCGGGGAACCATGCTCTCCTGGTCCAATAGGGGGCAATCACGATGACTGCCGGACTGTCCATCCAAATCTCCCAAAGCACCCTGGAGATAAGAGGAATTGGAGGGAAGATGTAAACCAGATGAAAGTGCCATGGAATCGATAAGGAGTCCATGGCAAAGGCCAGAGGATCCCCCAGTGGGAACAAAACATGTTGTTCCGTTTCGCCATCAGATCTATCTGAGGAAGACCCCACCACTGCACCAACAGGTCGGAAACGTCTGGGAGGAGCTCCCACTCTCTGGGGTCCACCCTGTGGAGACTGAGGAAGTCCGCCAGGATGTTGTCTACCCCTGGAATGAGCATGGCGGAGATAGCCGATACATGGTCTTCTTCCCAAGCCATGATAGACTTGACTTCTGACCAAGCGGGAGCACTTCAAGTGCCTCCTTGCTTGTTGATGTAGGCTATGGCCGTGGCGTTATCTGACTGGACTCTTACTGGATGACCTCACAGCTGAAGGGACCAGTACACAAGAGCATGCCGGATAACTCTGAGCTCCAGGACATTGATGGATTGAAGGGACTCCTCTAGTGTCCATTTGCCCTGGATCCCCAAGTGACCCAGGACAGCATCCCAGCCACTCCAGGATCACAAACATTTTTCCCTGCTCCAGGTTGCTCCTTTCCAACCACCTGTGGAGATCTTGTCGGGTCTCCGGAGGTAGGGAGACCCTCAGATCCAGAATATCTGGATTCCTATGCCAAGAGTGGATGATGAAGCTCTGGAGCTCCCTGGTGTGGGCCATAGAGTAAGGGTATCGCCTCCATGGTAGACACCATGTGGCCCGAAAGTATCATGAACTTCCAGACTGGGGCCAAGGGCCACTGCAGAGCTTGGGACACCAGATGCATAGTTGCTGAATGGAGTCCTCTGTCAGAAAAACCTTCCCAAGACAGATGTCGAACTTGAGACTGAGGAAGACCAAATCCTAAGAGGGAACTGAAGAAGACTTTGACATATTGAGGACTCACCCATGGTGGAGCAGAATCTGAGCACAGTGCTGGACATTTTGGTCCAGGAGTTCCCTGGATGGAGCCTTCAGCAGAAGGTCGTCCATGTAAGGAGTCACCAGAATTCCCTGGGTGTGAATGAAGGCAATCAGGGCCCCCTGAACTCTGGCAAACACCCGGGGGAGGTTAGCCTAAAAGGCAGAGCATGAACTGGTAGTGCTCCATTCCGCAAGCAAAACAAAGGTACTTCTGACTGTCCAGGTGAATAGGAATGTGTAAGTAAGCATCCTGCAAATCCAGAGACAGGGGAATTCTCCTGGCACATAGCTGTGATGACAGAATGCAAGGACTCCATCTTGAAGCAAGCAGTCTCCACAAAACAACTGAGGTCCTTGCGGTCCAGAATGGGATGGCTGCCATCCGTCCTTCTTGGACAACACAAACAGAAGCGACTGAACCTCCTTGTTGAAAATTCACAACTTTTCCTGACCCAGGGGGAACCCTGGACTGGAAGAACCTGAAAGGAGGAAGGGACTTGAACCCTATTCTGTACCCTTCCAAAACCACCTGTAAAACCCACTGGTCCACACAGGACGCTACACACGTGTTGTAAAAATGGCTCTGATGCCCAAACACAGTCATCTGTGGACCAGGATTCTGCAGGTCATGCTGATGGAGACTTTCCAGACTTGGGTTTGGCAGCAGGTCACTTGGAATGCCATTGCTGCCTGGGTGAAGATCTGAGACAAGCTCTGGCAGGGATGAAAAAGATGCTGTTTCCTCACCATGTTAGGGTGTTTGGAGACTTGAGGTAAAAGGGTGCTCTTGCTCACAGTAGCGTCACTTATGATCTGCTTGAGCACAGACCCAAAAAGAGACTTGGCCTGAAAGGGAAGAGAAACCAGTGACTTTTTAGATGAAAGGTCCACAGACCATATCTTGAACCATAAAGTACATTGTGCCGTTACAGAAAACGGTGGATGCCTTTGCAGACAGCTTGACAACATCAGTGACATATGACTGAGCCTCAGACATGTTGGCCAGGAAGGCTAAAAGATCCTCCTTAGGGGTGCCATCTCTGACAGCCTCAGTAAGTTGTTCACCCCAGATAGCAATAGCACTCGTGACCCAGGAGGAGGCCAGAACAGGCCTCAATGCAGCGCCAGTGGCAGCAATATTGTACTTAAAGATAGCTTCCAGCTTCCTATCTGTCATATCCTTAAGGGTTGTAGCATCTGCCAAGGGCAGAGTAGTGGACTTAGAGAGCCTGGATATAGGGGGTCAACAACAGGAGGAGAGGCCCATTACGACAAAGCTGCCTCGGAAAAGGGGTACAGCTTAGATAATCTCTTTGAGAGAGATAGTCACCTATCAGGCATTTTCCACTCATCCAGGATAACCTGGTTCAGAATGGGGTTGGGTGGAAAAGGAGTCCTCATCAGAGGATTCTGTGAGTGCAGGTATACCTGGGGCCTTAGGGGCTACAAACCTGAAGGTAGTAGAGGGCTTTTAAGAATGGAGAACCCCTTGGAGGGATAAGGGAAATTTTGATATAGTAGACTTTAAAGGGATAGTAACACTTCGTTTTAACTTTATTTTATTTTGTAGGCATTAAAAAAACATGAAGAATGATATAAGTCTTATCTCTCAATCCTTTATGGTTTATGAGATATTCACAAGCAAAGTTCCCCTCCCCGCCCCTTTTACCTACTGTAAACAATCTCTTCTCAGATGTGAGTCTGGTTGTATGACAGTACAGATAACAGAAGGGGACAATTTTCTTTGTATGAAAACAATGAAAGCCCTTCCCCCCTTGACAAGTTTTTCAGCTTTTTCCATTATCTTAATTGAAGATTGTCCCTCTCTGCAGTCTACCTGGGCATCTCCCTTCTGATCTAGTTGAACAGGGGTGGGATACTTTGTTTGTGAATATCTCTTAAACCATAAAGGTTTCAGAGATAAGACTTATATCATTCTTCATGTTTTTTTAATGCCTACAAAATAAAATAAAGTTAAAATGAAGTATTACTATCCCTTTAAATCTTTCACCCAGACTGGCTCTTGCTGAAGGCTGGAAGGCCCCAGTGGTGTAGTGGGGGCCACAGCACATGAGGGACATAGGAGTCCTGAATATTCTTTAGGGAGCCCCACTTGGCATGAGGAGCAATAAGCAAAGGGGGTCTTAGGTCTAGCCCCATGCCCCTTTGGATCTGACATCCTAAAAGGAGTAGTGTCTAAACAGTATAGAAAACCCAAATACTGTGTCCTAGAATAATAATTCACCTTAGAAAGCCCAAAAAAGTACTTATTTGGCAGGTGAAGGGTTAATATGAGAAGGAGAGCAAGGATAATGCCACTTCTGCGTAGGATAAGCAAGCAGAACTAAAATGGCATCTCTAGAGCCATCAACCAATGCCTTATCTTTCATTCATGGGGTCTCAGGGGCCCCTGAGACATTGGGGATGTGAACCGGATTGTAGGGCATGAGGAGACAACAAGAATGAGCCCTCTCTCAACAAACGGTTGCAGAGATATGTCCCAAAACAGTTTGTAACTCCATATAGCCGAGCACACTTAGTAAAAAGCAAATTTTCTGTATTCAAACATCTTAAAACCCAACGTTTCAGTCCTCATTAGGACTTTCATCAGTGGCATTCACTTCACGTGTTGTTCACTACACCTGGTTAAAATACCTTTCCAAACCTGGTGCCGGAATAGCACGTGTCAGGCTGCCTTAGCAACCATAGACGCTACTCGCCATCAGGGTTGATCACAATATAAAATTACCATATCATAAGAAGCAACATACAAAAATTTTAAATATAATGTATCAAACTGAACTGCTTGTTCAAACCATTCGGCACCCGTGTATGGAGGGTATAAACCGAATACATTTCTATCTTAGCTAACCGGGTCGCCAGTCTTTGTTAAGCAAAAAGCGACATTTGGAAGATAGCGTGAGAGACCGTTTAATTATCTCTACTACCTTTACTGATTTGACCAAGCAATTTCAGGATATAACCAGACGTAATTGGCATCTTTTATTGGGGGATCCAGAGGTGGGACATATGTTCCAACATCCCCCATTGTTTGGTCACAAGAGTGGTAGAAGTTTGAGGGACATGTTGGTGAGTGCTGATCCAATTAATAAATATGAACAAGGACAAAGCGGAGTAACAAGGGGAGCATATAGATGTGACAATTGTGTTGACGTGATACATGATACATGATAGTTGGAAAAAGTTTAGTAGTGCCATGGGTGGATTACACCTTGAAGGTACAGAGTAATATCACGTGCACAACAGCTTATGTCGTCTATTTCCTCTTGTGCCCGTGTGAGAAGGTGTACGTGGGTAAAACCACTAGGCCCTTTAAAGATCGCATTCGCGAACATAGGTCCCTCATTGTAAGGGGTTTGAACGGGACCTTAACAGATGATCAATTGAAACGTGCTCTGGTGGCTAGACATTTCATACAGGAGAAACATTGTATCAGAGATTTGAAATGTTACCCATTTGAATATGTTAGACAAGCTCCACGGGGGGGAGATAGAGAGACCCGGTTAGCTAAGAGAGAAGTGTATTGGGTTTATACCCTCCATACACGGGTGCCGAATGGTTTGAACGAGCAGTTCAGTTTGATACATTATATTTAAAATTTTTGTATGTTGCTTCTTATGATATGGTAATTTTATATTGTGATCAACCCTGACGGCGAGTAGCGTCTATGGTTGCTAAGGCAGCCTGACATGCGCTATTCCGGCACCAGGTTTGGAAAGGTATTTTAACCAGGTGTAGTGAACAACACGTGAAGTGAATGCCCCTGATGAAAGTCCTAATGAGGACTGAAACGTTGGGTTTTAAGATGTTTGAATAAAGAAAATTTGCTTTTTACTAAGTATGCTCGGCTATATGGAGTTACATTATGATATTGGTTTAAGCCAGAAGCACCTGATATTGAGAAACGAGTACAGCAACTTATTCCAAAAATTGACCAAAACAGTTTGCCCCATAGAAGTCAAGGGTGCAAGTGCGGACGCACGGTAAGCGTACCTTAAAGGAACCTTGCACAAGAGATTCAAATTGTACAAAAGCTACCAAAGACACCCAAATACCCAAGGGGACATTTGGGGGTAATAAAAATGCATAACTCAGGAAAAAAAACCCTAACCCAGTAAAATCAGCAGGGAAAAGGTTAACAACCCAAAATGCAGCCATCCAAGCTCCATAAAACTCAGGAACAAACCAGAATAAAATACCCAACATAAGTGCAGGAGTTCTGGACTCCAAGAGTACACCTGTTTGGAGGGGAGCAAGTGGGACAAATAGACCATGGCACTCAAAGGGTTACTCAACAATCTTCATTTTCTGTCTTCAAGTTTTGATTGTGAATAACCAGAGCTTCAGAGAGACCCAGTAAGAAAAGAGAAACTTGGTCTTCAAGATTCTATTCACAGGGCTGCAAGGGTCCAAAACATTACCTGCAAGGTTGACAATCCTCCAGGGGAAGCCAGGAATGGTAACCCGCAAATGGGGGAATTGTGACACCCCATATATAAGAATAAAATAAAAAAATAAACTAAAAATGAAGCAGAGATGTTCCTAACCTATTCACTCTGGTCTGGAACATGTCAAACTGGATAGGGCGGGGCTAGGGTAGCCTGATAAGGAGAAATGAAGGATCCACATCCAAGACCTTGTCTTTTGAAAAGATCCAGCCTACTAGGAAGGATGTCTCCTCCCCATGGTACCTGAATGTCATATTGGACGACAGAGAAATACACTTTTACCTTGAATTAATGGGATTTGTATGAAGGGATGTGCCATTCTCAAGGGCAAGAAATGGCCTCCTGGCCTTAGTTAGAACAATTGTGTCGTAGTGCATCTTGTTCTGTTATTGACTCTTTTGGACTACCTATTTGGCCCTTTTTACCTTTGAAGTAGAAATAAAGATTTATTGTAAAAAAATGATATTTAAAGTCTCTCACACTGCCATACTGTTTGGTTTCAAAACCCCTTAACCCTTTGAGTGCCAGAGGGTTGTGCAACGCATAGCAAAGCAGCCACTGTCCTTTTTGGGAGCTACAAAAAGATTGGTGTAGAATGTGATGAAGTGTTCATTTGCAGGAATAAGGACCAACTCAGAGGTAGATCAGGGCCTTTCAAGGGGGTTTGTTAACCTTAGGGCAGACTTCTTGTTTTACCAAGCCTGTCTGGGCTTTGAGGCAAGGTGGGCTTAAAAACCTGAGGGGGTTGAACCTTAGATATCCCATACTGGTGGAGAAAATGGAAACCACGTGTCTTTTTTTAAGAAAATCTGAGGCAATAGGTACTCTTGCTTCCAGTGGCGTTACTGTTGACCTTGTCTAGGTCAGGGCCAAAAAGGTGTTTGTCCACAAAGGGAAGGGATACCAGGGATTTTTTCTTAAGCTTGGTCAGCTGAACAAATCTTGAGCCACAAAGTGTGATGTGTAGCTACCAAAAATGCTGAGGCTCTCCCAGAAAACCTAGAGGCATCAACGTCCACTTCTGTAAGGTGTGCATTTGCATCCAGAATTTTGGCAAGCATTATCAGCAGTTCCTCTTTGGGAACAACCCCTTGGATAGCAACTGAAATATTTTCACCCCAGATAGCCATAGAGGCCCCAGAGGTGAAAGAGGTATATAGGGTGTCTGAACTCTCCCTTAGAAACCAAGTTTGGCATGAGGACTAATGGTCCTGGTTTTGTATTTCCCCATGTGTCCCTTGGGATCTGACAGGTTTAGAATAGCCCCAGCAAAGTAGGACAAGTGTAGTCCAAATTGCAGAAGAGTATGAGAAAATACTTAGAAATACCACAAAAGTACTTCTCTGACTGCAAGGGGTTAAACTAGTTGGAAAAGATAAGACAGACCAGCATGTAGCATGTGCAATGATAAAAGAAAATGGCTGCCAAAGAAACATCCTTGTCCCATCCAGAAAACCCGGGAAACAGGGGATTCTGGGAGATGCAGGGTTTTTTTTATATTGCAAATGGTGGTTCTCCAACTATTCAAAATGGTACTCTCCTTCCTTGGGACTGCGACATGTGATATCTTCTCTTGCCAAGATTGTGGTTTCACTACCGATTCTGGGTCGCACGGTCCCAGGGAATGTTTCTACTTCAGGAGCTCTGGTTTTAGTGTACTTTCTGGAGGAACGTTGAATCTAGACCCCGGGGGCTTGCCATATCTTTGACAATGGGGGCTACAGCTCTTCTCTTGGGGCTATGGTTAGACACTCAGTGTAGTGGTAGCAAGGGGTGAATGAGGAAGTTCACATTGGGATATCCCAGATGGGATTTTCATGTTGGGTAGAGTATGTTCATCAAGGTTGTTGTTACCTAGAGGATGGAGAGGCTGACATTGGATTTGGCCTCCCATCTCCTCCCTTGGGTTGGTGGGCGATATTGCTGTATTGAGGAGGGGACAGGAGTTTAAGATGTTAATCGGGACAGACCGTCGCCCCCACCTCCCTCGCTCAGTCTACTGGTGACGGAGGTGGATACCGCAGTGGGGGAGGAGGGATAAAAGGGATGGATGTTATTATAATTTGGGAGACTGACTAGTTCTTTTGTGGGGTTTGACTAGTCCGAGTTGCTCTGAGTTCTGTTGCTAGTTTGGAGATTCAATTGGTGGTTTAATGTATTGATATGAGGCTCTGGGAGGGAGGGGATTGACCCATGCTCCTCTTCCCATTACTTGTTGCTTACCTTCCAAAGGGTCCAGTTCGACCCAGATGTGTACTTACTAAGTACACGCGTTTTCCATTATTTCGCACAGTTCCTGAGGTTCATTTCTTAAACTTCGGACTAAGTCTGTCTGAAGTTTCTTTTCTTCACTCTTCTTACTTCTTGCTGCATACTTGCACCAGCTCTGTTTCCTCCCTCACCTCCCCCTAACTCTTTATTTATTTATTTTTTTTTCTAAAGAATAACTAGACGACAAACCGGCAGGCTGGCAATGGGGATGGCACACATCCCGGCTCCCTTAAGGTTCTTTCTGTTAATGCTAGGGGGTTGAATGTCCCTGAGAAACGCTCACAGGCCTTGAGGGAATTCCACAGACTGGGGGCGGACATTGTCCTGATCCAGGAGACCCTCTTTTTGTCTTATAAGCATCCTTCTCTTACAGACAGGTATTATGCAAATGTCTGGCACGCCACGTATTCTGACAACAAAAAACAAAAAGGGATGTCTATTCTGATGCATAGATCTGTCACTTGGGTAACTTCAGAAACAGAGACTCCAAGGGTAGATACCTATTTCTCAAAGGCCTCTTGGGGGGAGCTAAATACACAATAGCGAATATATATGCACCAAACACTGGTCAATTCAAATTTCTCTCTTCTGCTATGAAAAAACTCTTTACATTTAAGTCTAGCGTTCTCATTTTGGGGGGAGATTATAACTTACCTCTAGTACCATCTAGTACTGCTCTTCTGGTAGCACACATGTTCCAATCTCATCTATCACTAATAAATGTCTGAGGGGCTCCCACCTGATGGATATTTGGTGATTACTTTCGCCATTGGCGAAATATTAAGTGTATTTGTCACCTATGCACAACCGTTAAATGCATATAGATTACTTCCTGGTTGAACAACATAACCTCCATAGAATCGAGGATGCCTCGATTGAATAAATCACATGGTCTGACCTTGCTCCCATATGGATTTGGATACATTTAGATGCAGATGGCAGAGGCAGGCCAAATTGGAAACTAAACGAGCTTCTCCTAACCGACCGGCTATTTTAGCTTAGCTAGAGGGGGCTGTGAGGAAATTCTTTGAGACTAATGTAACAGATGAAGTGGCCCCCAATACTATATGGGAGGCACACAAGTGTGTCCTCTGAGGTATTGTTATTAAAATAGGCTCCCACCGTAAGAGACAGCGGAACAATGCTTTGCAAGATCTGCTGGCAAATTTACAGCGCCTAGAAACAAAACATAAACAGGATAATTTCCCACAAACATACTCAGGGATGCTTAAGATATGTCAGCAAATCTCTGAATGATACACTATAGAGACCTATAAATCGTTCCTTTGGACCAAATACTCCAAGTATATGCATGGCAATAAGTGTGGAAAACACCAGGCCAGAATCATTAAGATTAAACATAAACAACACTTTATATCATGGCTTAAGGACTCAGAGGGTGTCTCTCATTACTCTTTCCAGAAAATGGCTACCCTCTTCCACAGTTTTTACCAAGACTTGCACAATTTAGAGATGGCTTTTCCCTGCACTCATCTTTACTAAGTAATATGATACGTGATTTTCTAAGTCGCTCCGGCTGCCTGAAACTCCCGGCTACCATTCTCTCTTCCTTGGAAGAACCTTTTTACGCTTACTGATATAACTAAAGATATAAAGTTCATCCCATTAGGTAAGAGCCCAGGACCGGATGGCTTTTCTGCTCTATGTGCACCACACATCTTACTTGCATTTAACATCATAGCAGATGGTGGTTCCTTTCCAGCTCAGGCTTTACAAACACATATCTCCTTAAAGGGATAGCAATGTTTCACAAAAACAGCAGCTCCAATTAATCTTCATAGTATTTGGGCCATAGAGAGTGTTATTTCAATACTGTCAGAGCTGTAGTTCAAGAGGAATTGAATGATAAAGTATCCCCCTCCTGCCCCTTTTACCTAGTGTAAGCCCCCTCCTCTAAGATGTGGAATCTGGACCACAGAACAGACAGCTCACTGCAAGGGACAATCTTCTTACTGTGAGAACAATGAAAACCCTTCCCCCTTGACAGGTTGAACATTGTCCCTCTCTGCAAGCTATCTGGACACCACCTTTCTGTTCTGAGCTGAGCAGTGTTACATCAGTAAAAGGGGCAGGAGGGGGATACTTTATCATTCAATTGCTCTTGAACTACAGCTCTGACAGTATTGGAATAACGCTTTCCATGGCCCAAATACTATGAAGGTTAGTTGGAGCTGCTTTTATTGTGACACATTACTATCCCTTTAATACCTAAACCTGATAAAGATGTTACACACTGCGCAAACTATTGCCCGATTTCGCTACTAAATGTGGACACCAAGCTCTTCATTTTGCTATGGGCGGAACGTTTGCACCCCTGTCTATGTAATATCATTCATCCTTCCCAAGTGGGGTTCATACCTAAAAGGGAAACTAGGGATAATACTATCAAAGCCTTAACAATCATACACTCGGCTCTTTATAACAAGATTCCTATGCTCCTACTTACAGTCAATGCAGAAAAAGCTTTTGATAGTAAGCTGGCCTTTTATCTGTGAAACGCTGTCCCACTTGGGGCTGCGACAGAGATCCCTACATAGCATTTTCAATTATAGTAAATCTGAAATACTACCAATAAATATTCCGGAATGCACAGCTGATACTCTGAAATGACTCTATCCATTTAAATGGGGTACAGATAAAATTAAATATCTGGGCATTTTTTCTGTCCACAGATCTTCAGAATCTCCCCTCATTGAACTTGTCTCCTATATTTGAACAGCTTACCTCGGACCTTCTCCAATGGGACAAGTTGTTTCTTGATATCATTAAAATGGTGATCCTGCTGAAATTTCTGTATTTGTTTAAAACATTACCTCTTTTATTTGGCCTTACAGGAAACCTAGATTAGCCGCCTCATTCTTATACATACCTGTTAGACTGGGTGGTCTTGACCTACCAAACTTGAAATTATATATATATATAATTGTGCTTTGGCAACCCCATTTTGATTGCTGTGGAGGGTCTGGGAAGGGATGGACCCTGATCACTCAAGAGTCCTTTCCCTCTCTGGAGCTTTCAAGCCCCCGTGGCAAAAACCATCTCAACTAATTTGTTCTACACACTCACACCCTATCATTTTGCATATTTTAAGCATCTGGTCTCATACGCAGAACTATGGGATGATGCATTTTCCATCCCCCCTTTTTTTGGTTTATGGCTTAATACATTTTCCACCTGGAGAAAGACAGGGTCTCTTTAAGCTATGGAACCAATTGGGTATGGATACGTTAGCCATATTGGCCCCGGATGGGTCTCTCCTCCCCTTTGAGTATTTCTGTACACATAAGGCTGTTCCAACGATTCATTTCTGGCAATACAGACAAGTATTACTCTTTGTGAGGGGTCTACTATCCGGGGGGTCTAAAGTCCCTATCTCTAACACAGTTTGAAACGTTTATCACCAAGGGTCATTTTGCATCAAAGACACTATCTAAGATTTTCTGTTTCCTAACTAATTCACAGCCTGCATCTAAACCCTTTTACTTGGCCTCTTGGGAGGCTGATTTGGGAATTGCCTGGTCTTTGGAGACTTGAAACTCCGTTTTTCACTCAGTGTATAATGCCTCTCATGATTATGCCTCAAATGAGGTCCATTTCAAACTTTTTGTTAGATGGTACTATTCCCCTCAACGGTTAGCTCAGATGTTTCCATCCACATCAGACACTTGTTGGAGATTCCAAACTGACAGGGGTACATTCTTCCATATTTGGTGGGAGTGTGAGAGAGTCAAGGGGGTCTGGTCTGACATATGTGCCACACTCTATCCCTATCCCTTGTGATCCAAATATTATTCTGTTTGCATCTCTACCTGCTTTGATCACCATGCGAAAGCAACAACATCCCCTATTTTGCTTTGTTACGAATGCAGCAAATCTTCTCATTCCCTCACTCTGGCTCGATACTGGGCTCCCTATTATTGGACTTATGGAAATCCAGAGTGGATAACACTATGACATTTGAACATATCTATTCCTCTCTTACAGGTAAAATTGATGTTTTCCAGAAGATATGGTCGCCCTGGGTCACTTGGTCAAGGCGGCAGTGTCCCCCTTAGTCTGTGGTTAGAATATACCTTGCATGTTATGGAGGGGCTAGAGGCATTATATGCCGGTCTCTTCCAGTATTGTCCGACTCTGGCCTGGTTACATTTGCCTCCCTTAGATTTGGGTATAGCACCCAACCATCCCCCTTTTTTTCCCCCTCCTTTCCTTTTCCCTCTACTCTTTACTTCCTCCTATGCTCTCCTCTCTCTCTTGAATAATGAGCTTCAGGAACACAATAATAATTCAATGACACTATATGCCTTTATTTTAAATGGGACTGCTATTGCCTATACCATTGTTCTAAAATGGATATGTTTCTGTTATGTTTTCTTTGTATATCATACTGTATTGGTCCTTTTTTGACAAATGTTAATGATGCTATTGACAAAGTACTGTTTGATTTAAATAAAATCCTTAAAAAAATCCTTTTGTATATATAAAAAAAAAATTAAACAAAAAAAAAGGAAATGTAAAAGTACCCCACCAGACATCCAGAAGACTACAAAGCACCTAACGCATTTCAAGAAAGAAATCACTTAATTATAAGCTGGGGTACTTTTACATCGTGATTGATGTTTTTTAAAAAGAGGAAGAATAAAGTAATTTTATTGATACAAGAGAGTGGATGTCTTCCTTGGCTGTGGATGAGTGGTGGATCAGTTGAAGCACCTCCTCCGGTGTCGTCTAGTTTGTCGAAGTCTGTGGCCGGGACTGTGGGGGTGGCTCCGGATCCGCAACGGCTTCTTGCCGTGGTGAGTAGTGGTGACTTATATGCAAGTACTTTGATGAATGACATCAGTGGATTAGGCATGTAGCAGCGATCTCGTTTATTTGAGTATTATTGCTTATTGGATTTAAGCATTTCAGGTGATGTGTAATGAGAGAGGGTGTGGCTCAAGGAGATGAACACCCTATGTCAAGGTGTGCATAATTATTAGGCAGCTTAATTTCCTCAGGCAAAATGGACAGAAAAAGAGATATAACAGACTCTGAAAAGTCAAAAATTGTAAAAAGTCTTTCAGAGGGATGCTAAGAGATTGGGGCGTCATCACAAAACCATCAAACATTTTGTTGCAACTAGTCAACAGGGTTGCAAGAAACATGTTGAGAAAAAAGACGCAAATTAACTGCCAGAGATTTGAGAAGAATCAAACATGAAGCTACCCAGGAACCCATTATCTTCCAGTGCTGTCATATTCCAGAACTGCAACCTACCTGGAGTGTCCAGAAGTACTAGGTGTTCAGTGCTCAGAGACATGGCCACGGTAAGGAAGGCTGAAACCCGACCACCACTGAACAAGACACATAAGTTGAAACTTCAAGACTGGGCCAAGAAATATCTGAAGACAGATTTTTCAAAGGTTTTATGGACTGATGAGATGAGAGTGACTCTTGACAGTCCAGATTTATGGGCCTGTGGCTGGATCAGTAACTGGCACAGAGCTCCACTTCGATTCAGATGCCAGCAAGGTGGAGGAGGGGTACTGGTATGGGCTGGTATTATCAAAGATGAGCTAGTTGGACCTTTTCTGGTTGAAGATGGACTCAAACTCAACTCCCAAACCTACTGCCAGTTTTTAGAAGATACTTTCTTCAAGCAGTGGTTCAGGAAAACGTCTGCAACTTTCAAGAAGACCATGATTTTATGCAGGACAATGCTCCATCGAATGCGTGGCTAACCAATAAAGGCCTTAAAGATGATAAAATAATGACATGGCCCCCTTCCTCACCTGACCTAAACCCTATTGAGAACTTGTGGGCCCTTCTTAAATGGCAGATTTACAGTGAAGGAAAACAGTACACCTCTAAGAACAGTGACTGGGAAGCTGTGGTTGTTACTTCACAAAAAGTTGATCGTCAACAGATCAAGAAACTGAAAGACTCCATGAATGGAAGGCTTATGACTGCTATTGAAAAGAAGGATGCTATATTGGTCACTGATTTTTTTTTTTTGGGGAAGTGTCACAAATGTTTATTTGTAAATTTTGACTTGTTTGTTTAGTATTCTCACTTTAATAGATGAAAATAAACACGTAAGATGGGAAAATTATTGTTTTTCATTTAGTTTCATAATAATTCTGCACACTAATAGTTGCCCAATAATTGTGCACACACAGATATTCTCCTAAGAAAGCCAAAACCTCACGTTTACTTTCTTAAATATTCAGGTTTAAGGTTTCTTAACATTTTGGATTGACGGA
Organism: Rhinophrynus dorsalis; assembly: GCA_037306005.1. NCBI lineage: Eukaryota > Metazoa > Chordata > Amphibia > Anura > Rhinophrynidae > Rhinophrynus > Rhinophrynus dorsalis. The sequence continues at coordinate 409,372,345 of CM074721.1, forward strand.
AAGCACTGTAGTTGTCCAATGATAAAATTTAATCCTCAAAAATACAACTTGCCTAATAATTGTACACACAGTGTAAAAAGAGGAAAAATATATGGTGCAAACAGTCCTGGTACATAAAGGGTTAAAGAGCCTTTACTGTGAATGCAGCCACCTTTGATACAAGGCTAGGTCACTTGAAACTGAGTAAGCGGGGTAAATCTAGAAGGAAGAGGGGAGTCACTGCCTCAGAGGCCCTGACTTTTTTGAAGTGCCCTGCCCTCTGGAGTGGTTAACTTTACCCTATGGTTCTTGTGTTCCACATTGGACAACAGAGAAATATAATGTTCAATTATTTAAAAACTTTTCTGCTCCTTTAACCCCTTAAGGACTGGCTGGTTGCACACCTGGATGGCACTTAAGGACCACAGACCAATTTTTTCTGAATTGGATTCAGGGCTGTACGGGGAGCCCTGAATTCTATGACGGTCCTGGCATGTCATGGGTCCTTATAGCTCACCGACCCATGACAGTCAAGGGTCCTTAAGGGGTTAAAAACTCTGTTATGTTACCCTTGAAGTTTTTTTTTATGCTTATACTCACACTAAAGCACTGTGAGCCATGTGTTCAAAAGCAAAGTGGAGGAAATCTGGTACAAAATGTATCATGGGCGAAAAAAATGAAAATTCACATTGTTTTTTTTCCCTTACGTAATTGGAGCTTTTTTATTTATTATTATTGAGGAAATTCAGTATTACAACAAAACATGTAAAAGGTAAAAGTATGCAAAAAGCAATGTAAAGTCTTAAGGATCATACTACATATGTGAAGAAAAGGAAATGTTGAAACAATTGTCATATGACAATTGCAAATGTATCCAGCAATGGTAAGTTGTAAATCCGTGACAAGAATATTTGATGAATAGCTGAAACAGTAAGTAATGATAAATCTCAAAAAATCACAAAGGGAGTTGCTAGTATAACATGAGAGGTGGTAATTAATGGGAAGGAGGAAAAATAAAAAGGAGAAGGGGATGAAGGTTGAGTCAAGGAGAGGAAAAAGAAGGTAAGGGGGAAGGGGAGATGCTCTGAAGCATCGAACTGGTCTAATTAATATGTTGGGTATAAAGTACATGGCTATAAGAATGCCAGATAATGAGGTTTAAAGCTCAAGCCAAGGCCTATATAAGGATATTCCAATTTTATGTATATCAATGGATAGGGAGTCTAGGAATTGTGACGGTACCAGGTGGTCCAGGTATCTAAGAAGTAAGGAAGTTGTTTTATGGAAATGGCATGACACCTTTCCATAGAAAGGAGCGACTTCACCTTGGAAAAGCACTGTGACAAAGGAGTGTAATCATGTTTTTTCCAGTATAATAGAATTAGTGATTTAGCTGCGTTAAGAAGAGGCATGCATTTCTTGTGTTTTCTCATGTTAACATGTTATATTGGGAAGATGTCTAGAATATGCAAACAGACAAATAAGGGGGTCTACTGGTAGTGCTAAGTCAAAAATTTTGTTGATGATTAAGGTCCAATATGTAGGTATAACGGGGCAAAACCACCAGATATATGAAATAGTTCCAATCTGAGAGAGACATCATCAACAAAGAGGGGAGGAGTAGGAGGAGAAATATGAACGTTTCAAAGGAGTCATATACCATACTGTGATTATCTTATAGTTAATATGACGGATCTATGGTTTTATTGAAATTACCCCCTACTATTAAGCGGCCCTTTATGACTTCCTCCAGAAGTAAAATAGTCTTGTTGATATAGGCAATCTGTCCAGAGTTAGAGCAATAAATGTGGAGTATAACATAGGGTTTATTGTAGTTAAGACCTTTCAAGAGACAAAAACGGCCTTCATCATGCATTTACAAGAGACTCCACGGGACAGAAACTTGTATGAAGATGCCTACCCTTCTTTTAGGAGGCATTAGAGAAATAGGTAAAGGGGAATTTGTGGTTGGATAATTTAGGCAGGTGAATATTTTGAAAATGAGTTTCCTGTACAAGTACAATATCCTCTGTTAGTCTATCCAACTCTCTGAATACTATGGATCACTTTTCAGGGGGAATGAAACCTTTGATGTTGAGCATCACTATTCTAAGGTATGGCATCATGATCTAGAGATATTATGGGGGGCCATCAACACTCCAGGGGATTAGAATGGGATGGTATAAGGACAGGAGGAGGGGAGGGCAATGAATGGGACAAAGAAGATGGGGGAGAGAGAAGGAGAAAAGAAAAAGATGGATAAAGGATGTATAAGGATGCATGAATGAAATTTGAGTATGTTAATAGAACCAGTTGATATATCAAAGAGAGTAAAAGTATAATCGGTAGGTGCCAAAGTGGCCTGGGTGGAATGGTTGAGGTGAGGGTGTTTATATTTGTGTAGTCAGTAATGTATCCATGTGAATAGGTTCAAAGTAGATGAAGGAGATGGTTGTTGGGATTTCTGCAGTAGACGGGAAGGACTGTGGGGGTTAGTCGAGTGGGTATGAAAGGAAACATAAATGGTAAATATGTCTTTGTTAATCATATGAGCTGAGAGAAGAAAAAAAAGGAAAAGAAAAACAAAGGGAATTAAGACTATTATTTATTGCACTGGCCAGGAGAAGAAGACCCTCCAGATAGTGTTGTGAGTATTTGATGGAAGCAATGAGATGAGGAGAAGATGACAATTCCAACCATTGTTTATCATTATCAACTGAATTATAACTTGGATTTTCAGTTTAATTTGTTATTATATGGAGACATCTCAGGACCTTACAGTAGGTTGCAAGGACTATACAGATAATCGTGTAAGGGTAATAAGCGCAGATGTGACTACAAAGAGACCAGACAATAAATATATTATACTCTGTTTCTGTCACGTGGGCTCTTACCTGTCCGGATCACCTGACCAGTCTCAGCCTTTTCCTGTTTGGATCACTTAACCAGTCTCAGCCTTTTCCTGTTTGGATCACTTAATGTCGCAGTTTCCCAAAGATGTTCATGAGTCAGTACGGTATAGGTAAATGCAAATTTATTGAAAACAGAAAAGTAGTGCACAATATATACAAAAGGAACAAGCAGAGGGTTACAAGCCAGTGAGCACTGCTATCAGGAATAGAGGCTGCCAAGCTAGACCACTTTGCTAGAGACTAGGCCTCAGCCACCGGTAGTCTCAATAGGAACCAGGAGCAGGAACAGAACCAGGAACACAGGATCTTGATCCGACGTTGCTGGAGTACTGACTCACGCCTACAGTCAGTATGGAGCAATAACTGACCCATGCCTGCAGTCAGTATGGAGCATTAACTGACCCATGCCTGCAGTCAGTATGGAGCATTAACTGACCCACGCTTGCGGTCAGTGTTAGAGCTAGTCTACCAGAGCCCCAGGTCCGCACTAATTAGGGTGTCTGCTAGGTACAAGGGACAAACGTAAGAATAGTCAGACAGAGCCTCAAGTCGGCACCAGAGAGGGTAGTCAGACAAGCCAGATCATACACAGTTCGGGTAGTCAGCTAGAGCCACAGCACCAGATTGGATGGAAGACTAGCCAGGTCATTATCACGGTGCCTGTGATTGCTGCAGTTCCTTGTCTGTCACCAGTAGGGGGCTTCTATTGGCTGTCTGCAGATAGCCCGCCTCTTATTGCCTATTTAAACCTGGATTGGGCACCCTTTGAGTGCCCTTTCGTGTTGTTTGTGACCTTCTTGCTATCACTATGCCAGTGATAGCTGGGCCTCTGTTTCAGTGTTCCTGAGTTCCTGTTCTCATGTGTTCCTGAGTTCCTGCTCTCTACTGTTCCAGTGTTTCCTGCATGCTGAGTTGTTCCAGTCCTGGTTCCGGCCTAGTCTCTGGGGTTGCAGTTCCTGCTGAACTTCTTCTCTGCTGTTTCCTGACCTGACTGATCGTTGCTGGTTCCTGTCACTTCATCGCCTGTCTCCAGTATCCTGGCGACCTTCTGCCTGGTCGCATTGTCGACATTGCTTGTTACACCAGTGTGCGGTCACTGGTTTGCTCCAAAGCCTATCGGCTATACAATTCTGTGTTGGTCCCAGCGTGCGGACGCTGGTTTGCTCCTAAGCCTCGCGGCTATACAAACTTGCTTGTTACACCAGTGTGCGGTCACTGGTTTGCTCCAAAGCCTATCGGCTATACAATTCTGTGTTGGTCCCAGCTTGCGGACGCTGGTTTGCTCCTGAGCCTTGCGGCTATACAAACTCGCTTGTTACACCAGTGTGCGGTCACTGGTTTGCTCCAAAGCCTATCGGCTATACAAACTTGCTTGTTACACCAGTGTGCGGTCACTGGTTTGCTCCAAAGCCTATCGGCTATACAATTCTGTGTTGGTCCCAGCGTGCGGACGCTGGTTTGCTCCTAAGCCTCGCGGCTATACAAACTTGCTTGTTACACCAGTGTGCGGTCACTGGTTTGCTCCAAAGCCTTTCGGCTATACAATTCTGTGTTGGTCCCAGCGTGCGGACGCTGGTTTGCTCCTAAGCCTTGCGGCTATACAAACTCGCTTGTTACACCAGTGTGCGGTCACTGGTTTGCTCCAAAGCCTATCAGCTATACAATTCTGTGTTGGTCCCAGCGTGCGGACGCTGGTTTGCTCCTAAGCCTTGCGGCTATACAAACTCACTTGTTACACCAGTGTGCGGTCACTGGTTTGCTCCAAAGCCTATCGGCTATACAATTCTGTGTTGGTCCCAGCGTGCGGACGCTGGTTTGCTCCTAAGCCTCGCGGCTATACAAACTTGCTTGTTACACCAGTGTGCGGTCACTGGTTTGCTCCAAAGCCTATCGGCTATACAATTCTGTGTTGGTCCCAACGTGCGGACGCTGGTTTGCTCCTAAGCCTTGCGGCTGTACAAACTCACTTGTTACACCAGTGTGCGGTCACTGGTTTGCTCCAAAGCCTATCGGCTATACAATTCTGTGTTGGTCCCAGCGTGCGGACGCTGGTTTGCTCCTGAGCCTTGCGGCTATACAAACTCGCTTGTTACACCAGTGTGCGGTCACTGGTTTGCTCCAAAGCCTATCGGCTATACAAACTTGCTTGTTACACCAGTGTGCGGTCACTGGTTTGCTCCAAAGCCTATCGGCTATACAATTCTGTGTTGGTCCCAGCGTGCGGACGCTGGTTTGCTCCTAAGCCTTACGGCTATACAAACTCGCTTGTTACACCAGTGTGCGGTCACTGGTTTGCTCCAAAGCCTATTGGCCATACAATTTTGTGTTGGTCCCAGCGTGCGGACGCTGGTTTGCTCCTAGCCTCGCGGCTATACATACTCACTTGTTACTCCGGTGTGCGGACACTGGTTGGCTCCCAAAGCCTAACGGCTATACTATCCAGTGTTGGTCCCAGCGTGCGGACGCTGGTTTGCTCCAAAGCCTTGCCGCTTAACGATTCTGTCAATTTGCCATTTTCATTTGACTGCTGCTACTATCTCTGGGCTGCCCTGCCCGGTATTGGTAAGGCCGGTAGAACCTTTTTGCCACATTCCATCTGAGGTTGCCTTACCCGGTATTGGCAGGGCCGGTAGAGCCTACACTGTGTACTTATTGGGGCTGCCTTGCCGGGTAATTAGGTAAGGCCGGTAGAACCGTTATGCTATTCCATCTGCAGGTTGCCTTACCCGGTATTGGCAAGGTCGGTAGAGCCTAATATTCAATTCTCAGACTGTCCTGTCCGGTATATTGACAGGACCGGTAGAGTCTGCCTTCTGTCTGTGCTATATTCTGAATATATATATATGTATGTATTGACCATCCTAAGTTATCAATTTATTATTTCAATAAAATTGATTTTTACCTAAAACTTGTGTCTGAGAGTCATAACAAACCGTGACAGTCATACACAGAGCCCAAGAATAGAAATGCTAGGAGCAACAACACAAGGGCAACTGAGTTAAGCTCAGGCTGCCCTTTAAACCCCTCCTCAGGAAGTAAGTAGGAGGAGCAGGCTCAGAGGAAGGAAGTAGGTAGGAGGAGACTACAGGAAGTATGGCATAAAACAGAGGCCTGCTTCACTCTAAAGCCTTGCTCCTGCAGATGACGCATGGAATGACGCCGAGCACTGCTGGAAACAAGGTAAGCTGTGACATTTGACCAGTCTCAGCCTTTATCTGTCGGAACCACCTCACCAGTCTCAGAATTTACCTGTCGGGATCACCTGTCCAGTCTTAGCCTTTACCTGTCTGGAGCACCTGACCAGTCTCAGCCTTTAAATACTTGGCTCACTGAGCTCTTCGTGCTTCCTTAGTATTCTAGCATTCTCCTGTTTGACTATGATCCTGACCTGGCTTGCTTCTGATCCTTCTCCCATCTTCCGATTGTGCACCTCATTTGGCTGTTGAATTTCTGGCTTTGACACCTGCTCTGGATTTACTGCCTTATAGGTGTTTGATAGCTGAGTGTGTTAATACCTCTATGTATCCAGCTGCACATAATCAAGATGTCAATTAATAACTTAATCAAAAGTATAGGTTGTTAGTTTAAGAAACATAAGTTAATCAAGGGGATGGTCGCTTTTAATATAGATTGCCTTGGGAGGAAAAGCAATCAGGTATAATAAATGGGATAGTAGATATGAGGTAACCATATTGTATCATCTGATGATAGTAAATCAATGGACCATGTTAAAGACTGTATGAGGAGAACAGATTATGTGGGAAAGGAGGGTGGTATGTCCAAAGGTGACCCCCATCCAGGAGATTATTTTATAAAAGATTTGTTATAAATTATATGGTCATATGAGCAGCATCACATCACAGGTTTGAAAGTTGGCAATTAAAACCATGCTTTAATGGGAAAATGTTGCTGGTGGTAAATTTCGGATATGGAGAGTCTGAAAGTCCAACCATAGTAAGCTAGATTATCCTAATAAATTGAGCTCTTGCCAAATGGTTGGGTTAACTGAGGCTCCGATAATAAAGGAATAGCATGGAATACAACATTTAACAAAGTGATCTGTGAGATCTTAATTAAATCAGACTGCATCTAATATCTCTTGTATGGAAATAAAAGGCAATATGAGGAATAACAGTAACCAGTCAGGTTAAATTTTAGGGAAAATAACTGATGTAAATAAAGCTATATTTACCTATGTTCTGGAGAGTCGCCTGACTGATATGACCTAAAAGGGTGTAAGCAGTGGCTTAACTACCATGGTCACAGGGGTCACCACTGCGACCGGGTCCCCTCACTCCAGGGGGCTGGCTGCCCGGTCAACCCCTGCTCACACCACGGTAGCTTGGCAAGTATTGTTCCGCCCCCTTCTTCTGCCTTGGCCTCTGTGTGCACGCATGTGCAGCCAGGGAACTCAATGAAGCGAGTTCTTTGACTGCGCATGCACAGAATATAGGCAACAGAAGAAGAGTGAGCGAGGTGTACAGCACTGCTCTGTCTGCCCGGCGGCTGTCACTGAATTGGAACAAAGTGGAGGTAGTCAATCGGGGCAATGTGGAAGTGGAAAATGTGGAAGTGGGCCATTGGGGCAATGTAGGCACTATGGAAGTGAACAGTGGGGGCAATGTGGAAGTGGACAGTGGGGGGCCTGGGGGCAATGTGGAAGTGGACAGTGGGTGTCCTGGAGGTAATGTGGAAATGGACAGTGGGGGCAATGTGGAAGTGGGCAGTAAGGGCAAGGTGGAAGTGGACAGTGGGGGCAATCTGGAAGTGAAATGGACAGTGGGGGCAATGTGGAAGTGGACAGTATGGGTAATGTGGAAGTGAACAATGGGAGCAATGTGGAAATGGACAGTGGGGACAATGTGGAAGTGGACCGTGGGGGCAATGTGGACAGCGGGGGCAATGTGGAAATGCACAGTGAGGTCAATGTGGAAGTTGAGTGGACAGTGGGGGCAATGTGGAAATGGTCAATGGGGTAATGTGGAAGTTAAGTGGACAGTGAGGCAATGTGGAAGTGGACAATGGGGGCATTGTGGAAGTGGACAAAGGGGCAAACAATGTGGAAGTGGACAATGGGGGCATTGTGGAGGTGGACAGTGTATAAGTAGCATTACTGGGGTGGAGGTGTATGGTGGGGTCAGGGGGTCCCATGGCAATTTTCGCACCAGGGCCCAGTGGTTTCTAGTTACACCTCTGGGTGTAAGGAAAGTCAAGTCCACTCCGATGTGGATAGGCTTGGAGAAGAGGTTCCAAGTTCTATGCGTAGTCTTTTTCTTATTCGATGGAGAACCTGGGCATCATTCAGCTATTCTTAGCGATTTCGTCAGCTAAGGTGTAAGTTGTCAATCAGCTTGCTGTGGCCATGAAATGTCCAGGGTAGAACAAAAGGTAGTAATCTCTTCAAGATTCCTGAGGATGACCGTCCATTCAGGGTGGCTAATAAGGAGAAGGGGAACTCCAATCTATATTTGATATGGAAGTATCTAATGTGATCTGTGAGGCTCTTGACAGATCTTTGAAGCTTTAGAGTGTATGGAGATATAGCCTGAAAAATTAGACAGGTGCACTCACACATTGAAGGTTGTTGTTCTCTGCTCGCTCGCATAATCTGATCATTTATTGCTAATCTGTTGACGCAGACTATAACATCTCTGGGGGCTCCATTTTCTGTGGACCTCAGAGTGGTGCACTTCTCAAGGTGGATCTCCTTTCATGAGTGTTCTCCCAGAAGAGATCTGAAGAAGGTAAACAGAGTAGGCCTCAAATTAGCAGGGGAGATCGATTCAGGGAGACGTTTTTCCTGACATTACAACGACTTCCCGATTATCTAAATCATCCATCCCCTGGGTGAGATGGTGTACGGCAGTGCTTTCCAAACTGTGTGTCGCGACACGTTGGTGTGTCAGCTGCAGTGTGTAGGTGTGTCACAGGCAAAGGTTCCGTTTACACAGCGCGAGATTGTCATTCACCCCAAATACGAGCTACACTGGGAGCTGAGATAAAACACTACTGCTTAATGGTTGCCTGCTGCATACAGCTGGAGCACCACAAAAGATCTGTAACAGCTGGAGTATCTCTGTGTGCTGCATACATAATATGTATGCAGCACACGGAGGCACTCCAATTGTTACAAATCTTTTGGCGCTTCAGCTGTTAAAATCTTTTGAGATGCCACCTCCTCTATACCTCTGCCCTCTCTTTGGGCTGCCAGGCTGGAGTGTCCCTGTGAGCCAAGGCTGCCTGTCACATGGCTGATGCTTCTGCTTGTGGCGCCGATGAGACAGGAAAGACGGACAGTAATTCTAAAATCTATTCTATTTACTAATGCGACATGAGAATCTTGCGCTTATATGTAGCACAATTTTCTTATGTCGCCCTTTTAAAAACCATACGACATGCTTAATGCCTCCGCAGTATGAATGAAAGGTTTTCATGAGATATGTTGTGTCCCCATACATCTTGTTATTACAATGTATGCATGTGTCCGTATCTCTTATAAGGGATTTTTAGTTTAACCTCCGGTTTGCTAGCAAAACTGAATTACTGTGTCACGAAATGATGCATGTCTAAAAAGTGTGTCACCAACATGAAAAGTTTGGAAAGCTCTGGTGTACGGTGTCGTGCTGATTCAGTACAATTTGCTCCCGGTTGGTTAGATGTTCTGCTGAAATTGATTTATTTTCTTCTAATATTGATATTCTTTGGTTTAGTTGTGACATATGGTTTTTAGGGATGCCATCTCAAATTCAGGGTAGTTTCCAGATCCTCCATTGTAGTGTGGAGATCAGACTTCGAAGGTAGGTCAGCTACAAGGAGCGCCAGTTGCGGACCAGGAATAAGGTTATTATACACTGTAGAACATGCCACTTCTTCATTCACTTGGAGTGTACAGCCATCCACTGTAAAATGATTTGGCACTATAAGGATTTTGCATTCAGAATTCCCCACCAACCATGTTGAAAAGTAGGCTTCTTTCTGACTGGTCGCCTACCATTCTATGTTTAACATAATGGGAATGTTTAATGTGTTATAATGGACCTGTGTCCGTTACCACAGTCCAGAAAAAGTGCATCTGTAATACATGTAACAGATGTTGGACCCCTGTTTCAAGAAATTGTTTGGCCTACAATCTTAGATGGGTCTGCAATGGTTAAATTATTGTATTTTTGCATGTTATTATCTTATACTCTCCAAAGTGTATCTGTTTCACTGTCTGGTCCAGGTTACATTAGTTGTTACTTTCCTAATCCCTTCATACTGTTGTGTATTCGCCAATGTCATTTGTGTGATGAGATTAGTCTGGTGTCGTGGTTGTCTGTAAAACCTGCTTCCATTATGCTATGTGTTAATTGTATTAATCTCATTGCTTGTCACATCCCCCTTCCCCTGACAATGTGGCTATATAAACCATGGCCACCTCTAGTAAAAGTTAGTATTGTTTTGGAATATAATCTGTGTCATGTCTTTTACTACAGGAATTGTTTAAAGGGTCCCCTTTGACCCCCATTCCTAGGAACTCTGCTCTACAGGACCAGAATGGCTACCCTCCTGTAGCCTCTTCAAGGAGAGGCTAATGACAACCTGTCTTCTTTAGCTTCCATTGCACATGCACACGCAGAGGAACTTAATATTTGCAAGAATTAACACATAGAGAAGACAATGGGGGTCACTGAAAACAGACAGGGTTTATTTTCATTGTGACACCACTCTGTCACTATACTTTTTTTTTAGAACCTGTACTTGCATGGTTTGAATGTCATTCTAATTTCCTGTAGCCATCATTTTTTTCCCTTTTTCTTAAATTCCCCTTACATATTTCTCATTTTCATCACCCCTCTAGCTATGTTTCTGAACCCCCTCTAGAGGCATCATTTCCATAACCCAGCTTTGAAGAGTGTCTCACTTATGTATGTACACAAAATGGAACGTTTGCTTTCCTAATGGTAACACAGTGTGGTGATCAGCATGACTGGGAAACAGATTATTTATTTTCCTGTTTTTCATTATCTATGCTGTATTGGCAAAGTCAGCGAAGAAGAAACTTGCAAAACTCAGGGTACAAAAGACACTTCTGGCAGCAAAGGAATTAATTTCTGAAATGCTTGACACTTCCCCTCAATTAAAAAGACAGATTTTGTCTTTGTGGGGTCATTTATAGTTTTATATGGTCTCTGTTAAGGAGTAGGCAATGACAGACATGTTATGATTGGCCTAGCCAGAAGGGTTTACATTGGATTGGTTGACTGTAGTTCCACATCTTCAGTTTTCCAACACATGATCTGGACACTAAGGCTAACATTATATGCCAAGTCAAGTAGAAACTGTCTGGATCTCTGTTCAGTAAGTAGTCATAAAATTTTACTAACTAGATTTTTTTTAAACAAATATTTGAAAATAAAAAGTGTCAATTGATTTAACATAATTTTATTAGTGAAAATAACAGATTATACATTATGATAATTTTAACAATAAGAATCCAAATATAGATTTTCAAGCAATGATGTTACTAAGCAGAATAGAGAATACAGGATAGTAAAAAAATATAAAGATTTGTACTAAAATGCATAAAGAAAAGTATATTTTCAAATATTAAGTGCAACTTTCTTATGTTGCCACAACAGAAAGCAAAGATAAAGTAAAATGTGAGTTTTACACCTTTGAAAAGCATGATGCATAAAATATATTAGAATTTAATCTGAATAAAATGTTATGTACTTCATTAATATAATTCTAAACTATATATTTTAATGACTTTTTTGTTTAGTGAAGTGGAATTAAAAGTATAAATAATGTAAATTCCAGCACTCTGTTACTTAGGTGTAGTAGAATTCAAAATCGGCAACAACTAGGATTCAGCCCAAATTCCTGTTTACTCAAATAGGTTAAACAAACTACAGATAAATATATTCACATATACATACACACTTAGGCGATTCCACCGTTAGCTGTGTATATTAATACTTATATGGATATGATTTTTGGCGTCCTATGGAAATGCTAGTTCTTTCAGTTGCTTGTAGAACTCACAACTTCACAAACGTTCCACGGTTTGCATATAAAAAGGAAAAGGTGATTTCCTTAGGATGCTAATAATCATATCCAAATAAGTATTAATATGCACTGGTAACTGTGGAATCACCAGTGTATATAATTATCTGTAGAATTAAAAGTAGTAGAACAATTGATAAGAGTTTCAAAGTTTGTACTGCAGCCTCCAGAATTACTGCAGGATTACTAGGTTGTCCTTAACGTCACCAAAAGTCAAATACTAATGGAGAACAAAGATGTACAGACAAATATTGTTATTGCAAACATAATTATTAGTTGATTTAGGTTATTTTTTCCAACAAAATTGGACAGCAGTACAGTACCTTTATAATATATATTGGTAAAAATAATTTGAAGAAAATAAATATCCGTAGAAGATTCCAGCAATACAGGCATCATTGATGATCCACAACTTACACTGATACGTACTTGTGAAGTATAGATAAGAATCTAATGGCACTCCGCTGTATACAGTTTATCCTATATGAACACCAGATAAAGATGTCAAAATGTTATAAACTGGAACCTTCATTTTATTAATATTGAGAAAGTAAATGTGAACAATATTTGTAACAATGTCTTCAATTAGATTTTCTAAATAAAGCAGGAACGTTACCAACATAATTTCCATTACATAGCGGCTAAAACAAATATAATAATGAAATTAATAAACTGTTAAATAAAGTAAATCTAGAGACTGCACAGTATGCAAGTTTTAATTAGTATAATGTATGCAAAGTTGATTTAATTCATTAAGGTTCTCAGAGTTTAAAAAGAAACAATCACCTCAAACTAAGTGTGCTCAAATGGGAATTGGGAACATATTTAGTGGTTCTTCAGGGGCAGAGAATGGTACAGTAAAATGACTCCAGCTGCTGTCCCAATCGTTCTATTTGAATTAGTGAGCCTGACTTTATTTGTAGCAGTGCTCTGCTGCTGTTTGCCACATAATTGAATGAAAGGGAGTCAATGGAGAATAGCAGGGCTGTATTTGAAGCCTGCAACTGCATGTTTCAGGCTCACTAGTTTCAAATGAGCAGATGTAACAATACATCTATTGCCACTGGAGCACACCGTTTAGGATGATAGATTTCCCTTAATTATCATTTCACTTAAGACATCACTGCAATTGCATTTCTGATGTTATTTTCATTTTGGTTAGACAATCTATTAATTTGAGGAGTAGACATTTTGCGAAAGACTTTGTGGCCTCGATTATCAATATTTTCAAAAACATAGCCAGGGGGAGATGGATACATTGCTGGACAGATCTCATTTTTCTTTGGTGTAAATTCTGAGCGATACAGGGTTCCACTTTCAAATGGTGCAGAGCTGTGGAGTGGCATGTTTGAAGGCTTACAGCTTTGAGTTGGGTTTATCTCATGAGGTTGATAATGAGATTTGAAGGTTGTCAAACCATCAAATTTTCCTGAAGGTTTCTGAATTTGGTGGTCTTTCTTGATCATTTCTTGACGTCTGATCTCCCAGGCCCTGAAATCATCTTTCATGGTTGTATTTCCTTGGAATGGTACATTGCTTCTTCTTCCATGGGACACTGGTCTGATAGGTGCAACAAAATCCAACTGGTGTGGCACATAAGCCAGGTGAGTTGTAGTATCTAACTCCATGTGAGTTGTAGGTGGGACATATTCATAAGATCTGTGAACACGATTTGTGGAAACTAACCAAGGCTGAAAACTATCTTTGAATTCGGTACTCCCTTCAAAGCGAGCACTGCTGCCAACTTTGCCGTGCTCCGGTTTGCAACTCTTTGCCAGCTCTCCATTTGTACCCTTAAAATTGAGACGATGGGTGGTGAGATCATCAAATGGTTGGCTGCTAGGCTTATATTCTTGTTTCTGTCTTGCAAACCTTGGTTCTAATTCATGGGGAACATAAGAAATACGATGACTTGTAGTACCTTCAAAAGGAATGTCACTATGTTTAGCGATACCGAGGGGCTTAAAGCTCTCTCTTGGCATTAACTCCTTTGGAAAGAAGTCATCCTGGAAGGTAGTTGAATTGCCAAACTTCACTGTTGGAGGTTGGTATACATGCTCAGGTTTAGAAAGCTCTCTTTTTTGCATATCCCATGGTCTGTAGTCATCTTTTAAAAAAAAAAAAAAAAAAAAAAAAAAAAGATTAATATTTTGCTTTCCTATTTTGCAATAAACTTACATATTTATGTTCTGATTAAAAAATCCATTTTTGGCTCTTTTACAGAACACGAACACCTAAAACTAATATGGGGTTATACACACTTAAATATCTTGTACTCCATGTAAAAATTCTCCATTTGTTTTCTGATCAGATTTTAGGGATCTAACATAAAATATCAAAATTTTATAGACGTTAGCTGGAAGTACATGATGTTTAAAATGATATAACCAAATTTCATGTTTAAGTGTTGGTGTCCCTTTAAACATTTGCTAATATGTTCAATTTTAATTTTAATGGCACATTGGATAAAAACAACTGGAACTTTCACAATGCAGTTGTAAAGTATGATTATGTAAAAACAATCCCTGTAAACTTTTTTAACAAATATTATTGCATTTTAAAAAAGGCAAAAATCTTTCACATGACCATTACCAAACAGAAAAATATTAAACATCTTTGTGTTTAAAATTACCTTTATATGTAGGATTTGTGTCAAACTTTCCAATGTTCCTCTGTTGCTTTTCCACTGGACGCACTGGTGCCACAGGTTGTATTTTATACGAGTTAAAATCTTTCTTGTAGGTTGTTCCAAGGTCAATGTTACCAGGCTTTGGCTGATATTCTTCGCGAGGACGTACAGGGCGATTTATTACATCGTATGGAATATAATCTGACCTACAAAGTGGGCAAGAAATGCAAAACAAAAATGAAAAAGTCAGCAAGACTAATTAGTAATGAAACAAGCAATGTCTGTATTCATCATGCATTCAAGATGTTAAGTATTATGTTGGGAAAATATTTAGGGCCTCATGCAAAAATAGAGGCTTTGAAATACTGATCTAAATTTAAAGTCAACTGTTATGTCCCTTTTTTCAGCTGTAATGTTCAAAAGCCTAACACCTTTTTTGAAAATATGAGGGCACTGACATTATTTTGTCAAGAAATGGAGGAAAGAAAGCAAGTGGAGTAATTCTGGGGTAAAACAACCACACCTTCGGAGAGAAATAAAATATAATCACTGATTTGTCTGAGGCTTTAAACCCATGAATGCTAGAGAGTTCTCCAGTGCACTGGAAGGATGGAGTTGGAGACCTGTAGCATTTAAATGGTTAAAGGCACCTTTTAAATCAATAGGGTTTTTGGGAATGTTTATTTCTCCCCTTTGGTGCCGTTTTGTTGCCTCATAATTACATTACTTGTTTTGGAGATCATTTTTGGAGTTAAAACCGGAGTTAATGTTGTCTTTTTTTTTTTTTTCCAAAGAAGCTTTATTGTAATCTTGTCATTATTTTTAACATAAAACAGAAACAAAATGAAGGAGCTGATGGCCGTCACAATACATAGAGAATTCAACTCATATATTAATTTACTTATATATATATATATATACTAGTTGAAGAGCCCATTACACGGGCCACAGTGCCACTGCCACCCGGTCGCGGGGCAGTCACGTGCAGTAGAGACTGCCCGCTCCACGGCTGATACAGAGCTGGACGCTCCTTCGGAGCGCCCAGCTCTGTATCAGCTGCGACGCGGGCAGTCTCTACTGCGCATGACTGCAGCACGCGCAGCAGTGTGTACTGCACATGTCGCGGCGTTACATACGATTTAGCGAATTATTATATAGGATATGTAGCACTGGCTGGCAATGGCAGCCTTTGATATTGCTTACAGGGACTTATACCCGCCCTGCTACGGAAACGCTCATTTCAGTAGATCCAAATCAGGAGGCAGAAAATGTGTGGATAGATTTCATTAACATGTTTATTAATATATATATATATATATATATATATATATATATATATATATATATACCCTGTTTAATAACAATTAAAAAGTTCTATGTGTTTCAGAGCACAAATACTCTTTCTTCAGGAGAAAAATAGATTTTTTTGCTCCTGTAGAAAGAGCCTTTGGGTTCAGAAATGCTCTGATCTTTCACAGATCTGCCAGACGATCTGCCTTCTCCTTCAGAGCTCTGAAAGCCTTTAATAACCTGCCTCAAAATATTAGATCTTCTCCCAGTCTAACATCCTTAATAATAACTGCTTCTTTATGTCTAAAAACAATATGTAACTGTATATCCATTTTAGTATGTATGTTTATATATTATGTTTCTGTATTTGTATAAATATGTAACTCGTTACTGTAAAAACTCTACAGGACATACTTGGAAATGAGAGAAATCTCAATGTATTCTTCCTGATAAAACATTTTTCTAAATAAATAAATAAATAAAGATTACCAAGGTGTCATATAGTCACATAGCTGATAAGGATGAAAAAAACATGCATACATCAAGTTCAGCCCATACCTTATCACCCCGTTGACCCAGTGGAAGGCAAAAATAAACCTCCCACTGAAGCCATTTCCAATTAAGCCCCAAGTGGGTAAAAAAAATCCTCCCACACTCTAAATGGCAGTCAGATATTTCCCTGGCTCAACAACCTATCTTCTGTGAAACCAACTATCATAATTCTCAATATTATTCTGGGCTACAAAGGTATCCATTACTTTTTTTTTAAAACAACTACAGTATCTGTAAACATAGCATATAGAAGCAAAGAATTCCAAATGTTACTGCCCTTACTGTAAAAAAAATCCCTGCCTTTATATTAGTTGAAAGCGCCTATTGTTTTTTCCTCAACTCTTTGAGTATATACGTCCATAGAGAGTTCTTTGTATTAGCCTTAATGTAAACAAACACAGTTTAGCCACTCTTTTCATAACACATCCTCCAATCCCTTTATCAGTTTTGTTGCATGTCTCCACACATATTTTCTAGGTCACTATTGTCTCTTTTAAAAACAGGCACCCCCAGAACTGTATTCCATATTCCAGGGAAGGCCTAGTCACGGATTTACATAGAAGTAGAATTATATAGATTTGCATTCCGTGCATCTATATTCATTTTTATACAGAATAGTACTCTATTTGCTCTTGCAGCATCTGAGTAATACTGTACACTGCAGTGAAGTCTGTTGTGTATTAGTACTTCTACATCTTTATCTAAGGAGGATTCTTCAAGTAGTTTCCCATTTAGAAACTTCAATGCTAAATCAGTCTGTGGACATGCTGCCTTTCACAGCAGGTCAGAAGGTCACACAAAGTGAGGAAAAACTGAAATGGCTCTTAATAAATAAGGAACTGGCCAAAAGCAATGGTCAAATACTACCTTTTTTGACAACAACACATTCTTGATAAATAAGACTCTGTATACTTAAAATCATCAAGGTCTACTCAGCAGTGTTCCAATGGAATAATATCATCAACTACTAAGCAGTGTTCCAGTGGAATAATATCATCATTGACTACTCAGCAGTGTTCCAATGGAATAATATCATCATTGACTACTAAGCAGTGTTCCAGTGGAATAATATCATCATTGACTACTAAGCAGTGTTCCAGTGGAATGCTAGCAGACAAATACAATCAAGACTGATTAGGCAGTAAGTTAGAGATGCTTCTAAGCCTCCTTCTCCAATAATGGCTGGAGGCAAATATTATCCAACCTCCCTAATAACTGCTGAAGCTGCTTCTTTTTGTATTCCTCCCTAATAATGGTTGGGGGCACTTCTTATGCTCCCTCCCTAATAATGGATCAAAGCACGTTTTTATCTCCCTCTCCAGTACCATCAGGAGGCACCTCTTCCATCCCTGATAATGGCTGAAGGCGATTTTTGAACCCCACCCCCCTCCAATAATAATTGCAGGTACCTCTCTCCCTGGTAATGGCTGGAAGCACTTCTTACCCTCTGTCCCTCACAAACAATGGCTGTAGACACTTCTTATTCTCCCAGTTTATTTGTGTGTGCGTGTGTGTGTGTACACATGTAGCAATTCTGGGGCAAGCCAACTGCAACACAAAATAAAAATAAACATTCCCTCCAGCATTCAAGAGGTTAAAACCCCCATTTAAATGAATATGAATTTTTATCCATTTTTATCTGTCCCATACTCAGACACGAATATTTACACATTACTACACATCCATGTGCATAGACATACACATAACTTACATTTACACACAAACATACAGACATACAAATGCATACTTGACGCAGATACACACATACATACACAAAAACCATACATAGATACATGCATGTGTACACACAGACATGCATACAAACACACACACACAAGAACACGCACACACACGCATATATAGACACAGCTACACACACACACACACACACAATGTGGACTGGGGGATACAGATGAATGGGAGTGATAGGCACGGAGGTACAAAAGATGGAACAAATCCCCCCCCCCCCCCCACACACACACACATCCCATCCAGCCTCTTTGTGCTAACACTGAATTAGAAAGAGGGATCCTTTACATCCTGTATTTCATCCTCACTGCCCTCCATGTCTGAGTGCCACAGTGATGCCCAGCACATTGTATAGCAATATTTTATCTCTTTTCTGGTACTGGAAGTCTCTGGAGAAAGTTGACTGATCTCATTTGTATTGTATAGGCTACAGGATTTCCTGTTTTTTTTGCACAGGTATCATTTTACCTTTGCCTAACCCAAACTGGGACTTTAGCTACATGGCTGTTACTTGCTATTTTCATCAACAGTCAGGAGCAAGTCAATATCTCTCTGATCATCCTGCCACTGCTTCCCCAAATTACAGTAAGAAGATCCCTTATCTCTATATGGCTGGGGAGGATGAAGGCAGTGGTGTGTCCTAGCTCCTTTCTGCAGAGAGTGCAGCTCCATTCACTCTATTACTACTGTGACTGACAGCCCTAGATCTCAGAATGAAATCCTTGCAGTCGTTTAGTTTCTTACTGCACAGATATGCCCTGCGTTACATACTCTGTATGTCTAGATTGTAAGCTGTAGATCAGGAACTCACTCTTAGTGTTTCACTCTGCAAATCACTTACCTAACTTTGTATTGTCTAAACTCTTAATTCTGTGGTGCAATAGAAATAAGCAGAATAATTCATTCTTAAATATGCACACACATAGTCACACGGATTTCTCTCTGTAAAACCAATTAAAACTCATTCTCTGTCTCACACACACACAAATACTCAGACCTTCTCTCTCACACATCTACAATCACAAAAAATCCACCCCCACACACACATGCTGAGATACGGGAGGGTGAAAGATAAAGGGGAAATGGAGAGATGGACACAAGGAAGAGAGGTAGACATGGTGGGAATGGACATGAGGAAGAGATAGATGTACATGGGAGGAGAGATGGACACGGCGGTATGGCCATGAGCTGAAAAGTATGGGCATGGGTAGGAAAGATGGACATTGGCAGAGAGAAAGATGGACAGTAGAAGGAGATGATATGGGGGAAGGATGGAGATGAACACTGGGGTAAAGGGATGAAATGGACAAGAGTAGATAAGTCATGGAAATGGGTGCAAGAGACATGGGGGAAATGATGGAGACTGACATAAAGGGGGAGAAATCGAGACAGACATGGGAAAGAGCTAGATGGACATGGGGAGAGGAAGAGATGGGCATGGGAATAGAGACAGACATGAGAGAGAAGGATAAACATGGTGCAGAGGACACGGCTGGGGTGGGAGATGGAAAATGTTTGAGTGAGAGATGAATATGGAAAGAGTAGTACATGAGAGAGAATCCCCCACCCCTCCTTACCTCCACTGGCAATGAAGGCAATAATAGAGCTTTGGATCCAATAGGGTTCTTTCCCTTCACAGCGCATACTGTCTTCTGCTGTCAGCACTGCATCAGTGTGTCCTAGGTATGGTTTTAAGGTCTGATGGTGAAGTAAGTTACTTCTGGCAAGGGTGCTGGATGTAGCTTATTTTACCATCATACTGTATTACACTGACTCCCCCACCTGGTACAGGCACAGTTATAACCATATAAACAATACATATATATATATATATATATATAGGCCTTAAAAGTTGAAGTCCTTTGCTACTAGCCAGACCTGAAAAGTTACTCACCACTGCAAGCCATAACATACCAACCATGGCTAAATTTCTACTCGCCAGTGCTAAATTTTCACTCGCCATTGGCTAGTGGCGAGTAGAAATTTTGAGTCCTATAATATATATATATATATATATATATAGAGAGAGAGAGAGAGAGCAGAGAAATATTTAATGCAGCAATGCTAAGTAAATTAACATAGCTCATATGTAGAAGTCTCCACCGATTGGTGCGGCCGTGGAAGCGGTGATGGAGACACAGAGCAGCCGCACCAATTCCCCCAGTCCTGAACGGGCCGATGCCATTGCACAATGAGGAAATTGGAAGTGAGCCTGCCTTTATATATGGTCAGGCTCATTTCCATTTCCCTCACAGCCATTGGCTGGGATGTTCTTACGCACATCCCAGCCAATCAGATTCGAGCGGCTGTTCTTTAAACTGATTGGCTGGGATGTGAGTAAGAACATTCCAGCCAATGGCTGTGAGGGAAATGAGGGAACTGAGCCTGCCCATATATAAAGGAAGGCTCAGTTTCAATTCCCTCAGTATGCAACGGGCATTGGCTCGTTCAGGACTGGGGGAATTGGTGCGGCTGCTCTGTGTCTCCACCGCCGCCGCTTCTGCGGCCGCACCAAGCGGCAGAGACTTCAACATATGAGCTAAGTTCATTTACTTAGCATTGCTGCATTAAATATTTCTCTACTCTCTCTCTCTTTCTCTCTCTATATATATATATGGAATATTTAAACATTGGGAGGCATTTATGTTGTAGAATATTATGGCACATTACACGGTACATTACACGGTAACTCTTTGAGTGCCAGTGATGTACGCAACACATTGCTTTGCAATGAGTTGAGTACCCCTCTGCCACTCAAAGGGTTAAATGATATTAATGTTAACGCATTGTAAAACTGACATTTTTTTATTTTACAGTAAGAAGGTATGGAATACAGAAGAGGAGAAGGAATACATGAAAGAAGAGAAGACTGAAGAGAAGGACAGAAGATGACCAGGAAGCTGAGGACTCCGCTGGACATCACTGAGGACTTAGGTTTTTTTTTTTTTACTTCAAGTTTCTGCGTCGGCTGTTTAAACAGCCGATAAGGGACTCAAGTTAACTCCTTAAAGACCAGCGGTCCTGGGACATTTCCATCACATAAAGACCGCTTTGATCCTTGCCAACGCGCCGGTACACATGACCTGTTGCGTTTATCGGCGCGCCGCTTTGGGGCCTAAAAGAGATCTCTCCAGTCTTGGATCGGTCAATTTTAGGCCCTATTTTTACTTACAGCGTTCCCGGTGGAGCACTGTAAGTAAAAAGTACATGACGTACTATGACCGTCATCAGTCCTTAAGGGTATAAGGACCATGACGGTCACAGTACGTCATGTAGTCCTTAAGAGGTTAAAAAAAAGTAGGTCTTAACTTTCCTGCGATAACTTGAGTCCCTTATCGGGTTTTCTTGGCTAACGCAGACATCTGAATTGATATTTAAGGTGTTTTCATCATTTTCTATGGATGAAAACACCTCTTAACCCGACGGCTCTTTTTTTGCCGGTATTTTTTCACAGCACAGACATTTGCACAGCTTACTGTGCTGGAAAAAATGCTGTCGGCCGTCTCCAACATTTGGATCGAGCCCTAAATGTGATGTTGGGGTCTAGCCACATCTTTTTTTTTTTTTTTACAGTTTTGTGTGCTTGACAGCAAGCTTACTGAATTTCTAGTTCCAGCAAGCTTTCTGTCAGGGACTGTGAAAGCAAGGGAAGTGGTACATTGTTACATAATCCCTGCAACAGAAACGCCTGACTCCATTACAGCATGCAGAACACTCAGTGCTGTAGGGATAATATTACATTTTATCACTGTCCCTGCTTAGACGGTCCATGACAGTAAGGTCTATGGATACAGAAATTCAGTGAGCTTCCTGTCAGGGACATGAGTGTAAAAAAAATAGGTGAAAATGAAAAATAAATATTAAAAATATAGGCAATCTGACTATACATATTTTGCATTTGCAGAATATCTAATTTCAAAACGGAGGTTCAATTAACATTTTAAACAGTTTACCTAAATGTTGTTATTCCTTCCATTCGTCCCCGATTTCCTTGGTATTCCTGCTTTGGCTTCATGCTCTTTGGAGGTTCTATACCACCATACTCTGGGTACTTTTCCAAGTATTCAGTAAGAACACACGGTTGTCCGGATTCCTCATAAATCTTTGTAGGAATATGGGGGCACCGATGGCGCCTGCAAAGCAAAGTGGTATTTAAAGGAGAAGTGAAGTTTTGTTATGAAAATATTTATATAAACAGTACTGTGCAAAATGTTTTAGGCAGAAGTTAACAAATGTTGTAAAGTAAGAATGCTTTCAAAAACAGACATGTTAATAGTTTATTTTTATGAATTACCAAAATGCATAATGAGTGAAGAAGAAAAATCTAAATCAAATCAATATTTGGTGTGACCACCCTTTGCCTTCAAAATACAGTACATTTTTCCTGGTAAACACAAATTCAGGGATTTTGTAGGCATATAGTCAGATGTATGATTAACCTCTTAAGGACACATGGCATGCCAGTACCATCAAACCTGTCCCTGCATTAAGGACCTGTGACGTCCTGGCACTTCACGGAAGACTGATCGCAGCGTGACTGTATGGCAAGCTGTGATCACAAAACACTTCCCTGTAGAAAAAAAAAATGTGCCCTGGTCTTACAGAGCAACCCCACCTCCAGAACGCAGGGTCATTAAGGGGTAAAACAATTATACCAAACAGGTGCTAATGATCATCAATTTAATATGTAGGTTGAAACACAATCATTAACTGAAACAGAAACAGCTGTGTAGAAGGAATAAAACTGGGTGAGGAACTGCCAAACTCAGCTAACAAGGTCATACACCAAAAGTCACACACAATGGCAAGACTGAACACAACAACAAGACACAAGGTAGTTATACTGCATCAGCAAGGTCTTTCCCAAGCAGAAATTTCAAGGCAGACTTAGTGCAGCAGATGAAAGACACATCATGCTTACTTCCTTTTGCAATTAGATGTCAAACAGTGCCATCAGCTCAGAATTGGCAGAAAAAAGAGGGACCCTGGTACACCCATCTAATATCCTGAGAAGTCTGGTCAGAAATGGTTGTCATGGAAGACTTTTGGCCAGAAAGCCATACTTCTGACGTGGAAACAAGACCAAGAGACTCAACTATGTGCGAAAACACAGGAACTGAGGTGCATAAAAATGTCAACAGGTGCTCTGGACTGATGAGCCAACAGTTGAAATATTTGGTTGTAGCAGAAAACAGTTTGTTTGCCGAAGGGCTGGAGAGTGGTACAAGAATAAGTGTCTTCAGGCAACAGTGAAGCATGGTGGAGGATACTTGCAAGTTTGCGGCTGCATTTCTACAAAAGGAGTTGGGGATTTGGTCAGAATTAATGGTCTCCTCAATGCTGAGAAGTACAGACAGATGATTATCAATTATACAATACCATCAGAGAGGCATCTGATTGGCACCAAATTTATTCTGCAGTATGACAATGACCCCAAACATACAGCCAAAGTAATTTAGAACTATCTTCAGCACAAACAAGAACAAGGAGTCCTGGAAATTATGGTATGGCCTCCACAGAGCCCTGATCGCAACATCGAGTCTGTCGGAAATTACATGAAGAGAGAGATAGAAGCAACTGAGGCTGCCTAAATCCACAGAATAACTGTGGTTAATTCTCCAAGATATCACAGCTCAAACTGACTCTTTTGGGTAGCACCACCCCCTGGTGTTCAGACTGAAATTTATTTTTTTCTGTTACACTCTATCTGAGAGATTACGCCTTAATTTGTGTCTTTCCTAAGTATGGGATAATAACAGTTCCACCTTTTTGAGGCAGTTTAAGCAGCAGTAATGTTTGAATGACACATCTAATAGCAATGGAAGTACTCTTGTTTTACTCAGAAGAAAAATCCCTACAATATATGTTGTTTTCTATATAGAAAAATGTAAGGGTTTCTGGTTTGCTGCCAACCATGTCCCAGTGTGGCAGGAGAGCAGAGTTAGGGAGCTGTGATTTAGATAGGAGTGGTCAAGGGGAGAAGCCCCCCTCCCGCAGCCCACTCTTGACAAAATCACTGCAGTGAGTTTCATAGGGGTATAGAATTTGAGAAACGTGGGCAGAGGGCTAAAGTTCCCCTATAAAAATCAGTGCTGAGGGTTTCGTAGGTGTGTAGATTTTGACAGAAGTAGAGCCCCTTGGCCACTACGGTCCAAATCAATGCAAAGAATTGTCAGGGGTTCACTAGGGGCATTGATTTTGACAGGAGTGGCCACTCCTATCAAAGTCAATGCACACACTTTCCCTTTTTTCCCTTCCCACCCTCCCCTTTTCTGCTTCACCTCACTATTATCCCCTCCCACCCTCCTTTTCACCTATTCACCTGACGTCCTTTCCCACATTCCCTTCACCACTTTGCGTCTCCCCCTCCTTCAACTTTAAAACTTTGCAACCCACTCCCTTTCACCGCATTACTTCTCCCTTTCTCACCCTCCTCCATTACTCCGCTTTCCCTCCTATCCCACCTTTTCTCCCACTTTCCTCTCCATCCTTTCCTTTCACTGCCTTTCCTCCCTCTCTCTCCATTTCTCATCTACCTTCCTTTCACCACTTTGGCACCCTCCCCCTCTCATCCTCTGTGGCATCTCCCATTTCTCTTTTGCTTCCTTCCTTCTCCATCCCACACCTTTTTCCTGCACTCACCTTCCCCCTCAATTTGTCACAACGAGAGAACAGCTTCCTTCAAACTGCACGTAGCAGATGTGATTCGCTCAGTGTGGTATACACAAGGGCTGGTGTATTGAGCGTTGTGTGTTTTGTTTTTTGGGTGTGATACCTAACCCTTTCACTGCCAGAGACTAAATGGATTAATGCATGGGCAATGCCGTGTCACCATTGGTACTTTACTGCCCCCAAGGTATTGGAAATGTCTCCAATGCATTGTAAAGCAATGCACTGACAACTCCTCTAGTATCCATAGGGTTAATGGGTGATATAAAACACATTTACCTTATACAGGAGTCTGATTATGTAACGCATTTGCGTGTATTTAGATATAATCAGGGCCAAGAGTTCTCAGTACTTGTTCCACTAATATCTGTGTTAAATGCAATAAAAATGTTTAATTAGCCAACTGTGAGGTAATAGTTTTAAATAACCTAAAATGAGATGAACTTAACCCTTAGAGTCCCTGATATCCAAAGCATTGCAATGAATTGGATACCTCTCGGGAACTCAAATGGTTAAAGAAAATTTAAATAGTTGTTACTATATTTTGATTTTCTCTGCAGCTTGAATATTCACAATTTTATTGAGACAACCATTCAGTATGTGGAATGCACAGACTCTGGCGACCTCTAATGGACAATGTTGGTGTGAACTGGTAAAAATTATGTATGGAGGTCTCCAGTGGATTGTAGTGCAATGCATGTTGAACTGTTTAGCATCCAAAGGGTTATATATTTGAATGTACAATATATTTTATCAGTTCTATGCATGGTGTAGCATATAAGTTGACAACAAATGTAAAATATACTTGTTATAGTAACACACTGTATGTATATGATAAAGGGCATCAAAGAATACTGAGTATATGGGCATTTGGAGACCACTAACCTAAGAGGCTCAAGATATTTTAGTTGTGCACTTAAGTTACACTAATAGGGATGATCATTCCCAGCAAAACGTATAAGGCTCTATGTTCAAAATATGGCTGTTAGAAAATTCTGATGTAAATTGAAATTATTTGAGTTAATTTTTTTACACTGAATGTTCAAAATATAAAGTTGCTTTTGAAAATGACTGAACTGGTGCCAGAAAATGGAAGAAAGAAACATTATTTACACAGACATGTTGGACCTAATGTGCAAAAAAACTGGAGTAATTCTGGAGCAAACCAGTTACACCACAGGGAACACATATATATGTTTATTGATTTAAATGGGACTTTAAACCCTTGAATGCTAGAGAGGTCTCAAAAGCATTGGAAAGTCACACTACACACACACACACACACACACACACACACACACACACACACAAAACACACCACACACAATACCCAAAACACACTTTATGCAAAACAATACCCAAAACACACTATACACACAATGCACAAAACACACAATATCCCAAACTCATTACACATACAATATACAAAACACAGTCCACACAAACAATACACACTATGCACAATAAATAAAACACACCACACACATATATACAAAACACATTACACACAATTAAACAAAACACACTACACACACACACAATATGCAAAACACAATATACTATACAAACACGGCACAAAACATTATACATACAATGCACACACACACTCACAATACACGTACACATTACACAATACAAGCACAATACACACACAAACAATATAAATACACAACACACACAAATGCAGTATACACATACAATGCACAAACAAACAAAATACACAAACACACATAAAAAATATACACATGAAATACATAATATACACACAAAACAACACACATGTAATTCACGCAATATACATACAATATAAAGGCACACAAACACCATACAGCATACACACTTGCTCACACACACACACATAAACTCTGACACTGACTTCTGGAGAGCTGGGTAACAAATTGCTTTGCAATACGCTGCATATCTTTTTAGAGCTGAAAGGATTAACCCCTTAAGGACCGGTCGCGCACGTACTTTGCAGTCCCTTAAGGACCACGGAGCATTTTTTTTTTGCGCGCAATTTCGATTCCAGATTCCCCGAACGGTGTGCAGCCGCGCAGGGAGCCCAGAATTCCATGACGGTCCAGGACCGTCATGGGTCCTTAAGGGTATAACAACCCATGACGATTCAGGACTGGTCCTTAAGGGGTTTTTCAGAATTGGAAATTCAACAAACCAGTCATTAAAAACATTGTTTTTTTTCCTGTATTCACTTGGAAGTCAATGAAAAATAGTCCTACACGTAAACTCATTTTAAATATTTTAACCCTTCTAGTGCCAGACACATATCCAAAGGATTGGGCTGCAGTGTGATAGTTACCACTCATAATGGCTACTCTTGTTTAGGATGTCTTCTGTAGTGTCTGTCTTCATAACACACTTCCTTTATAAAAAAGTCTGTTTATTTAGCCATACATACAACTGCATGGGACTTTTATTTTTTTTTTTTTAATTTGTTTTATTAACCATACAGGCAAAACCAACACACAATGTATTTGTGTGTCTTTATATATTGTGTGTGCTGTGTATTATGTGCATTGTGTACTGGTATATCTATATAATAAAATAAAAGCAGTAAACAGACTATAAGCAAATAAAATAAGTTTATGCGTTTTCTTTGTTTTTTAGTAACAGCCTTTTCATTGTTCCTATATAACTAGTAGTATAAACATAAAAATTATCAAAAACACAGCACGTATCTCATACTTTTATAATCACTGACTGATCTGTAGTGTGCTGCGGTCTCTCTGGAATGCAAACAGTTTTACTATTTCATTATCCTCATTAGCAGTAATTATTGATCCTGTGGAAAGTTGTGAATGTAACAAGTGGCAGGCCGCAGATGTCAGTACATAACATTTCCTTTGTATATGTTCTCCTTAGTAACTCCATGCAATGTGTACATCAAATCAAAGACACGCCCAGGTAACTCTCCCTGACAACTGACAACTATACATGGACCACTTTAGGGCCCCATTCACTGCAAAGAGTTTGACTTAGACCAAGTGTTGCTATGTGGCTTCTGATATTGCAGTGCCACAAAAAACACTGGTTATCATATATAAAAACATTTCTTTAACCCCTTGAAGGCTAGAAAGGTCTCCATCACAACAGCTTTGTAATGCAGTAGTGCCTTTAAGAGGTTAACAGTGGCAGTGTTGAACCATATTTTCAGCAGAACAGTTTTCAACAGCTTCCAGAGCCATACTACAAGTAGATTAGAACAATTCACCATACTATGCAGCTCTGACATGAGCGGCCCTTGGGATGAATGTGGATCCCTGTCACTGGTTATGAGATTTCCAAAAACCAATGTGTGCCAAAATAATTGCATTTTAAACAGTACAAGTACAAACTTGATTTATTTTCAGTAATACAGTGGCTATGCTAAGTGATATCCTAAGGTCCTGAATTATTAGCATTGAGGGAGAAGAATTGTCTCAAAAGATGAAGGGCTGGATTCAAATGCAGGTGATAATTTTATGTCTGCTTTGATCTCCAGTTTTCCCCATAGACTTCAATAGAAATGTTTTTGATAAAACAGGAGGTAAAGCTTATCTCCTGCATTTGAATTCAGCCCTAAATCAGTCAACGTGAAGCTAAGTCACTGGCCGGGAAGTTGTGAAAACCTGGTTCAATTTCCAGTGTTGACTCCTTGTCAGGGGTGGACTGACAGGACCCAGGGCCCCTGGTCCAAAAAGTGGTCTGGGCCCCCTGCCCAATTACATCATTGCCCCCCCCATGACAACATTGGCCATCCAGTACCCCCAAGCCCTCCATTACCCTCACATGCCACCCAGTACCCCCACAAGAAACCCAGTACCCTACCAGGCCACCCATTACCCCACAAGCCACCCAGTACCCCCTCAAATCACCCAGTACACTCACAAGCCACCCAGTACCCCCCAGGCCATCCATTACCCTCACAAGCCACCCAATATCCCCCAGGCCATCCAGTACCCCCACAAGCCACCCAGTAACCTCACAAGTCATCCAGTACCCCCCAGACCACTAAGTACCCTCACAAACCACCCAGTACCCTCACAAGCCATCCAGTACCCCTCAGGCCATCCATCACCTCCACAAGCCACCCAGTACCTACCAGGCTATCCAGTACCCCCCTACCTGTGCTGTGTGAGCTGCATGGTGGTGGGTGTTTTTCTGCTGATGTCTGTCATTCACTGCTGCGCTCCCCAGTCTGACTCCAGCTGTGTGTACTCCTTGGTGAGTTGGTGGACTAGGTGGCCATCATCCGGTCCCCTGTGGTGGGCTGGCTCTGAGTCCCCCTCCTCCCCCACGCGGGCCTTGATGACATATGTGTACAGGCATGCACAGAGAAGAGGAAGAGGCACAGGAACAGAAGCGCTTGCTGCCATCCACTGCCAGACAGTAATGAGCAGTGTGAGTCTGGACTCTGGCAGCAAGCGGTGGACTGTGCACAACTCAATCTTACCCGGCCGCATAATGGATGGGAGTGGGAAGGGATCTGATCATGGGCATTGGACTCTGGGCAGTCATAGTATTGTGAGGCCTCAGTGTCTCATGGAGCACAGTGCTGTGGCCAGCGTCTGCTTTAAATAGGTGAGGGTGGGCCCAAACAGCAAGCAAGCAGGTCGGACATTATTATAATATTAACATTGCTGACATTGCTGTTGGCGGCAGCGGGCCCCCCTCTGTCGCGGGCCCTCGGTCCGTGACCGAATGCCCTAATGGTCAGTCCGCCCCTGCTCCTTGTTACCTTAAGGGGAACTACCACCCCGCAATAAGTTTACATTAATGCAGTCTTCATCTGGCAACTAGCTGCTTAGTAGCGCTAGTCGCGAGAAATATTACCTGTTTCCAAAGATTTTGCTGTTTTTCCGAGGCTCACAGGAACAGGAAGCACGGACATCTTGTCACAGTGACGTCCGTGCTCCTGCGCTGTCAGTCCCTTTTGGAGCCACTTGCAGCTAGTCGCCAGATGAAGACTGCATTCATGTAAACTTATTGCGGGGTGGTAGTTCCCCTTTAGGTAAGTCACTTTATCTTCCTGTGCCTCAGGCACCAACAACTCTGTGGAGTAGCTTCGAATGTTGTGCACAAATTGGTAGCACTGTATAATAATTCAACATTTAGAACAATGTTGTGAATCTTTTGTTTTCAAAGAATATTCTGCAAAGGTCAAGTAAAGTAGAAAATGTACTGAAACTGCAGTCAATACTTTCCTTAAATATACCATATGTAGGGCTGGAAAATAGCAATACGGTTTACCAGTCAGAAAAATAATTAGAAGACGGAAAGTTAGTAGTCCATTCAGTTTTAAACAAAAGGAGCCACGTGATTCTTTACTCATCCCCTGGACATTTTTTTTACTAGCCACAGACTAGAGGACTAGTGTTAATTTCCAGACCTGCATGTCTTAAGTATGTATGTATGTATCTTTATTTATGTAGCGCCATACATGTACACAGCGCTTAACAGAAGTTGAAATAATATAATACAAAACTGCAGAACTGGGTTAAAAGCATTAAGGTTAAGTACAATCATTACATTATTTGTGGGGGAAAGTGCAGCAAGGGAATCATACACTGGGAAAGGGACCCTGCCCCAAGGAGTTTAGAATCTTATATAATAATTCGCTAGGATGTTTGTCAGAAGCTGTCATGTGCAATAGAGACTGCATGTGCATGACTGCAGCGCTGGCAGCGAGCAGAGAGGCTCCGGGCACCAGCCGAGGCTGATGGGTGGCACTGTGGCCCTGTACACGGGCTTTTAAACTAGTCTCGGATAATTTAACAAATAAACACTTGCACACAGATTTGGGGTAATAAAAGGACATAGCTTTACATTTCAACATGTGAACTCAATGAAACCTTATAGAATGTGCTTGCCAACTGTAGGGTAACGAACTAACAAATACCTTTAGTCCAAGACAGTACCCCATTGCCAGCTAAACCGAAGCCAAATGGGAATGGCCAAGTTAAACCATAGATGAAGCCCATGGAAAACATTGCATAAGGCCAATGGCCTAAACAGTTGTCTCAAGTTTATCTAATCATGTGGCTTACCTTATATGCTTGGCAAGGACATATCAATCAAGCTGTGACAATATAACAAACACCATCAAACAGAAAAAACAAAAGTGGAGGGAGGTGGTATGCTGCCTCAAGTGTGGATGCCAGTGACTGGAAGCAGTATGGCTGTCCAAAACTTACCCCTTCTCCTCAGCCTCACCCCCTTCCCCTACCTGAACCAATCCAAAGCAACCTTATGGTTGCCTAGGTTCCTCACCCTACACCATGAAATGCTAACCTTAAGCCATCTGCTATACTCTAATGAATTCTTACACCACAAGTTTTACATTTTATATAATATGAAATTATATCAGTTTTTATGGCTTCAATTCAATTTTTACAGAGCCAGGTTCGATATACATGTAGTGTTGAGAGAAAAGAGAAGTAGAATGTAAGTATTCAGGGCAGTTTCAAGGACAGACATTGCTGTTTCATCTCACTTGTGCATCATACAGATAGGGGTGCTGTTTGTCAAGAAAGAGAAACTATTACATTTCCTTTTCCCCAGCCATCAGCCAATAACTGACAGCTCCTTAAAAATGGCTGGGTGGATGCAAGTGCAATGCTCTCTTTTATTGATGGTATGTGAGAGAGCATGCAAGGCATAGGCACCACCCTGCCCAGCTGATCTTATCAGTGCTGAGGAAAGGGGATTTGAAGCAAGGAGTTCTGTGAGGTGGGAAGGAAAAGAAGTTGACGGGAGAAAGAGAGAGGAGATTGATGGGAGAGACAGAAAATGCAATGAATGGGAGGTGACTGATGTGAGGTGAGGGAGAAGGGAAGCAATGAGCACCTGAAACATTGATTATGTTGCATCTGAAAAAACTTTAGCTTTTGCTTAGTGTTTTTGAACTGCAACCTGTGTGTGTCCTCTTATCTGCTTTACATTGGTCATCCTTCTGTCCTTTCACAGGAGAATGCTCTTCCATAATTATGCTTAACTACTGCACTAACTGAGCACACTTGTGTCTGTTTTTATGTGCAAAATGGAGGATGAACATCCAAAAGAGTGATGATTTAGCGAGAAGAAGAGTGGCTAAATTGCTGGAGTAGGTAAACTAGGCCTAGCACAGGCAGGGAAGGGCAAGTGGATAACCCATGACCCCAGAAGGATGGAGCCCAAGAGAGCTGTGCCATCTTGTTGGTGAACCAGAGTGACAGCAGTACAAAAAGACAGGCGGATGAGTTCAGCCTCTACAGGGAGAGATCCATGGGCTACTGCTGACAACACCTTGTTGTTCCTAACCTCAGCCTCGCCCATTGAGACCTTGGGTATATATTGATAGATTAATGCTCTACAAAGAGTCTTAATCTCTCATTATACTTGCAGAGACTGGCGCCGGAGGCACAGTAACATATTAGAGTGGACCTGTTACCTACACAGCTTTTGGTTTCATTAAATGTATCTATTGCCTATCTCTTGTGCATTTTATTGCATGGACAGACTAATTGTTTTAGATCATTTTGATTTACTTGTTGCAGATCCTAATATCAGGAGAGTTTTGCTCTCTTACTTGGTCTGATCAAACTGCATAATTAGTAACTAACCTGTTTGATAAGGACGAAAAAATTGTGCAACTCTATTTAAGATGGAACCAACCGCTGAGGGGAGGAAATGGTAAGGTGATAAGTCCTCTTTAAAAAAGTAATAAAAAAATGGCACATCATAGAATACATAAAAACATAATGTAAAGTACTGCAGTTATTTCATTATTAACTAACTAGTGTAAAGGCCTGTGTACAAGGGCCAATGTCCGGGTAATGTTAACCCTTTGAGTGCCAGAGGGGTACGCAACTCATTGCACTCAAAGGGTCCGGGTAATGTTAACCCTTTGAGTGCCAGAGGGCTACGCAACACATTGCACTCAAAGGGTTAAGCAGCTGTCACCTCACTGCTCCATGCGATGCAGCCTTGCGTCGCCTCACTTACGGGATGCAACCATGCGCAGTAGACACTGCTTGAACGAGCACAGTCTCTACTTTGCATGACGGCTTCTGACAAACATCCTAGCGAATTATCATATGGGATAGGCAAAGCTGTTTTTAAAGTGATAGGTACGCTTTAAGTGAAACCGTGAAAAATAATGTAGCATTTGTGCCCACATCAGCACATTAGTTGTGTATAAAACAGGTAAAGAACAGGTTAAGACACAAACTTCATTAAGTATGAATTAATATAAAAAGTATCATAATGAATATGGTGATTAAACCACACTGGTATATTTTAATTATACCACTTTCGTACCTGTTTCCAACACATGTAATGTACTGATTAGGACAAGAGTCCATCATGATAGGGTTTCTATTACTGGTCTAAATGTTATAAATTTATTCACTAGATGAAATGATGGTGTGTTTTGCTATTTATTTTTCTTATTATACTTAAAGGGGAACTACCACCCCTTAAAAACTTAACCTGTGCTGATTCTTCATCTGGCGACTAGCTGCTTAGTAGCGCTAGTCGCCAGAAATATTACCCGGTTCTGAAGATTTCTGCCTTTTTCGGACGGTCACTGGAACAGGAAGCACGGACGTGTCTTCACAGTGACGTCCGTGCGCCTGCGCTGTCAGTCCCTTTTGAACCGCGCGGTGCAAAAGGGACTGACAGAGCAGGCGCACGGACGTCACTGTGAAGACATGTCCGTGCTTCCTGTTCCAGTGACCGTCCGAAAAAGGCAGAAATCTTCAGAACCGGGTAATATTTCTGGCAACTAGCGCTACTAAGCAGCTAGTCGCCAGATGAAGAATCAGCACAGGCTAAGTTTTTAAGGGGTGGTAGTTCCCCTTTAAATGTGCTGCAATTCTCTTCGAATGCACAGGTTCCCAACCTTTTTTAAGTTAAACACAGGCTTGTTTAAATCATGGAACATCTAAAGAAAACAAAATTTATTGGTCATGGAGGTAGATTAAAAACAATATGTGATTTTTTTGGGAAAGATGTGACATGTGACATTAAGCTTGCTGCTGAGACACAAGTGTGCCATGACATGCCTGCTGGGAACTCCAGTGAATTACTGTGGTATTTAGATACAACAATGCTGATGTGGTAATAAGAAATGGAACAATTTTGGAGCAAACCAGCTCCAACATAGGGATTAAATAAAGATTCCAGTTTATTTAAATGGGGTTTTTACCCATCGGTTGATGGAATGAGTTATTCAACTTAATAGCATTCAGAGAGTCATAGTAACATAGTAGATGAAGCTGAAAAAAGACATATGTCCAGCCCATGCCAAAAACACGCCTGTTGATCCAGAGGAAGGCAAAAAAGCCCACTGGAGCCATTTCCAATATAGCCCCAAGTGTGTGTGGGGGGGATGTATTCCTTCCTGACTCCAATTGGTAGTCAAACAGTTCACCGGATCAATATCCTATCTGCTTTGAAGCATCTGTCATAATTTTCAATATTGTTCTGTGCTAGATAGACATCCTAAATCAGTGAGATATGTGGGATTTTTATTTGTCCCCTATGGTGCATTTGGTTTGTCCCAAAAATGCTCCAGTTCAGTACATCAGTCTCAGTTAGGAAATTCACTAGGATTAGTGAAGTCTGTCCAGTGCAATAAAACTTTCTCACCCACATGTTGCTCTGTGGAGCCTATCCACTAACTCTTTAAAATTAGACTTTAACAAGAGGCTCCACAGAAAAAATTGAGGAGTCGGAAAGATTCATCTTACTGGGTACATTTCTCTAACTTAGTCTATCTATATAAAATGCACAGTTTTACATTGTTTTCAGAAAAGACTTTTCTATCCCAGGCATTTTTATAAAACACCACTTTTTAACCATATGAATATAAACACCAGGGAGGTATCCAAGGTATTGAAAGCAATGTGTTGGATACCTGTCTGGTACTTAAAGGGTTAGTAAAGAGCTGCAAAGAGATTAACAATATTTAAAAACAAATATGCAGTAGCATAGCTAGTAACTGGAGAGCCCTGGTGCAAACGTTGTTGTAGGCCCCCTACCACTAAAGTATGTTCAGAGGCATAACAAGAACTTATTGGACTCTGGGACAGATGGGGCCATCTTGGATGCTGCGCTCCAGTACAACTGCACCCCTTTTAGCTGTGCCCCTGCAAATTACATACTTACAGACTAGTTCAGCAGGTGAAGATAGACCTCCTCTTTGTGAGAGCTTATAATATGAAGGGCTTTGCCTTGAAGAAGAGACCATATGCATGTCAGTCTGACCATGCCCAAAAGAACAGTACATCTCTGAAAAGCCAGGTAAATCTCCTCTGCAGGAGAATATCAGAGCACCCCAGCCCTTCTATTGGCCTCCTCAGTGAGGTGCAGCTGGTTTCTCATTCATTAAGAACAAAGCATCTACTGCTGGACTATCACCTGTCTTGCACAGACAATGCCCATAGAAAGCAGATATATGGTTGTAGTTTGCTGGTACCTGTGCAGAGTTGGTTTGCCTGGCATTCCGAGGCACAACAGTTGGCTGATGCATCTGGAAATGTTTCCTTTGCAGAGACAGAACAGCTAAACTGTGAAGCTCTTGAGTGTAGACATCCCACAGAACAAGCTACTTATGTATTGTTTGATTTGAGCATTTTACACTACTTTGGCTTGATATTTATACATATTTAATGAATTATTTTGCAAGTTTTTAAGAAATTGTAGTGCGATAGCACTCATGGGACACAACTATAGTGAAATATATAAAGTTTATTAGCTCAGGTATTCAATCCTAAATTGAACCTTTATCAAGACTTTAATGATAAATGTGCTTTATTTACTTCACCTCATACAAAGCCCCATAGTTTCTGCCTTCCATGCATTATATTATTTTTATCTATTTACACACATACACTGTGTATGTATATAAAATATTGAATGTGTTTTATTGCACACTGATTATATATACGTACATAAGTAGCGCTGCGGAATTAGTTGGTGCTTTATAAATAAAAAATAATAATAATGTTTAATCATTCTTTAAGGACCCGATTCTCAATGCGTTGCACACCCGTCTGGTCCTTAAAGCATACCTCCCAAGTGTCCCTCTTTAGGAGGGACAGACCCTCTTTTAGACCCAAATCCCTCTGTCCCTCTTTCCCACCCTGGTGTCCCTCTTTTTTAGGAGATCAGACTGTGTGGTGTGTATATAAGTTTATCACATTGCTCCACAGTGATAAAACTCACATTAATGTTTGTTTAAATGGCAGTATATGTGTTTATAAATTAGTGTGTGTAAATAAAATACTTTGGTCTTGTTATAAGTCATTTATTAGGTTACAGAAGGAGGTGTCAATAGGTCATGAAATAATATAATAATTCTCGGTAACGCCCTGCCCACTAGCCCCGCCCCCAGCAACACCCCCTAAAATACAAGTGTCCCTCTTTGGCAATTTGAAATGTTGAGAGGTATGCTTAAAGGGCTAACCCCCTCTGATCCTTAAAGGGCTACTTTTCAGTAATATTACGTATCATTTTATATTATTTATGTGGTTTTCTCTTTTTAGGGTTTTATTATTGCCTTCATGTACATACGTTTACATAAAATGTATTTCAGTATTATAACGCATTATCATACCTGGGAACTCTCAGGGTTTGACCCTGAGACTCAGGGTTTTGGCCCAAATCTCAGGGTCTCAGGGTGAAGAGCCAAAATCTCAGGGTGATAGAGTTCAGAGCTACCTGTTATGTATTCTGCTCCAGTTAAATGCTTCTTTAGTCACTAAATTGGTGCAACTTGTACCAGGAAGGCAGAGGGAGAAGTCCTGCTTGATTTGTGTGTTCATGCAGTGATATCTGTAAGTTGTTATTATTATTATTATTATTATAAGTTGTTGTGTATTAATGGCTGCTTGAATGCCGATTGGAGCCACTCTCGATTACAGCGATCAAGGACAGACCGTGGATAATCTATATTATGGGAAATTTAAGGGTTAATATTTACACAATCTCAGGGTCAGCTCATTTTGAAAGTTCCCAGGTATGCGCATTATAAGTGAGGGTGATGCCTAGAACCATTGTAGGCGTGTTCTCTTGTGCAAAAAGCAGCTAGTTCTTACCCGCACGTGCATATATCGCAGATACATTTTCTCTTCATGTTGAGACAGATAGTGGCGATCACACAGCGAGATCTTCTCCGTGCTGCAGTCTGTTCTGCTGTCTACTCTCTTTCTCTCACACTATAGAGCTCCGGTAACCAAGCAAGCACACGGTCACCTAGCAACGGATCCGCGTCCTGTCAACAGGACGTGAACTGCGCGTTGATGTCACATGCACGAGGTGAAAGGACAACGCGAAAAGTACAGCTACTTCCGGGTATGGAAAGCACACGCGCTGAGGCTGAGCAGTAGAGCTGTCACTTTTGTGTGAACGATCAGATAAGTAAGTGGTATTATGGCTATAGGATATATAAGTGATAGTATGGTGTATCTACGCAGGAGATATAGTGAATAAGTGGCTGTATGTAGATAATAAAACATGTTGAATTCTAGATATTCACAAACTTTATCTCTCTAGATGTTGCTCCCTTTACCCCCAGTGTGCTATTAATGTATAGTTTAGCAATAACTGAATAGCCACAGCTTTCCTCTCCATAGTGTAGGGGCTTATAAACAGCACATGTTCTATACATTTTGTGCACCAGTTAATGACCGGTAGAATGCAGGACTTGAGCTTGTGGTAAGTTAAATTCTCTATATAGAAATGATGGGTGGCACACTAGATAGTGTTTTCATTGACATTTCGTCAGTGTGTGCTAGAAATATATGCTTATTTTAACTGCTTTTGTGTGGTACACAGTACTATTTGGGGATGATGGGAGTCGTTATTCCAAACATCTGGAGAGCTAAAGGTTGCCTTACCCTGCTTTAGAGAAATGCAGTGTTCTCTCATAGATAGTAATATTTAAAAATAAGTTGGTCTTATGTGACATGGCATGCTGTAGTGTAGTGATTTATGTAAACCTTTCCATATCTTCAGAGAGTATGAGGTTTCAAATTGTCTGTGCAGCAGACTGGGGAATATGTCTAAGTGCATGCTATTCGTTCTGCTTGGTCACTTTGATTGTTACAGCAACGTAACCTTTCAAATTATTCCATTTTGATTGTTGCTTGGTTATTTCATATTCACAACTTTTTTTTTTACTTATTTATTAATAGAACTACAAATATGTTGCTTTGTTACTGTTACAATGTATCATATTATCCCAGCATCCCTTTATTTCAATATAAACAGGCTGGAGTTGTTTGATTTAAGGAGTAGAGATGGTAGCCAGTTGTTCTCTGGACATTTGTGGTGCAGGAAGTGTGGGTGTGATTTGTAGACTGGTGCAGTTAAAAAAGAAAAAAAAACCTTTTAGCTGATAGGTGACAGACAGGCATTTGTACCTGAGCTGAGAGTGACAGATACTAGAAACAGAGAAATGTATCATATATTATTTTCAAACAGAAAAGGCATAACAACAACCTCAGAAAAAAAAGACAAACGAGTAT
The DNA here is from genome assembly GCA_037306005.1 of Rhinophrynus dorsalis. NCBI lineage: Eukaryota > Metazoa > Chordata > Amphibia > Anura > Rhinophrynidae > Rhinophrynus > Rhinophrynus dorsalis. The sequence continues at coordinate 409,410,681 of CM074721.1, forward strand.
TCTGCTGCAATGTTTTTATTGTCCTGAGCAACTAATAGCATACTGCAGACATTTAATGCAAACAGCTTTGTTGTGTACGTTATTTTACAGTAAAAAAAAAAAAAAAAAAATTGGGTAAGGACTAGGAGGAGGAGTGCACAGATCTGTTGGCGGTGACAGTAAAGTTGAACTAAAAAAATCTAACTGTGGCTACTGTTGCTGCAGCTTGTGCATTAAATGCTGATGATCCTCCTCCTGAGGAGGTTGTTTGTAAAAGTGATATGAAAGGTTCCCCCAGTAGTAGTACTAAGCCTTTTAAAGTAAAGACAATGATGAGTCGCATTCTAATGTGGTTGCCAAAGCGGAGGAGGATTGAGCAGTAATGAAACCAGTTGCTGCTTCAGGCATTGACCCTGGCATCATACCACAAACAAGTGGTCATTGTCAATGTTGTATAAATATTCCTAAGGGGAAACGTAAAAGAAAAAAAACCCCTGCAAGAATATGAAAATAGTGGTGAGGAAGATAATTTGGTACTATCTCATGATGCTGCTGCTGATGTAATTATTGATTAAGTTGATTTAGAATATCTCCCTTCTGATACAGATCAAGTAGATATATATATATATATATATATATATATATATATATATATATATATATATATATATATTGTGTGTGTTTTAAATGTATGTGCCTGAAAGGAAATGCCTCAGTCTTCCACCACTCTAAAGAAGCAATTTGCCTGTTTATAAACTTTGATACAAGTCTGGACACGTAAACATGCCTAAAAATACACAATACTTTCAGTAATCATCATCATCGCTTTAAGTCCATCCCTGACCCAGTCACACTCTCACTACTATTGAACAAGCAGTAACACAGGTTAATATCTACAACTCTAGCTATGAGTGATTCTGTTGCTGTTTGAGGTGCAATACAACTGTCCCCTGCTGTTATTCGTATTATTGCAGCATGTAGCCCATTTAGTAGTAGTAATGTAATAAGTATTAGTCACTCAGCAACCCCTCAGTTTGTGAAAGATACATTATAGCAATACATGTTTAGCTGAAAATATTACAAATGAACAAAAAACACCCAGGCAGGGGGGAAAGCAGGATCACATCTAGGCAAATCCTCATAAAGAACCCACTTTAAGCACAACTGATTGAGAGACACTCATGCAGTATGTCAGAAATGTGAGTAACCATTCTCCTAAAAGTTCATTACAATTAGGTGACATAGTATTGTTGATGTCTCAGGAAGTGGAACATCATTCTCTGTAGTAACGATAACACTGTGTCTCGTACTGCTGTTATGTAAATGCACTGAGGACGACGACTCTGAGACTGATTTAGTTGGAGGTGAAAAGACTCATAAAGTCCCCACAAGAACCACATCACCACAACTTGTAATGTTAAAGCATTTAAGTTAGTTTTCTTTGTTCTACCAATCCACACTTACAGAGTTCTCAGAAAGAAGTAAAAGTATATAAATAAACAAAATGAATCCAAAAGTACTTCCATGGAATGGCAAGCTTTCCAAAATGCTGGAGCTTGACATGCTGCATTATTCTCTAGCAGAAAACAGAGGTTTTAAAGAACTGATGTCATGTGTTGCACCCTGCTGTCATATCCTTGAGCCACAGTTATCTGTAACTATTGTTGAGCCAGAGTTGTTCAGACAGGTTATTAGTGTTGTGGACAAAACACTGGAAACAGAATGCCTGAAACTTCACTTGACTGCAGATCTGTGGACTAGTGGCCAGTGTACAAACTATATACACACACATGGCTTGTGCACAGACAGCATACAGAATATTACAACCTCACAGCATGGCAGGAAGTTCTGAATTTTTATAGTGTTGCAGATGGAAGCCTCCCGGCCGTAGAAAGCATAGACAGAAAATTAAGTTCTCTCAGGAGTTTCAGTAGGGGTGGGAAAATGGATTTTCTGTCCTCAAAAATAGAAAAACATTGTTTTTTCCTGGAAAATTCACGCAAAAAAGAAAACATGACTTTTCTCCCATTCCTAGCTGGTGAGCATGGCAAGCCTTCGCTGTCCAATACCTGTAAACAGAAGCAATGTTTCAGCTATATTGGGTGTGTCACCAGTTACACCTCTGCACAATAGCAGCTGAGAGTTCCTTTGCTTCTAACTGTTAATTCTAGTTTCTTACTTGACTGTCAAGTAGATTTTGTTCTCTACTACTTGTGGACTACACTCTCTGAATACACTGACATCATCCACTGCCTACCTCAGGCAGCTGAGGATGATGGGAGCGAGTCTAGCCAAGAAGCTAGAAGGCCCTGAGTTGATCAACACTGACATAGCTAAAAAGACAAGTACAGAGACCTATTGTGTCTTTTTTTTCTTCTCTCTGTTCTTCTTCTTCCTCCACTTGAATTTTACCTCTACTGGGTAACATGGCTGTCCAGCTTCATGAACTCATTTTGTCTCTCCCAGTTTCCTTTTTCCCCATTGTCACGCAGGGGAAGCCATATATTACTGTTCTGCCAAGTGACTTTCAGACTGTAGCTGAAGATCAAAAACAAAAAGAACAAAAACAGAGGATATTACTGTGGAACTCACCTTTATCACAATATATTCAATAAACATAATACACATAAATATAACATCAAAAATATAAATGTATTAATTATTTTTATTATCAAGCTTGATAAAGCTCCGATAATGGGGAGCGAAACATGTTGGTGTAGTTACCTCATCTAAGTGCTGAACGAATCTTTGAGTAGAGACGATGCCGGTACGTTGTTCCGGATAAGCACACTGTATGCACAGATGAAATTAAGCGAAACCTTGAAACAACAAGCAAAGGTGCATATGAGGATATTATCACACGGATACCTATGGGGACCGTGAGCATTGATCGTATGGACTAACTGGACACAGAAGGGTTACTATGATGGTTGAGCAGAGGAGATGGAATTGGTAAGCGCGTTCCATTCAGATGCTGTATATGTTAACCTCACATGCTCCAAGTACCATAGTGTATAATATACATGGTTAAGCAAATGGTCTAAATGTGTATATATTGGAAAAGATGGAACTGACGAGAGCGTCCTTGTTAGACATTGTATTTGCATAATTTATATGCCTGAAATGTCCTTAAATATTATATGCGTGGTTATACAAATGATCAGAATGTACCAAAATCTGCTTTATATTGGATCCCCGTGATTGATGACATTGGAACTTTTTCATGATTGTTGCTCGATATAACACTGTGTTGCAGAAAACCAGATGTGGTGATATACATTGGTTATAGGAATAACTTACATTCGGCACCATTAGGAGGATAACTGTCTATAGTACAAGTCCTTTGCACTCCTGGCGGATCACGCCCATCTGCATGTTTTGGTGAAGCAGTAGGAAGGATATTAGAATAGCTCCTCTTTACTGCCACCCCAGGGTGTGGCTGGCATGGATGGAGAATTTGTCATGTGGAAGCCACATTCTATTATTAATATAGAAGTAGTAAATGTTTATTTTGTTCCTGTTTTGTTACAGACATGACAACCTACTTTCCACTTTTTAAATAGTTACAAAATATAACCTATTGAAAAACCGCAAATGCATTTCTATATATTCTTTGAAATAACTATTGTGTTCTACTAAGTCTGTGCCTATGAGGGCAGATTAGTAAAATAAAACAAAATAACAAACAAAAATCACATGACTAACTGTGTACATCCTCAAAAATGAACTATCCACATGGTCAAGTGTAAGCTAAAGAATCGGAGATTATTATAACAACCCGTTCATTTAGGATCAACGTGGTTTAAAGCAGAAATCCTAATTACATTAGCACTATGACTGGACATAGTTGTCTTTTCAAGAATAATCACTGTAAGGTCTAGTAATCATAAAAGCTAATATTGTAGCTATTAAAGTAATAAACTAAACAATGTTAGTCCTATCTCTCAAACCTAAGATAAAGTCCCCCCCCTCCCTTTTTCTGTGACATGACCTGTAAAGCTGTCAACCTGAGATTCTGTCCGACCAGACGAGGTTCTTCAGCAGAGCCAAAATAGCGCGATCGTGACACAAATACTTCATTGGAATGGTCTACAAAGCGTGCCTGCAAACCAGGCACACTTTGTAGACCGTTCCAATGAAGTATTTGCGTCACAATTGCGCTATTTTGGCTCTGCTGAAGAGCCTCCGTCTATTCCTGGGACCAGGATATCCTGCAAATATCTTTAGAGATCACAACACAGAAGGGGGAGGGAGGGAGGAACTTTGTTTTCTTATATCTCTCAAACCATAAAGGTTTGAGAGATAGGACTAACATCGTTTAGTTTTAAGATTGTAGTCGTATTAGTCCAGTGATGGTAGATGTAAAATAACATAATCGTTTAGTTTATTACTTTAATAGCTACAATATTAGCTTTTATTATTCCTAGACTTTACTATCCCTTTAAAGAAAAATAGGACCTTTTATGCAGGCAGGCACTCTCTGCGCTGTCAGTCCCGTCCTGTGCCTTTCGCCACAAAGACATTCAACTCACTAATCATGGAGTTGAAGGGGATGGACAGCACAGACTCAGAGATGCCGGTTCTGCAAGATGTATGCGCTGTTCCCTGCTGCCCGCAGAAAAAAAGTTCTATTTTTCTTTAATGCAGGATTATAATAATAATAAGTTACAGTGGATATAAAAAGTCTACACACCCCTGTTAAAATGCCAGGTTCTTGTGATGTTAAAGAGTGCGACAAAGATAAATCATCTCAGAACTTTTTCCAACTTTAATGTGACCTATAACGTGAACAATTCAATTGCAAAACAAACTGAAATCGTTGAGGGGGAAAATTAAAAAAATAAAAACCTCACAATAACCTGGTTGCATAGGTGTGCACACCCTTAAACTAATACTTTGTTGAAGCACCTTTTGATTTTATTACAGCAATCAGTCTTTTTGGGTAGGAGTTTATTAGCATGGCGCATCTTGACGTGGAAATATTTGCCCACTCTTCTTTGCAAAAGCTCTCCAAATCTGTCAGATTTGCGAGGACATCTCCTGTGCACAGCCCTCTTCAGATCACCCCACAGATGTTCAGTTGGATTCAGGTCTGGGCTGTGGCTGGGCCATTCCAAAATGTTAATCTTCTTCTGGTGAAGCCATGCTTTTGTGGATTTGGATGTGTGCTTTGGGTCGTTGTTGTGCTGAAAGGTGAACTTCCTCTTCATCTTCAGCTTTCTAACGGACGCCTGAAGGTTTTGTGCCAAAATTGCCTGGTATTTGGAACTGTTTATAATTCCCTCCACCCTTACTAAGGCCCCAGTTCCAGCTGAGGAAAAACAGCCCCAAAGCATGATGCTGCCACCACCATGCTTTACTGTGGGTATGGTGTTCTTTGGGCGATGTGCAGTGTTGTTTTTGCACCAAACATACCTTTTGGAATTATGGCCAAAAAGTTCAACTTGGTTTCATCAGACCATAACACATTTTTCCACGTGGTTTTGGGGGACTTGATGTTTGTTATTGCAAACGTCAGCCGGGCTTGGATATTTTTCTTTGTAAGAAAAGACTTCCATCTTGCCACCATACCCCATAGGCCATTCATATGAAGAATACAGGAGATTGTTGTCACATGTACCACACAGCCAGTACTTGCCGGAAATTCCTGCAGTTCCTTTAATGTTGCAGTAGGCCTCTTGGAAGCCTCCCTGGCCAGTTTTTTTTGTCATCTTCTCATCAATTTTGGAGGGACGTCCAGTTCTTGGTAATGTCTCTGTTGTGCCATATTTTCTCCACTTGATGATGACTGTCTTCACTGTGTTCCATGGTATATCTAATGCTTTGGAAATTCTTTTGTACCCTTCTCCTGACTGATATATTTCAACAATGAGATTCCTCTTATGCTTTGGAAGCTCTCTCTGGACCATGGCTTTTGCTCTGAGATGCAACTAAGCAAATGTCAGGAAAATCCTACTAGAACGGCTGAACTTTATTTGTGATTAATCAGATTAATCAATTTAAATGATGACAGTAGTGTAATGACTTCTATTTAACATGAGTTTGAATGTGATTGGTTAATTGTGGACACAGCCACATTCCCAGTTATAAGAGGGTGTACACACCTATGCAACCAGGTTATTGTGAGTTTTTTATTTTTCCCCCTCAACGATTTCAGTTTCTTTTGCAATTGAATTGTTCACGATATAGGTCACATTAAAGGTGGAAAAAGTTCTGACATGATTTATCTTTGTCTCCTTCTTTAACATCACAAGAACCTGGCATTTTAACAGCGGTGTATAGACTTTTTATATCTACTGTAGGCGTGGGGGGTTATTATTAGGTATTACTTCTTCTTTAAAGCAATGAGGCGGATGCCTGAACAGACTAAACTATATAATAACTAGTTGAAGAGCCTGTGTACACGGGCCACTGTGCCAGCCGGTTGTGGGACAGTCGTGCACAGTAGAGACTGCCAGCACAGCGGCTGATACAGTGCCAGCCTGTCACGGGGCAGTCATGCACAGTAGAGACTACCCACCCTTCAGCTGATAACAGTGCCAGCCGGTCGCGGGGCAGTCATACACAGTAGAGACTGCCCACGCCACTTCTGATACTTCGGAGCACCCCACTCTGTATCAGCCGCATCATGGGCAGTCTCTACTGTGCATGAATGCAGCACGCGCAGCAGTCTCTACTGCGCATGACTGCATAGTTACAAACTTTTTAGCGAATTATTATATAGGATAATATCAAAGTTGTGACGGAATGGTTGTCACCCAGAGAAAGAAATGTGTCTGTTTTCAGTGATTGCCATTGTCTTAACATGTTCCCATTCTTGAAACCTTAATGTCCCCTGTGTGTGCATGCATTAGAGAGGGTTGTCCAGTTACCAGCAGTGAATGGGTTAGTTAGTGTGTAGGATGGACAGAGGAATGGTGCCATTCAGTCTAGCTAAACCCAGAGATTGTGTTATGAGATAGCCAGTGTTTGTCAGATAGAGAGGAGGGGGGTAGAGGAATGTGTGCATCTCCCCCACTCACATCAGGCCAAGCAGAACAGACCTGGTAGATGGTACCTGTGACAACACATCCTGTAGGGGGTGGGTAGAGAAAACCTGGGAGAGAGAGGGGAGTCAGAGAGAGTTGCAGAATGTAGGAACAGGAAAGAGCCTCTCCCCAGCATGGAGGGGGGTAGCCTGGGGCCAGTCTGGAGTTGGACTGGTCCAGGTGCTTTCTAAAGGCGTACTGGAGAAACTGGGACTGGTGAGTGCCCTCACCGGAAGAGTTAGAGTGAGCGGGCACTGTAGGGCCAGGTCCCCTTTTCAGTTGTGGGCTGTAAGTCAAGGTGGCTTCAGACACAGAGAGAGTACCCTGATGTTCCTACCACAAGGATCTTAGGATGTCTTCCCCAACTCCTCTGCCAGGACTAAAAGATACAAGTAACCTTCATGTAAATCCAGCAGCATGTGTAATGGGCAGGATGCCTACTCTTGCCTCTAGTGGGACTATGAATAAGCTCTAGCATTAAGCTAAAATGGACTGTGAGTATTATTTGTAACCCCTGGCAAGTTATGCAACTAAGAAGAGAACAGCAGAAGTGTTTAGTTTTTATGTTTTACCCCTGTTTGTTTGCCTGTAATTGTTGTCCTATGTTTTGTGCCGTGACCTCTGTAATAAATACAATTTATTATCTTTTTGTCTGGCTGGATAAATCTCTTAACCCTTGGCCTACCAATAAGTAACCCCTGTACCCCCCGTCACACTGGTGGCAGCTTGTGGGATATCCAGCTTAGGTGTTCAGCGTGTCTGAGGGCAACCCTGACCACTATGTGTGCTAGTTGTGCCAGCTCAGTAGCGTGGTCACTTTAGCACCCAGACAAAAAGACACGGCCAAGGACAACAGTATGGGAACCCCTCCTGTTATTTTTGTTTTGCCTTAGAGTTAGCCTAAGGGACATGTGAGCAAGTACCCTATCAGCACTGCCAGACAAAATGGGACTAGGGGTGTAGTCTGCATCCAGCACCCACTATGCCCTAGCAATGCAGTGATTTACAGCTCTACAGACTTGCCTGGATGATCCAGTACTTCAAAGCAAAGTGGTCAAACATCAAAAAACAGAGCTCCAAAGCAACCAGATCCAGAGTGGAAATTCAGAATGTGCTGAACCAGTGTTGGGTGCCACAGAATCCAAGCATGGGAGTAATGTGACACAGAGACCAGAAGGATAATCCAGAGAGACCATTGCACTACCTTCTCAGCCTAAAAGGAAAATCCAGTGGAGGATGCTCTATTCAGAAACCAGTTACAGTGGGAATTTTAATGGAAAAGTTAATCCACCCCAAAAGCAATGTTGGAAGTCTTTGCAGGGGTAAGTGACACTCCTGGGGGACTGATTGTGATGGGACTGGTTCTGATTCTTTATGTTGGACTGATTTAGGTGGGATGGTGTTCTGGGACAGTCTCTTAATTTTGATGGCAGTAAGCTATTGTGTGTGTGAGGAAAATGCATTGCCACACCAGAAGATCTGCCTATTTGAAATGTTTTGGGCCTGCTTTTTCCTGCACCCTAATTGGATATGTCTTGCCCTGGGAAGTATCCTGAATCACTGGACTTTGTTTTGGAACTATCGCCACTAAAGATACAAATGATGTACTGTATATACAAATGCTTTGTAGGCTTGATGTCTGTATTGATAGAAGTATATGAAAGTAGTTAATATGTGGGGACCCAGTGATCTGTCCGTGTGGACTGAACTCTGGGGTCCCCATCTGAAAGGGGGGACAGACTGTGACGGAATGGTTGTCACCCAGAGAAAGAAATGTGTCTGTTTTCAGTGATTGCTATTGTCTTAACATGTTCCCATTCTTGAAACCTTAATGTCCCCTGTGTGTGCATGCATTAGAGAGGGTTGTCCAGTTACCAGCAGTGAATGGGTTAGTTAGTGTGTAGGATGGACAGAGGAATGGTGCCATTCAGTCTAGCTAAACCCAGAGATTGTGTTATGAGATAGCCAGTGTTTGTCAGATAGAGAGGAAGGGGGTAGAGGAATGTTTGCATCTCCCCCACTCACATCAGGCCAAGCAGAACAGACCTGGTAGATGGTACCTGTGACAACACATCCTGTAGGGGGTGGGTAGAGAAAACCTGGGAGAGAGAGGGGAGTCAGAGAGAGTTGCAGAATGTAGGAACAGGAAAGAGCCTCTCCCCAGCATGGAGGGGGGTAGCCTGGGGCCAGTCTGGAGTTGGACTGGTCCAGGTGCTTTCTAAAGGCGTACTGGAGAAACTGGCACTGGTGAGTGCCCTCACCGGAAGAGTTAGAGTGAGCGGGCACTGTAGGGCCGGGTCCCCTTTTCAGTTGTGGGCTGTAAGTCAAGGTGGCTTCAGACACAGAGAGAGAGTACCCTGATGTTCCTACCACAAGGATCTTAGGATGTCTTCCCCAACTCCTCTGCCAGGACTAAAAGATACAAGGAACCTTCATGTAAATCCAGCAGCATGTGTAATGGGCAGGATGCCTACTCTTGCCTCTAGTGGGACTATGAATAAGCTCCAGCATTAAGCTAAAATGGACTGTGAGTATTATTTGTAACCCCTGGCAAGTTATGCAACTAAGAAGAGAACAGCAGAAGTGTTTAGTTTTTATGTTTTACCCCTGTTTGTTTGCCTGTAATTGTTGTCCTATGTTTTGTGCCGTGACCTCTGTAATAAATACAATTTATTATCTTTTTGTCTGGCTGGATAAATCTCTTAACCCTCGGCCTACCAATAAGTAACCCCTGTACCCCCCGTCACAAAAGTATTTTACCAGGAAGGATACATTGAGGATACATTGAGATTGTCTCTCGTTTTCAAGTATGTCCTGTGGGTATAGATATTACCGATTATTCTTGAAAAGACAACTGTTTAGGCATATCGCTAATGTAATTGTGATTTAAGGTTCTGTGTTCATCTGATGAAAGTTCCGCATTAATGGTATAAATAGCTGTGTGTGATACTCATTAATATTCTGTTAACTCACCTTTTTTTTTCCTTTCCAGACAACACAATGAGACTTGTCGGCTTGGAGAAAATAATTGCCCTTCAAAAGAAAACTGCTAACATTCGCAACATCTGTATATTGGCTCACGTGGACCATGGTAAGAAGGTGGCTTACAAGTATATATATTCAAAGTACTGGTAAGAGATGCTCAAATAGTAAAGAGCCTGTTACTGATTTTAGCAGGCTGTAAAGTAATGGAGTCCTACCTAAGGTGCAGTATCTTTTAGCTCACTAGCACCAAAAGGTATGTCTGGGATTGGTTGGTTATTTTGTTTAGGGAGGAATTGCCTGGCACTTTATGGCTGGGCTGCCATTTTGGCAGGATCAGTAAGATGGGCTTTAGGCTATTTCCTGTCTGTGTAAGGCACTAGTGAGATAAAAAAAAAGGTTGCACCTTGGGTAGGATACCAGTCCTTCTGTGGCAGGTTCTTTCCTAATTAAGTCTCTGACCATTACTTTTGCATACAAGAATATATTGCCTTGTATTTTTGGTATAATTGTCCTCATTCCCTTAATCATCTAAGTTAGTACACTTCCCTAAACAGCTTCATAGAAAATCAATGTTCAGACATCCAGTTGCAGGCTACAGTTTAGACACCCCTGCTCAATGACAGATTTTATTTCTAAGTGAAAAGTAGTTTACATAGCCTCTGAGGTGAAGAAATGTAGACTTGACATATTTCTGCAAAGTGTAATGCACAGTTACTGTTTATTTGCTGAATTTAACAGATTGAAAAAAATAAAACAGAAAATGCGAGGTGTAAACATTTGGGCACCCTGTCAGTCAGTACTTGGCAACACCCCTTTGGCTGAAATCACAGCCTCCAAGCATTTCTTGTGGTCGGCTAACAGTCTGTGTATCCTTGTTTTAGGAAGTGTTCCCATTCTTCCTCTCAGAATACTTCTACTTCTTTACTGACTGTGGGACAATAGCTTCCAGGAATTGTTTGTACTTAGTACAATCCATTCTTCCCTCTACTCACACAATACTTCTTGTGCCTCTGGCTGCCACACAACTCCACAGCATAATAGAGACCCCCCCCCCATTCTTAACAGTTGACAAGATGTTTTTCTTCTGTGTACCTCCAAGGCATTCCTTATAATGGGATGTCTCCGCCCTCCAGCTGGGTAGGACCAAACGACAAGAGGTTCAAAAAGGTGTATCCAGCCCTCTAGCCTCAGTCTTTTTGGTCCTACCAGCTGGATGGATGGTTTTGTCAGCAGGCTGCTTTGTATGCTGCCTTGGTGCCTCCCCTTGTACCTTTGATCCGGCGCGCGTGCCTTCCACCGAATGCCATCCCATTCCGGACAAAGCATGACAGTGTCTCATCAGCAACACATGTCAGCGTTGCCCTTTTGAGATGCTTGGTTCAGCCCGTTTCCTCTTGCAAGCGGATGTTGTTGGCACGTTCCAGCTTGGAACGCATAATGCGACTGGAGTGCATGCGCAGCCCCTTCTTCCGGACTCCAACCAGTGGCCATCAAGGAACAACCAATCCCATTGCAGGGGGGGATATTTAAGGAATTCAAGGTAAGGGTACCTCTTTTTACCTAATTCTAGTGTGCCTTATTGTTTTAGGATCCCTTTTTGTGCTGCCATGTCTGTTCCAGCCAAAGCTTCCTCCAAGAGAAGAATCCTGATCTCCCTGCTAAGGAAGAAAGATCTTCTGTGAAATCTAAGCAGTGTGCAGGCTGTGATAGCATTCTCCCAGCCTCTGTCACTGGCAAATTATGTGATGAGTGTTTAAAGAAAGCTGCCTGTTCTGAGGTTCCAGGTCAATTTTAGGACTTCATCTCCTGGATGAAGTCTTCTATGCAGGAGACCTTCAGGGCCATGCAAGGGGAACCTGCACTCAAAAGACAGCACAGAGAATTTGGAGAAGGAACTTCTTCTATGTTGGAGGGTGAGGATTATGATCCAGACTTACCCATGGATGACCCAGGGTCGGATCTGGGTTCAGAAGAGGGCGAGCTTGTGGAAGATACAGCGGTCTTTAATCTGGACCGCATTGATCCCTTCATCATGATGATCAGGAAGTCCCTGGGTCTATCTAAAACTCAGCAGGAATTGAACATTATGGATACCGCCTTTCTAGGAACAAAGAAATCTGTTCCAGTCCTACCTGTTCATCAATCCATATCTGATTTAATCCTTTCAGAATGGAAACTTGGAGATAGACATACTTCGGTCCCCAGGAAATTTAAGAGAATGTTTCCCTTCAGTGACAAGGATGTCCAACTCTGAGCGTCCTCCTTAAGGTAGATGCCCCTATTGCCCATCTTGCCAAGCATACTATTTTACCTATGGAAGATGGAACCTCACTCAGGGACCCCATGGAGAGGAAATTGGAGGCCGCCCTTAAGAAGCAATTTTCTGTTATAGGGGAGAATTTGAAAGCAGCCACAGCTATGGCTTGTGTCTCCAGAGTCATGCGCATCTGGCTCACAGAGCTTGAGGAGAAAATAGAATCCAATGTCTCTCGTTCTAAACTCCTGATGGAAGTACCTTCCATTAAAGAAGCGACTAATTATTCTTGTGATGCTTCTCTGGACATCATTCGTCTGCTTGCGAGATCTGCAGCTCTTTCCATCTCGGCCCACAGGTCCCTATGGTTGAAGCCATGGAAAGCTGACACTACTTCCAAAAACAAACTCATCACCCTTCCTTTTACTGGAGCTTCCCTCTTCGGCGAACATTTTGACAATATCATTAAGAAAGCTTCGGGTGGGAAAAGCCCATTTTTGCCTCAAGAACAGAAGGTCAAAGGATCTCCTTCCTTCCAGTCTAGATTTAGGGGTCAATCCTTTCGAGAGTACAAGAGGACCGACCCGGGCCGTCAAGACGAACAAAGGGGAAGGTATGCTGAGAGAGGAGGCTTCAGATGGACCTACTCCAGGAAGCCTCAGTTCAAGCCAAGGAACCAGTGAACTTCAGCGGTCCCCTTTGGGGATCCCGGTGGGGGGCATACTGGGGTCCTTTCTCGGGATTTGTGAGGCCCAGGTACATCCAGATGCCTGGGTCTCCCAGATTCTGGGCAGGGGATATACACTGGAGTTCATTTCTGTCCCTCCCCATCCTATCTTTCTCAAGTCTCGCATTCAGAAGAATCCCTTCATCAGACAGGCCTTCCTTTCATCAATCAACAATCTTCTGATTCAGAAAGTTTTGGAGGAAGTCCCTGCCCAGGAGAGAGGTTCCAGTGTCTATTCTCGTTTCTTTCTAGTCCCCAAATCTTCTGGTTCATTCAGAACTATCCTAGATCTGAAGGGAGTCAACAAGCATCTCAGACACCTTCACTTCAAGATGGAGACAGTGGAGTCAGTCCTTCACTTCCTTTCCACAGGAATGTTTGTAACATCCATAGACCTCAAGGACGCCTATTATCACGTCCCGGTCCATCTTTTTATAACCTTGCCATGCTTTGTAAGAGTCCATTATCTTTATTTTCTGATACTCGGTCAACTGTTAAAAGGAGTCCAGGGTTGTTGAATGTAAAAACAATACCCAGAGAAATTTGAAGAGTCAAGGAATGTATTAAGTTCTGGTGTTGTCATCACCTAACAGATTAAGTCTTAACTAGTCAAGTAAGTTCTGAGACCTTACAGAAATAACACTAGGTGGATCAACTGGTATGCTGCTCAAACTTATGCACGTGCCATTTTCTGTGACATTTAAGTTTTTCTGCAGAAGTTTTGTTAATTTATTTTCATGTAGAAAATCGACAAAATATGTAATTTGGCCAGGGTGCCCAAACATCTGCATACAAATGTAGACATTTAACCTAAACAAGTAGCGATGTTTCTTTTTAAAGCATAATGCATTTTTAGGAGTTTGTTTACTAAAATATAAATAGAAAATCGACAAAATATGTAATTTGGCCAGGGTGCCCAAACATCTGCATACAAATGTAGACATTTAACCTAAACAAGTAGCGATGTTTCTTTTTAAAGCATAATGCATTTTTAGGAGTTTGTTTACTAAAATATAAATAGAAGTATTTCTAGATTTCCCTGCATCTTGTCATTCATGTAGTTATCAAAGAACTGAACTTGGCATTGTATCAGTGGAAAAGTACACTGATGCCTCAATGATGTACACAGTTTTAGTGTCCTGAGTTCTTTTCACAGGGGCAACACCCTTTTGCACACAGCATATGTGTACATGCATGCATAAATAAGGCTTTCTGTGCAGGAAATTCTCTTGATGATTCTCATATTTGCCAGTGTAGCATACAGTAGACCAATAAATATGTTAAGTTTATCTGTAACTTGCATTCCTACTTATAATCTCATGCATGGTGTAGAGAAGAGCTGTACATCACGTATGTTTTCCCCACTGTTTGTTAAATCTTTGCTTTAACACTAATGAACAAGATCTACAGCAACCTGTGCGTCACTGAGATTGATGTACTAATAAGATCTGGAGTCATTCTGGGGAAACCCACATGTGCACTATAGGGGGTCTTTAACCCTTTGGATTTCTAACACATTGAATGGCATTGTGTTGGAGATTTCCCTAGTAGTCATGTGGTAAGAATCCCCATTTAAATCATTAGGAGTTTGGTAAATGTGTATTTTTTTCTTTACTGTGCAGTTGGTTTCCTCAAGAATTACTCCTTGTGTACTCCTTGGGGATGATGTTAGCAGCTAAGTTTTCCCTTGTAGATCAGCCTCACTGTTTTATAGAGCTCCGCAATGCCTTATAAAAGATGTAGGAAATCTTCCTCATAAAAACAGTCATGTTTCCTAAATTGAAGGATACAGGAGATTTTAGATGTTAAATTGTATTTGTTCCAATCTGTAGACATATCCAATAAATAATACATATTTTACAAGTGCAATAAAGGAATGTATGGTATATGTTGTTGAAATATTTCTATTATATTGACATTCACATCTAAATGATAACTTGTGATGCATGCAGCTATATAGTAAGTATAGACACATTCACAAGGCAATCTGGCTGTCAAGACAAAAGTAAAGGGATGGGTGACTATAGTTTTGAATATGTCTAGTTGTAGTTGGTACTTTTCTTAGCCAACTGAGCATTTATATTGTAACATAAGTAGAGATGTGCTCCATAAAGGAGATTAAAGCTGCTTCTAAATAGACTGTTGTGTGATGTTATTTACAATGTGCTAAGTCTTTTATACACTGTCTTGTTGTGGTAGCGTCAGTTGATAATTAGAATGTATTGGGGTATAGGGACCTGGTAATGGATCCCTCTTCCATCTTTGGAAATGGTGAGGCTGATGTATTAAGAAGAAATGGAGCAATTGTGGATCAAATTTATACATAGAAATAAATAAATGCCCTTTGCTTTAAATTGGGCTTTTAAGCCTTTTATTGTAGAAAGCCTTTCGGTACATAGCTTCACAATGCGTTGAGACCTCATTTAATTTCAAGAGGTTAAAAACTATTTTCTATCAATAGGCATTTTGTGAATTTGTATTTTCCCCCTATGGTGCTGTTGGTTTCATCCAGAATTGCTCGCATTCCTATGCATTTATGAGTTATGTATTTATGGGGGAGAGGTAGAGACATTGGTCATTAGCATATGATGTTTAAGTAAAACTCGCCTACATGTAACAATTGTATAAGCCAGCAGTGAAGTTAAAAACTAGGCTAATGTCAAGCTACGTAATAGTACTGTACTTAAGTCCTATAAAGAAGTGTATTTCAGACTTAACCATATTTCAGAGTTTTCCACGCCCTGCAAATCAAAGTTCTCCATAGCTTTCTAATTACTATGAAATCTCAGGTATAATACGCACCTGTGTATAATACTCAGCTGCAAATTATACCCAATATTTTAAGAAAACTTTAGTACATATGTATACTACGCATCCGTTTTCTGTCACCCGCTACTCATAAAAAAATAAAATAAATCAAAATCAAAATTCTGGCCTCCCCTCGATCTCTCTACCCCCTTCCCGCCCTACACCTCAGTAAGGTATCTGGAGCCCCCCCACTTTCCCTCTCTTCTATACCCACGAGTCCCCTGAATAGGCAACTGGGGGCTTCAATGAGCAGGTGACATGCATCTTCAACTGCTGCTGTCCCCCGTGAGAATACCCACCCCCTACTTCACATAAGGTGAAATGGGGTAAAAATGTGAGCACTCTTTCAGTCTTATGTGAGGTTTCATATTAGACAGCTATGGCAAACTTAGAAATACACTTCTAGATTGAGAAGTTTGATTATACAAGGTGAGATGGTTTCTGTGAGCTCACACCAACTCCATCTATTTGTGTGCAGCAAGGATACATCATGTGCAACAACATTATCCTACTTACATGCTCACATGAATAAGAAAAACCCTCATTAAAGTAGATTTTTATATTCGTATAAGGTATTTGCAGTGCACAGACTAAAATAGCGCAATTTAATTGTGTTTATGGTGATCATGCCATAACTGAAGTTACATTGTAGTGGAAAGGGTGAGAAGTTCTTTTGCGCATACAGCAGGATGGAGGATTACAAATTGAGCTTATCCTATTCAAATACCCTATTGGACCTTGGTGCATCTCCTCCCTGATGTGTACTTGCTGGGTATCCATAGCTACATGAATGGGTGCTTAGCATAGGCTGTATATTAACCTTCATATTGGCACTGGTGTGTTGGACACCCATCATACCTAAAATACAGCTTGCCAGATGCATTTTTACCATTTTTTTTCCTTTTTATGTTCTTTATCTTTTAGGTAAAACAACGTTGGCTGACTGTCTCATATCTAGCAATGGGATTATTTCGAACAGACTAGCAGGGAAGGTAAGGTGATTCTTTTTTACTATAGAAAAATTTCCATTCTTTATTATTAGTCATAGTAATGTTTCACAAAAACAGCAGCTCCAATTAATCTTATAGCAATTGAGCCATAGAGAGTGTTATTTCAATACTGTGAGAGTTGTAGTTCAAGAGTAATTGAATGATAAAGTTTCCCCCTCCCACCCCTTTTACCTAGTGTAAGCCATCTCTTCTCAGATGTGGAATCCAGTCCATAGACCAGACAGCTCACATCAAGGGTCAATATTCTTACTGTGAGAGCAATGAAAATCCTGCCCTCCTTGACAGGTTTTTCAGGTTTTTCCCTTATCTTAATTGAAGATTGTCCCTCTCTGCAGTCTACCTGGACACCTCCCTGCTGCTCTGAGCTGAGCAGTGTTACAACAATTACTCTTGAACTACAACTCTGACAGTACTGAAATAACACTCTCCATGGCCCAAATACTAAGAAGATTAATTGGAGCTGCTTTTATTATGAAACATTACTATCCCTTTAAAACATATCAATGGCTTTCTTATTTTTTAATTGCAGCTGCGTTATTTGGACAGTCGAGAAGATGAGCAAATCCGAGGGATTACAATGAAATCAAGTGCAATTTCCCTGCAATATAAAGCTGGTATGTATTTATTAACCCTTTAAGAACCAGAGGGGTGTGTGGCACATTGTTTCTCAATGTGTTGCACACCCCACTGGCCATTAAGTTGTTAATCTTGGATATTAATATCAGTATGAAGTTTAACGTAAATTTTTTTTTTTTACAAAAGTCAGGATGAAATTTTTTATTGACAACACATTAGGTTGCACACTTTTGTGGTCCTTAGGGGTTAAGAAACTGACAATAAAAATATCCCTCCTAACTTTTTTATCATTTATTTTTTTGAATATGTAATTTAATTTGCTTTTTCCCCAGCAGAGTAATCTTAAAGGACAGTGATTAGATAGTCACCCCATCTGTGGATTTGCTCCCCTGGGAGCGGACGTGCAAATTATGTTCCTGGGGCTGCATTGTGTGCCCAGTGTACAGGGAACCAGTAGGTGGGGGGTATGAAGACCCCCATATGCATCTATTCTGCATGGCACATGACCATTTACTGTCCTGCGTGACGCAGGTCCCCACTGAACCACTGTGTTTGTTCAAGCCTGACACAGAATTCCTACAGGGAATGACACCCCCTGCACAGCCCCTGCTTTTTTTTTTTTTTTTTTTTTCCAAAGTAAAACTTAATTGCTATTATTCACTTAAAACAAAAACCCCTATCTTATATATTATCTTTTATTTGCCTGATTATAGTCCTTGATGTCTTATTGTCTCTAGAACATAATTCAGTGGTCTAAAACTATATGAGTCTTGAATCATAATGTCACAGGGCCGGCCTTATGCACAAAAGAAAAGAGAGGCAATTCTGGAGTAAACCATCTTCATAGGAGACAAACGCAGTTGTCCCAGTTGTTACCCAGTTGTTTCAGTGGGGCTTGTAACACATTGAATGCTAGAGAGATCTCCCATGCATTGCTCTCTAGCATTCAAGGGTTGCAATTCCCCATTGAAATCATTTTACATTTTCATTTTCCACCATATTTGTGCCATTGTTTTTCTCCAGAATTGCTCCACTTCTCTTTTGTACATACGTCCCGCAGCGTAATGTGAGGTATAAGGCTTACTGTGGGCTCCAAACCAAGTTATGGTATCACAGCTCTTCTGTCTGTCTCTGGGTAATGTGATTCTAGGCGAGGAGGAATATCTCATCAATCTGATTGACTCTCCTGGACACGTGGATTTCTCTTCTGAGGTTTCCACCGCTGTCCGGCTTTGTGATGGATCTATCATCGTGGTTGATGCTGTGGAAGGGGTCTGTCCGCAGGTAAGAAGAAATTGTCCTTCAGTTCATTCTGACTTTACGGACCATATGTACAAACAAAAGTGGAGCAATTCTAGTGCAAATAAAAATGCGTATTGATTTAAATTGGGCTTTTAACCCTTTGAGTGCGAGAAGGGTACGCAACGCATTGCTCTGGAATGTTTTGCATACCCCTCTGGCACACATTAAAGGAGAGCTAACAACTCCTAATAGTAACACCCCCACTGCCTCACTATGGTCAGAAAACCCTAATGACCTCTATGAATGTTGCCATTTCGTCATTTTTTTTCCAAGCTATAACAGTCCTGGATATCATATCCATAGAGGCGGACATGACAGCTGCTGGTAGTTTTGCACACTGAAGCAGACAGAGTGCTTGATAATATTCTAAACCCTTTAATGACCTGATTGGTGTACAGTTGATTCTAAAACAATGTGTTGCACACTCCTCTGGTCCTTAAAGAGCTAAGATCAAAGCCAGATTATCCATTATGGCAACTTACACTACTGCCTAGGACCCTGGCTGCAGGTCATGGGTCACAGATAGAGGCCCTGAGGTTGCTGCTGCTAACATCTTGTGTCACATGCCCTTATTGTTGAAAGAGACCAGCATCATCCAGTTGCAACCACTTCCATTAGAGCCACAATACAAGTACCTGCTAGAAGCACTCTGTGTCCACAGCACCAGATTAAGAGATTTGGGACCCAAATTGGTACCTTGCCTAGGGCCCCATGTAGCCTTAAAGGGACAGTAATGTCCCAGAAAAATGTTTCCTAGTTTTGTAGAGATTAAAATAATAAACTGTGTGCTACAAATCCTATCTCTCAAACAGCTATGGGTTGAGAGATATTGGCATTCAAAGTTCCCCGCCCCCTCCCCTTTCCCTGATGTCAGCTGTAAAGCTGACAGCAGGAGATTCAAGTCGGCCGACTCGAGGAGGCTCTTCAGCAGAGACGAAATTGTGTTATTTCAAAATAATTACTTCATTGGAACGGTCTACAAAGTGTGCTTGCAAACCAGGCACACTTTGTAGACCTTTCCAATGAAGTAATTCTGGTGCAGAGCCGCCGGCTGGTCCCCAGACCGGGATCTCCTGCTGTCAGATGCTGATCTCAGAAGGGGAGGGAGGGGGAACTTTCAATGCAAATATCTCTCAAACCACTATAGGATTTGTGGCTCGTAGTTTATTATGTTGACCTCTACAAAACTAGAAGATTTTTTTATGGGACATTAGTGTCCCTTTAATCCATCTTTGGTTAGGATTACTGTGTATAGTGAGTAGAGTGTGAAGTCCTATGATATTGCTAGCAATGCATTTTGAAGCCTAATTAAAGCCCCATTTAAATAAATGGAAGTCTTTTATTTGTTCCCAGTGGTGCAGTTAGTTTTCCCAGACAATTGTTCCACTTTGCATTTGTACACTTGACCCATATCTTATGGGGTATCCTTTTAAAAGGTCGCATGCTCTTTGCGTGTGACCAAATAACACATTTACTAGGTCGCAATGATTAAAATGGCGAAATGAAAATCGTGCGCTGCATGACAGAGTAAGATTCTCAGGTCGCTTACTGAAAGGGCACATTCCGGTCTGGCTGGCTCTGTCTGTAACATTGAGGTTCCCAATGGTATACACCGCTTACTTTGTCAGCTTTCTCCCCCCCCCTTGCTTGGCAGCACTAGGGCAAACTCCATGCTTCTGTCGCAGGGCCCGGTTCATCTTCCAGCACCACTGTGTCCAGCTCCCGCAGCCAAATGCCTCTGTACCGGCAGTGGGTGCAGCTGCAGGCACAGGACAGGCAGTGTGCGCGCTCGGAACTGCGGAGGGGTTGTATCCATGTGTATGAGCGGCATGCCTCCGCCTGTCTCTGGCCGCTGCCCTGCACCATGGGTACCCCTGCAAGTGAGGTGGCAAGCCCACGTGTGGACTCCAACAACACACTCTGAGTTGAGTTGCTGCACCCAGCTTCTGACTGTCACCCGCTAGTAGACAATGACAGATACGTCCAGCAAGACCAGGATGCACTGTTTCAGAGCAAGATTTTCATGTCTCCATTTTAATCATTGCGACCTAATAAATGTGTTATTTGGTCGCATGCTCATTTGTGTGTGACTTTTTAAAAGTAAACCATCTTATGGAATATAAATATAAGTAAAGTCTGGCCCTATCCCCCTTATAAACTTGCATGGTGTCTGTATAAATCCTGTTGCAGCAATGCTTAATAGAGGTGTAGTACATTAATTAATAATTCATTTTATGGACTGATTGTCATATGTAATAGACTTGCTTCTGAGATGTCTTCTCAGAGAGTGGTTTAAAGACAACACTAATTAGGGTCTAATGAAACGCAGAGGGGATTTTGTGGTAAAGCAAAACCATCATTGGGGAAATAGCTGAAACAAAATAAAGTTCCCATTACTGCAGGCAGTAAAGGGCTAAAAAAAAAAAAGCAACATTTTAAATCAATAGTATTTGGGGGAATTGTTATTTATCCCCCACAATGCAGTTGGTTTGCCCCAGAATTCCTTTGCTTTTCTTATGAACATAAGGCTGTTTAAAAAAAAAATGTGCATAAAAAATGAGAGAGGCTTCTGAGGATGAACAACGGCACAATGGCCTGTTCTATGGCTAGTCACCGCTCAGAAACATCACGTTTAGCTCTCTAGTGCCATTACAGAGGAGAAATTTCCACATACATATTAGACTAATCCCGCCCAAAAGGCCGGTCCAGTTCCAGAATGACAGGCAAGTACCCCCTGCATGGGAACACCAGCTAACCCCAGTCCCTGCAGCTTCTGCCTCAGTAGCTGCAGCGGCTGAGGTATCAGGAGAGGGAGCGTGCATCTACCTTGTTCGTCTTGGGTGTGCGTGCGGGAGCAACGTCTTGACCCAGAGCAGGGCGTTCGTGAACGCGCCTCTTACCTCCGGGCTCAGTTAGACACTGCTCGACCGAAGCCAGGGCTCCCTGACACACCGGGACTACACCAGGCACACAGGGCTAGGAGAGCGGATGGGAAGATGGCACGTTTTTTCTGTTTGGGCAGTCTTTACTGCGTATGACTGCATCTGACAAACATAATACATCTGGCTTTTTATATAATAGGAGGATAGTTCCACAAGGTTTATTTTTATCTTTTGCAGTCTTTGTTTAATTTCCTCTTCAGCAGTAGGACCTACTATAAATGTACATGTACCATAATGGAGTGAATAGAAAACCACCACACACACTTCTCTATTGGTGAAAAAGAACAGTTTATTGGTCCAGTTTTCACATTTACTTTCATCAGGACTATCAAGTGAATAAAACATTATTGTGTGTGTGCATACGTGTGTACACATCATAATCTTCATCCATTGTTGATCCACTGCAGGACTCATCAAGTTTCCAATAACTTTGGTCTTGTGCTTTTTGTTGCCCACTGTGTACCAACCCATCTTGTCTTTGGTCTTCTTCTTAAGCATTTGGTATCAAGTGGGATCCAGTCTAAAATGTGTGTGGTCCATCTACCATCACATCTTCTTGCTGCATGACCTCTCCATTTTAGGCTTTATTAACTTTTTCCCATATCTGCCCTCGTCACTGAAGACGTGTTTCTCAACACTATCTTCCAGGATCACTAACTCATTAAGATGAGTTAACAGCCAAAGCCTACTGCTATATCATACAGACCTCTGACTGTTGCAGGGATAATTTTGCTTTGTATGAATATCCCTGAAAACTGAAATTCAGGGAGCGCTATGTCAGGGGCATAAAAGTGTAACAAAAAATAATAAAATAATGAAAAGTGTAATCAGTTTTATTTTACATATGAATGTACACATTATGGATTTTGCATGATATGTAAATTCAAAAAGAATGTTGACTGTCACTTTAAACAGAGACTAAGTCACTTGTGCACAGAAAGGGAAACCTATAAGACATGACCCGTTACGGCTCCCTGAGGGAGATGGTTGGGAACCACTGACTTGGGGGCCTTATAATCGAAAGAGAGCTGGAGCAGTTATGGAGAAAACCTCCTGCACCATAGAGGGCAAAAACCTCTACACTAATTTGGGCATTCTAAGGGGGTATGCACTAAGTTGTGGTAGAGGTGATAGTGTTGAGATAATGTTTCCAATTCCTGTATTATCCTATAGAGCCAATGCACCAATGTCTCAGAAGTTGAAAAAAATGTTAATGCATTGGCTTCATAGAATAACATAGGAAATGGAGAGTGTAGAACACTGGATAAGTTCTCTTCTGTTGATCACCTCTTTATCACTCCTTAGTGCATCTCGCCATGGAGATAAAAGCCTCATTTAAGTCAGTGGGAATTTCTATTTCTCACCTACTGTGCAGTTGCTTAGCCCCAGAATTTCCCTTCTTAAATTACTGAATTGTACCTTTAGAAGTATCATAATGGTCAGTCTTCGGAATTCTTAATTAAATTAATTAAAAATTAATTAGTGTACCTAAAGGATTAGATAATATTTATCGGGGGGGCGGAGCTGGCGCGCCATCGAGATGGTCGCATGATGAGCTAGCTCTGTGATCATTCTGGGAAATTTCAGCTTTATTTTATTGGCCAGGTCCTGTTTTGGGCTCAGTACTTCCCTGTATTGCCTTTAGTACGGACTGCCTATGTCATTAAAGCACAACAGAAGAAGTCATGTACATCGCAGTAAGAAACCCAGAAAATCTCTCCTGGAAACGACGAACTCTCCGTCAAGGCCTAATTACTCTTACTGCCACACCAGCGGGGCCCGGAGCGTCTGCTGGACCGACCATGGCTCATAGCAGCACGATGACGGAGGGAAATGGCTACACTGATATAAGTGCACTGCCAGCGAGGTCGGATCTGAAGGAGATGTTTAGAGATCTCAAGGACTCCTTCAGGCGGGACTTGACTGATGTAAAGGCTGAGGTAGTTCAGCTGGGACAACAAGTTTGTACCCTACAAACAGAGGGTGAGGCATGCAGAGAACAGATACAGCAAGATAAGGTGGCCAATTTACAGTATAAACTGGACGACCTAGATAATAGAGGACGTTGCTGCAACTTGCGTAATAAAGAATATACCCGAGTCAGTATCTAACGCAGCCCTCGATGATGCCCTTCATTCCTTGTTCTGACGGATCTTGCAGAAACCTGATGACTGTGGTGCGGTTAGACAGGGCACACAGGGCACTGAGGGCTCGGAGTGGCCCTAACCAGAGACCCCACAATGTCATATGCTGTGTTCACCGCAATCCTGAAAAGGAACTCACCCTGCATCAGAGCAGGGAGATGGACAACCTAGAGTGGAGGATGCAACCATCCAGATCTACTCTGATCTTTCTCGGTTTGCACTGCAGCAATGATGAGCTCTTAAACCACTTATGGAGCACCTGATTAAGCATGGTCTGAAATACAGATGGGGCTTTCCTTTTCACCTACAAGCTCAGAAGGGGGAAGTTATGGCCTACATTCGGTCCTTGGACAAAGCGGATACCTTCTGTACTGCTCTGCAAATTCCGACGTTGCCCATGGATAGGGCTGGGGTCGATTTGGTGGAAGATCCTGATCTGCAGAGACAGGGCAAGCAGAAGCGTCAGTGGCGCGACTTGCTTGTTAAGAAGCCATGGGAGACCCATTCTCTCCACTTGCTCTCATGTTTGGGATCTTCTTTGCTTCTAGTTGGCAGCCCGGACCTCTCACTTTCACCTCCTGAGTTTGGCTCTTCCTGGATGGAACTGCCCTGTTGAGTGCCTGCAGGTTTGCACACACTTGTAACTGTGCCACTGACTTTCCTTTTTTGCTATGCCTCTTGGGGACATCCCCTTCGGGCTGATAACTGGCAACTTTATGTCTCTTCTGCTAGCTACCCAAGCTGTCTATACACATCTTGCGGGGTGGCCCGTACTCCTTGAGGACTGTGGGTTTAACCCTAGGTGTTCGTTTGGATTGGGTGTTTCTCTCTACCGCACTCACCCTACACTGGGTCACCCGGCTTTATCCGGGGGCCCTGAATGCCACTTTCCCTACTTGAAGTACTCTGCAGCCTCGGTGCGGCTTAGGGGATGGGGTGCCCAGGATTCACCAAAATTGGGTGTGTTCTGGGGGTCACGTCTGCCCTGGTCTGGCCGACTGCTGCTGGTCCTACTCCCTGCAAGGTTTGTTGCTATAGTTAATGTACTATTAATGGTCGCACATCTGGCGTGTGGGACGCGCTGTCTGGGACCTCTGCTGTTTGTGGCTCATTGCTGACGACGGGGTCCCTGGGGGCATCTGCTGCACCGGGGCCTGGATGTCCTGGTTATTTTGCTCCTTCCTGGAAGTCCACTTTGCTAATCCCCTCTCAGCAGTTGCAGTTACGGCTCTTGAAACTGATTTTACGGTGGAGGAACTGCGACTCGCCCTCTGATCCATGCCTGCAGGGAAATGTCCGGGATCCAGCTACCTATTATAAGGCCTTCGGAGAGATCCACTTGCCGCACATGACTCACGCCTTCAACTCTGTATCGATCTCGTCGCCATTTCCACCTTTGGAGCACATGTTGCCGTGATACATAAAGAGAACAAGGATCCCACCATATGCGCCAGTTTTAGGCCAATCTTGTTGATCAATGTGGATCTTAAAATCTTTGCCAAAGTGATTGCTTTGCGTTTACAACCCCTCCTGCCGGGTCTGATTCACCCAGATAAGACAGGGTTTCTCCGTGTTCGGCAGGCCCCGGGATGACACGGTGAGAGTCGTGGCCCTTCTTCATTGAGTGGCACTTACCAATATGATATGGACATGGAGATTTCCTCTCTGCAATGGCACATGGGAGTGAAAAACGTGAGTTGTAGCACCATTGAGAAGCTACCATGCCCCCTTGCTTCCATGTGCCTAAAGGGATTCGGCTGCACCACACTGACGAGGCTCACATAGGCCGAAACGTACGTCTGTGGTTTTGCTGTTTCTCTCGTGCGGAGAGGATTTGCCTGACATTTCTGAGCTGGACTGTCTGTGGGCGGGACCAGTCTGATATGGACATGGAGATTTCCTCTCTGCAATGGCACATGGGAGTGAAAAACGTGAGTTGTAGCACCATTGAGAAGCTACCATGCCTTAGAACAAGACACTTAATCTTGTTCGTGCTTGATGTGTGCTCCTCACAACTCTTTTTGTCTCCCTAAGTTTAAGGGCATCCCAGGCATGGGCCCTTGCTTCCATGTGCCTAAAGGGATTCGGCTGCACCACACTGACGAGGCTCACATAGGCCGAAACGTACGTCTGTGGTTTTGCCGTTTCTCTCGTGCGTAGAGGATTTGCCTGACATTTCAGAGCTGGACTGTCTGTGGGCGGGACCAGTCTGATATGGACATGGAGATTTCCTCTCTGCAATGGCACATGGGAGTGAAAAACGTGAGTTGTAGCACCATTGAGAAGCTACCATGCCTTAGAACAAGACACTTAATCTTGTTCGTGCTTGATGTGTGCTCCTCACAACTCTTTTTGTCTCACTTACCAATATACCTACTCTCTTGCTTTCTTTGGACTCCAAGAAGGCTTTCGACCGGGAGTCCTGGCGGCTGTTGGCCTAGACCCTAGATATCTACAGCGTGTTCTTGCTCTGTATTCTGCACCCACAGCTCGAGTTCGAGTGAATGGTGCTCTCTCGAGCCCCTTCCCTATCTCAAATGGGACCCGTCAGGGCTGCCCTCTCTCACTCCTCCTCTTCATTTTGGTTTTAGAACCTCTTCTCAATGCTCTTCGCTCGCATCCAGACATCAAGGGAATACAGGGAAGGGATAGGGATTACGTGGTGACCGCCTTCATTGACAATATCCTACTCTCTCTGACACATCCGGAGAGAGTTCTCTCCCGGCAGCTGTGCAACTACTTACCGATTATGGTGCCCTTTCGGGATCTAAAATGAACATTGCTAAATCTGAAGCTAAACATTCCTGCCTCTCACTGTCCGACTTTGAAAGCTTTGCATCCCTACGCCTGGGCTGATGAGCACATTACTTATTTAGGTGTACGCATCACGCCCTCCATGGGCTCTTTGTATAAAATAATCTTTCCCCCATTGTTAGTTCAGTTTGAGTTGGACCTCTGTAGGAGGAGGATTCCGTTTATCTCTTGGTTCGACAGGATAAACACCATCAAAATTGTGCTCTTGCAGAAGATCCATTACCTCCTTCAGGCTCTTCCTGTCTCGATCCCTAGTTCCTTTTTCAGAAAGTTGCGATCACTGGTCACGAGGCTCGTGTGGAATGACAGGAGACTGAGGTGCAATGGTGGCATCTTGCTGCGGCATAGGGCTTCTGGAGGTCTGGCACTACCGGACTTTTGATACTAACACTTCACGGCACTGTTCACAAGACTTTTTGATTTTTCGTCTGACTCTCCTTTTGCGGACTGGTTGGCTCTGGAGCTATTTGCTCACCTTGAGCTCTCCCGGTTGCAGTTGCTGCTGGCACCTCGGACCTGCCTCCCGGCATCAGTGACACGTTCTCCCATACTGGGGTCGGTCCTTCGGCACTGGCATAAACTTCAAGGCCCAATCCTGTGGGTGCTTTATTTTTCCCCTTAACTGAACATTTGCGGCAACCCTCATTTTCCTCCTGGTTGGAAACGGGAGCTTTCAGACGCGCGGGCGTAGGGACTGACCTCTGAATCGAAACTTTCCATGGAAGTGGGTACTGGAAACTTCAGATCACTTTCCAGTCACCTGGATTTGCCGGGGAATGAGATATGGAGATTCTTGCAGATCCGCCATTATATCGCCGCGCTTTCCAAGAAAGGATCACTCACTTGTCCTCTGATGAAGTGGGAGTCCTTTCTTGTCTCCCCAGATAACAACAGACGCACGATATCTAAGCTGTATCGACTTCTATTGGTCAGTGACTCTAGTGTGCTCCCATCCTTCGCTACTGCATGGACTAGGGATCTTCAGATTCCCACTTTGAAGGACCCCCAGACATGGAATGCGATCTTTCGTTTAGCCCATCATCTTCCGAAGGATACTCCCTCACAGGAGGGATTTTACAAACTAATTACCCACTGTTATCTTACGCCTCATAGATTGTCAAAGATGGGGCTGGTAACCCTTCACACGTTGGAGATGTGGTGAACCTGGTGGACCTGTACGGAGATTCGTGACTACTGGGGTCAGATACTGAGACGGATTGCTGAGATCTGTGGCTTTCTGGTCCCGTTGGATCCCCTCTTGTGCCTATTCTCCTTCTACCCATCTCTCTTGACCAAGAAGTTCCAGCTTCGTCATTTCATGCTAATGGCTGCCTGGCTGAACATTTCCACTCACTGGAACATCAGAGGGCTCCGCCTATAGATGCTTGGTGTGCTAGAATGAACAGGTACTGTGAGTTAGAACGAACCCACACCTGGCGTATGTCGCTTTTACAACCATTTAAGGAGAGCTGGTCTCTCTGGACTGTCTCAGGATACTCCTCCTAAACTTTCGTTCCCCTATCCCCTCTGCTCTTTCCACTGACTAGCCAGATTCACTTAGCCGCATTGGGAGAGTTTGAAGTGGCACAGGTTTTGGTGTTTCATCCCTTTGGACTGCGAGTCGCCCCCCCCCCCCTCTCTTCTGTTCCTTCTCTATTCCTCTCTTTTCCTGTCTGCTCTATTCTTGTCTCTCCTCTGCTGGTTCTGGTCTGTACTCTAGTTTGATCATGTTCTCCCTCCCAGAATGGATACATCATTTTTGACTGAAGTAGGTATCTGAGGGTGGTCTTTCCCTCTCTTCCGACCCTTGACTCTTGCTGTTGCATGTTGATGGCAGACTCGTGTATCATATCACTTTTTTTTTCTCTGCCTTGATGTATCTGTTTTCTTGACTTGCAACTGTTTTATACCTGTATGGAGTTTGTTGTACCTTACCAAAGCTTTCAATAAACTTTTTGGGGAAAAAAAAAAAAAAGATAATATTTATCAGTCAGCCATACTTACTTCACTAAATATCCTTAAAGGAATTGAAGGATCTGCTCCATCTTGTTTGTAAGTATAATGGTAATTGTGCCCGATGGTGCGATTGCTTTGGTTTTGAATCAATTGCTTTGCTGTCTGCTTAATCATATGACACAGATGGCTCACCTCGTCTGCCCTTTTACCTAACTGGTTGCCAGTAAGGTAGCTTGTTTTGTGTTTTTAATGCTTTCCTTCCTTTTCATTTTCTAGACTCAAGCAGTTTTACGACAAGCATGGCTTGAGAATATACGTCCAGTTCTAGTGATCAATAAAATTGACCGGTTGATTGTTGAGCTGAAACTCTCCTCTCAGGAAGCCTATGCACATCTACAGAAGATACTGGAGCAGGTAAACAGAAAACTTCTCTTGGTTATAGTGTGTTTTTTTTTTTTTTTTTTTTTTTTATATAATACCTCTTGGTTATCTCTTAGATGTTAATTGGCTGTTCCAGACAAATTCAAATTATCTTTGAATTAAATGGTAATTGATTTTCAAGCAATGAGTTGTAGACGTATCTAGCTTTTAAGGGGTTAAAAGCCTTATTTATAACTGTGAGGAATTCTAGCCCATATTTATAAAAGCAAACTGGAGTTATTTTGGAGTAATCAATCTGGACCATAAGGGACAAATACAAATTTCTAGATTACCATACACTTGAATATAGCTTTTTAACCCCTCGAATGCAAGAGATGTTTCCAATGCTTTCAGTGGGTTCAAAGCCCAGTTTAATTTAACAGGAATTTTTATTTGTCCCCTACGGCGCAGTTGGCTTGCTCCAGAATAACTCCAGTTTACCTTGATAAATATGGACTTCTGACCCATATTTATAAAAGCAAACTGGAGTTATTCTGGATGAAACCAACTGTATCATAAGGGACAAATATAAATTCTTATGCACTTTAATACCACTTTTTTATCATGTTAATGCACCACAATGCATTGGAGACACACATTGAAGGGGGTTAAAAGCCCAGTTTAACTTAACAGGATTTTTTATTTGTCCCTTATGGACCAGTTGGTCTATGCCAGAATAACTCCAGTTTGTATACATATGGACCTCGGTTCCCTATTTTACAGTAGTTTAGCCCGCAGTTGCCTCACTTTCTGTATAACACAAGGCCCACTGAGTTGATAGCTTTGTCTGCATTACCTCAGAACCTGTTAAATAACTTCCT
Organism: Rhinophrynus dorsalis; assembly: GCA_037306005.1. NCBI lineage: Eukaryota > Metazoa > Chordata > Amphibia > Anura > Rhinophrynidae > Rhinophrynus > Rhinophrynus dorsalis. The sequence continues at coordinate 409,440,447 of CM074721.1, forward strand.
GTCAGGAGCACGGCCATAAGAGTGGATCTGTCACCTTATTATATAAGTTTAATTTTGAAGAGCATTAAAAACTGCATATATAGATTTACATTTTCTGTAAAATAAACTTAATTTTTCTTAGGGTGACAGGCCCATTTTTAAGTGGTCGAGGTTTATTTTTCTGTATATGATGGGTCATTGTGGATGTCTACACTGACTAGTTTAGTTTATTCTTGGTATTCCTGTATTGTTTGCTCTTTCAGGTGAATGCAGTCACTGGGAGCCTTTTCACCTCTAAGGTCCTTGAAGAGAGAGCTGAGAAGGAAATGGAGAATGAGGTGCCTGCAGAAACAGCAGATGGGGAGCAGGTGTATGACTGGAGTGCAGGCTTGGAAGAAACAGATGACTCACACCTCTATTTCTCACCAGATCAGGGCAATGTGGTGTTTGCCAGTGCCATAGATGGCTGGGGATTTAGGTAACACCTTTGCACAATTGTTATCTCATTATTTTATTTTGCACAAGGAATCTAGTGGTTTTAAACATGTCCCCAGGAACAAGATTTAACATTTGTTTAGTCATATTAATATTTATAAAAATTGTCCTTGGGGTCCACTAACACATTAGGTCTTAAGGATTAACCTGCTTGAGCACTGGTGAGTTAATTAAAATCACTGAGCTGCTGTACTCAAGCAACGAAATCCTAAAGACGTGGCATATTAGGGGTCCTTGAGGGCCGGTTTTAGAACTGTTGCTCTTCTCCAATGGTTCTTTGTCATTTTTTTGCTAAAGACATCCCTAACATGTAGTTTGGGTATAATTAACACTTTGAGGGCCAGATCAGTATCCAATGCATTGCTTTGCATAACTCTCTGGTGCTCAAAGGGTTAAGGGAACTCATACACAAATAAATGGTTATTAGGTATCACACTCAGAATGACAAATGTATTATGCACAAACATTTCCATGAATATACAGTCGTGTGAAAAAGAAAGTACACCCTCTTTGAACTGTATGGTTTTACATATCAGGACAAAACAACAATCATCTGTTCCTTAGCAGGTCTAAAAATGAGGTAAATACAACCTCAGATGAACAACAACACATGACATGTTAAACCGTGTCATGATTTATTTAACAAAAATAAAGCCAAAATGGAGAAGCCATGTGTGAAAAACTAAGTACACCTTATGATTCCATAGCTTGTAGAACCACCTTTAGCAGCTAAAACTTGAAGTAATCATTTTCTGTATGACTTTATCGGTCTCTTAACAGATGAGAGTTGGTACCGTGTTAGCCGTAGAAATACAGGAGGCAAATATAGTTTTTGATACCTTTTATTGGCTAACTAAGCATATTTAAATGCAAGCTTTCAAGACCTTAGGTCTCTTCCTCAGGCATGTTATACAGATAAATATGAAAACCTCTCTCTTAAATACAAGTACATATCACATTGTTTAGCATGGAAATCAGATAAGAGAACTCGATCCAGATATCTTTGATCAGTCAGTGGTAAATTGCATTCTTCTTCTGAGGCTTTAGAGGTATTTACGATGCTCTTGGGTCTGTTGGAAAGGTCAATCAACTAAATTGTATTTTGATAAGAACTCTTTATCTCTATTTAAACCACTACAAATTGCTTTAAATTTTAACATTAATTTTACCTCCCATACCTTTCTGTCCCTCTGAGTGCAGAACAGTCTCATCAATACAGTTAACTTGATATCCTTGACACTGTGCCCATTTTGACAGAAATGTTCTCCCACTGGTGTGTCTGTCTTTTTGTTATTAACACTGGATCTGTGGGAATTAAATCTCCTATGTAGTGCTTGTCCAGTTTCTCCCACATACAGAGCTGTTGGGCATTTTGCACACATGATAAGGTATATTACACTGGATGATTTACAGGTGAAGGTACCATTCATCTTATGGTGTAACTGGGTGTTTGGAATTGTATGTTGTCCGTGGTGTAAATGTGTGCACAGGTTTCACATCTCTTTTGTAGGCAGGGAGATGTGCCATTTTTTGTATTTTTATTCAGGGCACTCCTTACCATCAGTTGTTTCAAATTGGAAGGCTGTCTGAAGGAGAGTAAGGGAGGCTGTGGGAATATGTTCTTAAGTCTTTCATCCGTATGTAATTTCTTTTGAGGTTCTCTTGATATTTTGCGTAGCACTTCAACCTGGGGGTGGTAAGTGACCACCAGTGGCACCCGGTTTCCCTTATGTTGTTTTTTGTAGCGCAACAGATTTTTTCTTGGTATTTGTGTAGCCTTCTGTACCTGACTGTCAATAATAGTTGCGCTGTAACCATGTTTTATAAAGTCTCCTCTGAGCACTACATAAGAGATTTAATTCCCACAGATCCAGTGTTAATAACAAAAAGACAGAGACACCAGTGGGAGAACATTTTTGTCAAAATGGGCACAGTGTCAAGGATATTAAGTTAACTGTATTGATGGGACTGTTCTGCACTCAGAGGGACAGAAATGTATGGGAGGTAAAATTAATGTTAAAATTTAATGCAATTTGTAGTGGTTTAAATAGAGAGAGTACTTATCAAAATACAATTTAGTTAATTGACCTTTCCAACAGACCCAAGAGCATTGTAAATACCTCTAAAGCCTCAGAGGAAGAGTGCAATTTACCAATGACTGATCAAAGATATCTGGATCTGGACTGAGTTCTCTTTTCTGATTTCCATGCTAAACAATGTGATGTGTACTTATATTTAAGAGAGATGTTTTCATATTTATCTGTGTAACATGCCTGAGGAAGAGACCTAAGATCTTGAAAGCTTGCATTGAAATCTGCTTAGTTAGCCAATAAAAGGTATCAAAAACTATATTTGCCTCCTTTATCAGTCTCTCACACCGTTGTGGAGGAATTTTGGCCCACTCTTCTTTACAACGTTCCTTCAGTTCATTGATGTTTGCAAGCATTTGTTTATGCACAGCTCTCTTTGGTCCTGCCACAGCATTTCAATTGGGTTCAGGTCTGGACTTTGACTGGGCCATTGTAACACCTTGATTCTTTTCTTTTTCAGTCAGTCTGTTGTAGAATTGCTGGTGTGCTTGGGATCATTGTCCTGTTACATAACCCAATTTTGTCCAAGCTTTAGCTGTTTGACAGATGGCCTCACATTTGACTCTAGAATTCTTTGGTATACTGCAACGTTCATGGTGGACTCAATGACTGCAAGGTTCCCAGGTCCTGTTGTTGTAAAACAAGGCCAAATCATCACCCCTCCACCACCGTGCTTGACAGTTGGTATGAGGTGTTTGTGCTGATATGCTGTGTTTGTTTTTTGCAAATGTGGCACTGTACATTATGGCCAAACATCTCCACTTTGGTTTCATCTGTCCTTTAAAGGATATTGTTCCAGAAGTCTTGTGGTTTGTTCAGATGCAGCTTTGCAAACCTAAGTCGTGCTGCCATGTTCTTTTTAGAGAGAAGAGGCTTTCTCCTGGCAACCTTTCCAAACAAACCGTACTTATTCAGTCTTTTTCTAATTGTACTGTTATGATCTTTAACATTTAACATGCTAGCTGAGGCCTGTAGTCTGAGATGTTTTTTGCAATTTCTCTGAGCATTGTAAGGTCTGACCTTGGGGTAAATTTGCTGGTACGTCCACTACTGGGAAGATTGTCAACTGTCTTGAATGTTTTCCACTTTTGAATAATCTTTCTCAGTGTAGAAAGATGGACTTTAACCCCTAGAGTGCCAGTTGGGTACATTGTACGAGTTTGGACAGCTGTACCTGCTGTGCCAAGCTCGTACAATGTACAGCTAAAATGCGGTCACTGCATAAACTGGTATAACTGGCTTGCAGTGGCTGCATTTCAGCTGAAATGCAGCCTGGCACTCTTGGGAGGACATGAGGATTACTCCTCATATCCTCCCAGGTATTGATCTCCCAGCTGATCGCGCTGGGAGATCAATATCGCCAAGGGAGAAGCAGAGCTTCTTCCTTCTCCGCTCTCCTACCCGAACGTCCGGGTAGGAGTGGGCGGGTATGGGGGAAGCCTTCTAACGTCATTGGTGACATGATCACCGATGACGTTAGGGAAGTTTCCCTTACCCGATTCACTCCTACCGGTAGTAGGAGTGAAAAGCAGGAGAGCTTTTGCTGTCCTGCGGGGAGATTGAGTCGATTGTGCTGGGAGATCAATAACTGGGGGGACATCAAAAGGTGTCCTGATGTCCCCCCACGAGGTCTACAAATTAAAAAAAATTAACCCTATGATTCCCGCCACTGAGATCTCATGGGGGGATCAGGAGAGGTCCTGATGACCCCCAGTGAGGTCTATATGAAAAAAAAAAAAAAAAAAAAAAAAAAAATTTATAGAAAAATTAACCCTGTGTGTGCCGGGGGGTCCAATGCAGACCCCCTTCCTGTGGCACACACAGGACTTTGGTTTGAGTTTCTTTTTTTTCAAAGCTTGTTGGGGGGCCCAGGTGTCCCCCCAACAAGCTATGAATAAAAAATAGTAAAATTAACCCTCTGTGTGTCACAGGGGGCCCAATGCATTGCTTTGCAATGCATTGGACACCCCTGTGGAAGTCAAAGTGTTTTTTTTTTTCTTCTTCATTTTTACTTTATTTAGACCTCATTGGGGGACATCAGGGGTCCTGAAGCCCCCCAGCAGGGTGTTAAAAAAAAATAAAAAATAAATAAATAAAGAAATAAATATTAAAAAAAAAAAAAAAAAAAAAAAGGAAAACAATGTGTGCCCCACGGCGGGGGGGGGGGGGGGGTCCAACACAGTGCTTTGCAATGCGTTGGACCCCACTGTGGCACACACATTTATTTATTTTTATTCTGCCCTTGTTGGGGGGTCATCAGAAGTAGACCTGATCCCCCAACAAGGTATGAATAACGAATAATAAAAAAAATTAACCCTCTGCGTGCCACAGGGGGGGTCCATTGCATTGCTTTGGAATGCCTTGTACACCCCTGTGGCGGACAAAGGATTTTTCTTTTTTTCCCCTCATTATTTTTTATTCAGATCTCATTGTGGGGCATCAGTTCTAATGCCCTCCAATGAGATCTACACATATATATATATTTTTTTGGGAAAAAACACCAAAAAACCTGCATTTGTTACAGGTGGGTCCAACACAGTGGTTTGCAATGCACTGGACCCCCTGTGGCACACACATTTTTTTCCCATTATTTTTTATTCAGACATCGTTGGGGGGGCATGAGAAGTGGTACTGATGCCCCCCCCAATGAAGTATGAATAAAAAAATAATAGCTAAAAAAAATTAACTCTTTGTGTGCAACAGGGTGTCCAGTGCATTGCTTTTCAGTGCATAGGACACCCCTGTGGCATGCAAACAAAATGCCATTTTTGTACAGGCAACTATTATTTGAGAAAATATTAGAAAAATCAGAGGTTGTGGTAGGTGTCGTTTTGTACTTCTAGCACCCACTACGGTAGGTCAACTCATACCAATGGTGTGTCATTTGACTCCTAGGAGCACTAGCTAACAAATGCAGATGAAAATTCCATGGTTTTCACAGAGCTCCATACATTTGAAGGGGCAGAAATGTAAAAAAAACACAATTTTTTTTCTTATATCGCCTCCTTCTGGAAACATTTATGCACACCAGTACTGGGGTAAGAAGGCAAGTTACCCCTCATTAGATGCGGCAGGTTATCCTCTTTACAAAATGGTATGGTTTCTCTACCTTTCCTGCATATCTATAACGGTTATGACACTTTTCGTGTAGGCAGATAATTTCAAAAACAAAAGTGTCAGGTTTAGGTAAGTGTTCCTACCACCCACATATTGCATGTTATCCCACACAAATGGGGTAACATTTTTCTCATGTTGGTAGAAGGTACTGAATACAGTAGGAAATGTTATGGTTGTCAACAATTTTAGTATATTTGAAGTGATGGAAACGTAAAAAAAAATGTAATTATTCCTATAGCGCCACCTTTTGGAAATAATTGATCACTTCAGCCAGGGGGTAAAAAGGCAAGTGACCCCTTGTGATGTGCGTGAATGTCTACTTTCCAAAATGGTATACCTTTTATACTTTTCCTTCATGTTGCTAACAGTTATGAACATTTTAGTACAAGCAGCCATTTTCGAGGAAGCAAACATGTAGGTGAATTTAAGTGCTTCTGGCACCCCTAAGGTAGGTCGACTCATACCAATGAGGTGTCAATTTTCTCCAAAGAGCACTAGCTAATGAATACATTTGGAAATTCCATGGTTTTCACAGATTTAAGTACATTTAAAGGGGCAGAAATGTAAGAAAATGCCTTTTTTTCATTAACTCCACCTTCTGGAGGCATTTGTGCACTGCAGGCTTGGGGTAACAAGGCAAGTCACCCCTCATTAGATGCAGCAGGTTGTCTGCTTTCCAGAAATATATAGTTTTATATAGTTATTCCACTGTTTTAGGGTAGCTTTACCACAAAAACCCTAGAATGCGCATATTATTTTATAAAGTTGAAAATGTCATTTTGCGCTGCTGGTGATTAGGGCTCCACGCTAGCCATGTATGTAGGTAAAACTATACAAATTTAGTATTTTATTTACTTGGGGGACTCGGGGCTTTTTCAAATAATTTAAACTTTTTCAATCAAGGTAAATGTTTTTGATACATAGTATGTGATTTTAGAAAAAATGAGTACATTGTCACTTTTTTTGTCATTATGACATCATAGCTTTTGCACGATGTAAAATTCTCTTCATGTAAGGTACCATGAGAAAGCTCAATTCGTTCTGAAAAAAACAATATATAGTTTTCCATATTTAACTAAAAATCCCCAGAGGAAATAAAGCATAAACAGAAAGATAGCAAAAATGCTGAAAACGTGTCTGGCCTTCAGGGTACAGGAAATGGCTCAAGCCTCTGGCACTGAAGGGGTTAATTGTTTGGAAATGGCCTTATAACCCTTCCCAAATTGATGGGCAGCAACAAATGCTTCTCTAAGATCATTGCTGATGTCTTTCCTCCTTGACATTGTGTTAACACACACCTGAATGCTCCAGACCAGCAAACTGCTAAAACATCAGCTTTTATAGAGGTGGTCACACTTGCTGATGATCAGTTAATCAAGGGCATGTGATTAGCAGCACCTGTCTGCTACTTAGCATCTTAATTCCTATAGAAGCAGTAAGGGTCTACTTAGTTTTTTACACATGACTTCTCCATTTTGGCTTTATTTTAACTAAATCATGACAGTGTAATATGTCATGTGTTGTAGTTTATCTGAGGTTGTATTTACCTAATTTTAGACCTGCTAAGGAACAGATAATTGTTATTATGTCCTGATATGTAAAACCATAGAATTCAAAGAGAGTGTTCTTTCTTTTTCATACGACTGTACAATTGAAACTCAGCGTTTACATTTTTGCCTGTACTGATGGAAAACAACTGCCACTTTAAGCATGTGCCCACAACAAACCAGAAGTCTCTGTACCCTGGCTGAGAACCAGCGCTCTAATCAAACAAAGTCCCAAAACTCCGATAACAAAACCCATTGGATTCTAGAGAAGTCTGCAGTGTATTGTTGCACAAGGGATTAGTATGTGACATTGTTGTTAACCCCTTAACCACCCATGACGTACATGTATGTCACAAGGTGGATGTCCCTAAAGGACCAAGGACGTACATGACCGTCATGGAGTTCCGGGCTCCTCGCGTTCGGGGAGTCCGGAATCGGATCGGCTAAAAAAAAAAATACTCCGTGGTCCTTAAGTGACGGCCGCATGCGTGTGTGGCCGGTCCTTAAGGGGTTAATCAAGCTTGTGTTAAACCTGCATGAAGATTTTGAAGTGTGATTTCTAAAGATTCTCTCCTGCTGCCTGGTATTAATCATTTCGATGGTGATTGTGATAGTAATTTTCTGTAATGCAAGTAGATTGACAAAAGGTACTTTTGCTTTCCATAATGATCTGTTCCTAAACTTGTGATTTATAGGGAAAGGAACACGTATAAAAAGGAGGTCCTAAGCATTCACCTATCCTGTTGTATGAGCTAGCTTTTGTGCAGAATATGGATACTTGGGGTCCATTCATCCCAGCTGTTTGTATTCAATTTATTCAGGTGTATTTTTATCTATTTTTTTTATTTTGAGGTAGTAGAATATATGATAAATGTTTGAGGCGACTGCTTCTCTTTAACTCTTTGTAGAGGGTTAATCCTTTCAGGAGCGGAGGGGTACACTTTTTATGAAAATACATACATATTAGGGCTTTCCTATTCCCGTAGTTGTGAGATTTTCCATTATTACAGCTGTTTTTTTGGGGTTCACTATTGAATTGTTGCCATCTATTGGGCGACCAACAAGTGGCAAATTTAAAATGTTGCCTACATCAAAAGGGCGATATCAGTATGTCGGAAGCATCAAAACACAGAGATTCTGATGTTGCATGGTTAAAGGTTGTCAGATACAGGGCGACATATCAATAATAGTCTGAATGCCTTAACCCTCATAGTAATGCCAGTGAAAGCGGAACTACCACCGCTAAGCAACTTTGTTTATAAAAATTTCCTATCTGGCGACTAGCTGCTTAGTATCGCTAGTCGCCAGAATTATTACCTGGTTATGGAGGAATATGCATTCATCCTTGGCTGACAGGCAGGACGGAGCGCTGACATCTTGCCCTAGTGACGTCCTCGCGCCTGTGCTGTCAGTCCCTTCTGGAGCCGAATGGCTCCTAGCAACGCCTCCTACAGCCGTCTGGGACCGACAGAGCAGGCGTGCGAACATCACTAGGGCAAGATGTCCGCGCTCCGTCCTGCCTGTCAGCCGAGGATAAATGCATATTTCTCCATAACCAGGTAATAATTCTGGCGACTAGCGCTACTAAGCAGCTAGTCGCCAGATAGGGAATTATTAGAAATAAAGTTGCTTAGCGGTGGTAGTTCCACTTGGAGCTGCTTTGCTTTCCCAAGTTGAAGAAATTACGTACCATTAACACTTTGAGTGCAGAATAATGTGTTGCAGACTTCACTGACATCCAAAGGGTAAATGTAAATTTGTATCTATATAATATATTGTGTGTGTGTGTATGTGTATGTGTATATATATATATATATATATATATATATATATATATATATATATATATATATATATATATATAATATAAATAGTGTGTGTTGTTTCTCTGAAGTGTCATTCTAGTTCACACATTCTTAAAAGAACCATTAGGATTGAATATACCGGAATGGGACATATGGGTCAGTAGAATTTTTTTTTTTCCTTTAAAGGGTTAAGTCTAATTTGGAAAAAAAAAAACCTGTTATACATAGGTGTCCTGTTTTAACTATTTTTGAGGTCCAAAGGAGTATGCAGTGCATTGCATGGGGGGGGGGGAGTTACATACAAATAAAGGTAGAAAATACCTCGTTTGTAATTATCCTCTGTATCAGTGTGTTCCTGAGGGTCTGGGTGACATCAGCTACATGTTCTCTCTTTGAGTCTTCTGAAAATGATGGTTATCTGAGCAGGAACAAACTGGAGGAAGTCTTTCTCTTGGAGAATCTATGACATTGAAAGTTGAAGGTGCAGCAAATGTCTTGCAGCTCATCAGAAACAGACTGATGGACTGATAAGAGGATAATTACCCAACTTTTTTTTTAATCATTTCTTGATTTCTTTAATCACATGTTTTTGATATAACATTCTATTTGATGTTGTTGCTATCCCTTTATCTCTTAACTCTGCCTTTTGTGTTAAGGACATAATCAGTATCTGTCACTAGATGGAGCTGTTGTTTTGTACTATAGTCTACATGCATGATCACATAATATTGAACTTGATGGCAGACATAAGACAGAGTTTAATGTAATGTATGTTTTTGGCTGTCATGTCTGTCTTTCCTAGTACCTTTAACACTCTGAGTGCCAGAGCGCTGTCAGTTATTGTAAAGTGTTGGCTTATCAACTGGTTTTATAAAATAGTTCTTATAAATATTCAATCAACTGCTATAACCGTTCTCATTGTATACTTGTTTTTGTTTCAATGTATGTAACATGTAGTGTTAACCCTTTGAGTGCCAGTGGTGTACTCAACACATTGCTTTGCAATGTGTTGTGTTCCCACCTCTGGCACTCAAATGGTTAAGACCCATTTATCAGAGAAAGTGTAATTTTATTTATCTCCGTTCACCATCATAACAAATGTAGCAGTAGCCTCTCATCCTATCCTATATAATAATTTGCTAGAATGTTTGTCAGAAGCCTTCATGCACAGTAGAGACTGCTGCGTGCGGTGCAGTCATGCCCAGTAGAGACTGCTCGCTCTGCAGTCATGCGCAGTACTGACTGCCCGAATGTGCCACAGCTGATATGGAGCGGGGCGCTCCCAATTCAAACCGCAGTCCTCTCTGCGCACCCAGGAAGGTGCGCAGAGAGGACTACGGTTTGATTTCGGAGTGCCCCGCTTTGTGTTAGACGCTGCGCGTTCGGGCAGTCAGTACTGTGCATGACTGCAGCACTGCCAGTGAGAAGAGAGGATCCGGCTACCAGCTGAGGTTGCTGGATGACACTGTGGCCCGTGTACACGGGCTTTTCAACTAGTACTTTATATTTCTCTAGTGGAGAGCTGCATTCAGAGATGTAGATGAAATGCTGAGAACCATCGAACTGCCTGAGGCTGATGTAACAAGGCTCCTTTCACACGAGTGAAATTGTCTCTGGAACAGAAAATTGTGTGTGTGTGTGTGTGTGTGGGGGGGGGTGAATGCTTGAGTTGTGAATAATTGTGTACTACTAGGCATTTCACACAAAAATATTCTGCAGTTGCTGCAGAGCGTGGCAGCATGCAGTATCGTTCCTAAGACAATGCAATAACTTGCCTTAAAAATCTTAGTATTGATTTCAATGTAAACACATTAACCGTTTGAGTGATAGAGGGGTACTCAACACGTTGCAAAGCAAATGGTTAAAATCAGAGCTGTTGCACATAGCTGGGTTTTACCTGCAGTTTTTTCCCTTTACTTCTGCTTCTATTTAGATGCTGGTAAAACAATTTTTACACTCTAGCACTAAAAACACCAACATTTTCAGTTCCTACAATAAAAAAAAAAAAAAAAAAAGTTGGTCTACAGAATTGGAGCAACTGTGGGGCAACCCAACTACACTATAAAGGACAAATAAAAACTCCCATTGATATTAAAGGTCGAGTAAACTTTCTTATATTACTGAGCAAACCGTTGGTACTACACTTATACTGTAGCTGAAATTTATTTATTTTTATCAACCGTGCCAACTAATGTTCTGTTGGCCATTTTAGTTTTATACTGCACTCCATGGGAGCGCTTGAGTCACTGACTAAAGTAAGTTATAAGAGCTGCACCACCTGGTGACCAGAACTGCAAGTTGACCTTTTGATTGCCAGAGGAGTATGCAATGCATTGCAGAGCAGTCACTTTTTATTTTATTTATTTGTAATAGACCTGTATTAGCTATTGAATGATCACTCTCCCAGCCGTGGAATTATTGTGTATTCATTTGCAGAAGAAACACAATAACATGTTTTCTGATGTTTTCTGCTGCTTTTAACACTTTGAGTGCCGGGGGAATGCAGGCCAATGCTTGTTCCAATACAAGCAGTGCATGTAAATCACTGGCCGTTTTGGGGATTGTGTTTGTCTCTTATGATGCAGTTGGTTTGCCTCCAGTTCTCAACCTTTTTCCACTACTGCTGAAGCACCATTTAACATATATATATATATAAAATATAATATGTATGTATGTGTGTATGTAAATACAGTTATTTTCCCACTTTTACGTTTTCAGATGCAGTTTTATTAAACTTGCCCCCAAATCTTAATGGGCCTGAAGGCAAACCAGCAAACAAAATACTTAGGGAAAATTGTCACTGTTTATTAAAGTGGAACGATCACTCAAATTAAAGTGCCCCCAAATGATTATTCACATAGCAACATGCATAGAAATAATAGTATTATCCTTAATAAGTCCAGCATAGGGTCGCCGCCTTTTCTTTAAAAAAATACCGGCCATGGCATTCCCTCCATAGACTTAACATTGGACAGAAGCCAATTTTTTACCGGCCTGCCAGTAAAATACAGGCTGAGTGGCAACCCTAGTCCAGCACTATTGAGAAATCCATCTTGTTTGGAGACTCAGGGCAGGCTTCTTGCTGTAGCAGCATCTGTGCACTTGCGCAGTCAGTCACTTCCTGTCCCTTTAAGGTACAATACAACTCCCTCTCACCAATCGTAGAGGAGACCAGGGCAGACAGCAAAGATGCCGAAGAGGCAAAATGTCTGAGAAGATGCCTGCCCGTCAGTCTCCTAACAAGATCGATTTCTCTATAATGATGGACTTATTCAGGATCATACAAGTATTGGTATGCATATCACTATATGGATAATTATTTGGGGGGCACGTTTGAGTGACAGCTCCGCTTTAAATGTCTTGGATACCTCTCAGACACTCAGAGGGTTAAAGCCTTGTTTGCTAGAAACCTCTTGCACATTTCTTCACAATGCATTTGAGTTTTCTGTAGCATCCAGTGGGTTTAAGTCATTTTGGCATCCAGTGTTATATACAGATGTGAGCTTTGGGCATTGGGACCCACTGTTGCAGATTCCACCAGCAGAAAATTGTCTCCAAGGCTCTATTGACCCATAAAGTGCGAGAGGTCTGGGTCTGTGATTCTGCCTCCTTTCTGTTCCCAGACTCCATTGTGATTTTGTGTTATTGCAGCATTGATCACTTTGCCCAGCTGTACAGCCAGAAAGTTGGTATCAAGACTGCGGTGCTGCTGAAGACTCTCTGGGGAGATTACTTTCTGAATTCCAAGCTCAAGAAGATCATGAAGGGAGCACAGGTAAATGCCATACACAGTTACTATGGCCTTATGCACAAACAAAACTGGAGTAATTCTATGGCAGATCAACTGCACCATAAGGGACAAATAAATATCCCTGTTGTCTTAAATGGGGCTTTTTACTCCTGAACAAATGTCTCCAGTACTTTGTAAAATACTTCCGGTGTTAACCCTTTGAGCCCCATCATAATAATGAGGAATTTTGTGAAGTTGTATTTGTCCCTTTCAATTCTCTCAACAAATACACTACCCTGTTCCTGTGCCAGTCTGTAGGGCGGGGGCTGGGCCCAGCTCCTCCAGGAGCCCAGGGCATGGAGGCTTTGTGACAAGGGGCAAAAGGGGCAATGATTAGTCTTAGGGGGAGGCTATATCCCGTTCCAGGGCCAGGTCTATACTCTTGGGCAGGATGCTGGCCCATTCTCCCCTCCAGGAACGCCAGTGATGGAGGGTTCTGTCACAATGGTATTTTAACCCCTAGAGAGAGATCCAAAGCAATGCTTTGGAGACATTTCTAGCATTTGAAGTGTTTAACCCCCCTAACGATGGCTTGATCTGGCACTTGGGCTGCCATAAAGAACCACATATTTATTTATTTTTTTTGTGAGCTGAATTCTGGGATGTAGAGTGGCAAGCTGCCATCCTAGAATTCCATAGTGTGCCGGAACTGGCGTGACTGTCCTGGCACATCATGTGTCCTTAAGGAGTTAAAAAGTCAGTTTTAAATAAAGGAACATTTTTGATATGTTTGTGTTTTTGATGGTGTGGTTGGTTTGCCCCGGAATTGCACCTCAGTTGAGGTATCTTAATGGGTGTATTTCTTTCTGTACTAACCATTTCTGCTGGTGTGTGCTGAACAGTGTTAATAAAAACTGCAAGCCAAATTTGCTGTGATTGATGACTCTTATAAATGGCCTCTGTCACTGGGCTGGTAAAAATAGAAAAGCTAATGTTTTCCTTAGAGAATTCTCATTTTCATGGCCTGCAGTGTACAGTATGTCTTGGGTTATAGTGAAAAAGATCTGTACCAAGAACACATAATGAACTGAGACTTCTCTGCTTAATTCACTGATACATTTTATCTCTCGAGTAGCCGTTGGAAATATTTTTTTTTTTCACCAGAACTCACGTTCTAACAATTGCTCATCTTGTATTTTGATAACACAGATAAATCCTAGTAATCATTTTTTAAAGAAATGTGCAGTAGACGTAAGAGGGACGGGGTTTAAAAATAATTCTTTGGGTTGGATGTTTAACACATTGAGTTGTAGAGGGGTACGCAGCTCATTGCAGAGCAATGCGTTGCACACCCCTCTTGCACTCAAAGGGTTAAAAGAAAAGTGGAGGCGTTCTGGGGCAAACCATATGTATTATAGGGGAGAACTATTAATTCCAGAAATTCCCACTGATTTAAAATGGGAATTTAATCTTATTAAGCAAATATACATGCTTAAAATGACCGTGTCTTCTAGTTGGAAAAAAATATATACTTTTAGTAATAAATAATGCATTGGGAGTTTGCCTGACATTTTAAAGGGGATGTATCACCTTATTAAAAGTTTGCTTTATTCTGTTAGTCTTAGTTATATCAACAATGCTGTGCCTTTAAAAAAAAAAAAAAAAAAAAAAAAAAAAAAAAAAAAAAATTCTCTATAGAAATCCAGTTTTCCCCCTCTGACGTGTCCTCCTCACTCTGATCGGCAAAACGCGTGCCAAAGAGTACACAGAAGAGATCCTCCTCCACGCTGGTCTGTCAGTAAACTGGAGCACTCTCATTGGCAGAGATGGATATCTAGCCAATGAGAGTGCTCCAGCTTACAGACAGACCAGCGTGGAGGAGGATCTCTCCTGTGTACTCTTCGGCACGTGTTTTGCCGATCAGAGTGAGGAGGACACGTCAGAGGGGGAAAACTGGATTTCTATAGCGAATTTAAAAAAAAAAAAAAAAAAAAAAAAAAAAAAAAAAAGAAAGGAACTGCGTAGTTGATATAACTAAAACTAACAGCATAAAGCAAACTTTTAATACAGTGATACATCCCCTTTAAGTGGCCCCACAAATCTTAAACACACAGTTATTTTTGTATTTTCCCAATTCTCTGAATTTCTCTTCCTGTTTTCTTCACTAATGATCCTGTTGAAGTCCTTTGAATGAGATTTCTAAGGACAATGGGGGAGATATATAAAAAGTGCTCTGGTTCGTTTTTGGGAACTAAACATTAAATTGTCTTTATTCCTTGTTATGATATTGATATTTATAAAGTATTCTAGTTACATTTATAAATGTGGTGACAGTAAAGAATAAGAACAGGTAAGACATGTTGAAAATTATGTCATTAAATTGTCGCAGATAGCCACATCTCTTTATAAATTCACTGAGCCACTTTTTACAAACTTCTTTACTCACTTTTATTAAAAAAAATGATTACACAGCATTAGGTCTTCCTAAACTTCATACTTTTATAACTACCAGTGATAATTTTATGGGCATTTTAATGCTTTTTGTTTAAGTCCACTTTTAGAAATCTCCCCCACTGGCCCATATTTGTAAAAGCAAACTGATGTTATTCCGGAGTAAACCAACTGCACCATAGGGGACAAATACACATTCCTCAATTCCCATGCTCTTGAATAGAGATTTTAACCCCTTGAATAATTGAGAACAGGACTGAATGCATTGAGAGGAATCCAATGCATTACAAAACCATGCATTACAGTCCTCTCTAGCATTCAAGGGGTTAAAAAGCCCAATTTAATTTAACTTATTTTGTATATAATGTGGATACGGTCTCCTTTTGAAATGTTGCCATCTATTGGGTGACCCATAAAATGGTGCATTAAAAAATGTTGCCATGTTGAATAGGGCAATATTCTGATATAGCAGGCTTAAGTATCGAGACATCAGAATGTCGCCCGCATAAGTGTCAATAAGAATAGAGAATGAATTACCTCTCAGGAGGCGATGCTGAAAGGCAGATGGAGTAAGGAACAGAAGAGGAGGTGAAAGACAATCAGACCAATCAGAGAGAAGAGACGTACAGTAATTGTGCTCATTTTTTATTTGTCCAACATATTTACTATAGTGTTCTAGTGTTGAATAGGAATTGCACAGAGTGGTAAATGGCATCAATAATGACATTTTTAAAGCGGAGTGATGGCATGAAAGGGTGCAGACAGAGGAGCAGGACACTGGCAGTTAACAACTTTACATTTACCGTTTGAGTGCCAGAGGGGTCCGCAATGCATTGCCAAACTCTCTGGCACTCAAAGGGTTAAGTCACAGATGATGACATACATTATTATTATTATTATTATTGTTAGAATTGTAACTAGGCAACAGCTGGTGGACCACACTGCTGCTCTAGCCCTTTTAGTTCAGAGGGGTGTGCAATGCAACAGATTTGTATGTACATTAAAACAAAAGATCAGAACATATTGCCAATGGCAAAGGTTAGTCATGGCTATACATTTGTAATCTGTCAACGAAATATTTCTCAACTAGATAGGTACACATGTAGTCCTGATGCCTTGAAAGAAATGTCCTTTTATCATTGCTCCCCAGCCAAATTTGCTCAGACAGATGTATTAATCCTTTGCGTGCCCCTCTGGTACTCAGAGGGTTAAAGGGACCGAACATGAGGGTACATTTTTACATACATACAGTCATTCTCTGTTCTTATCGACACTTATGTGGGAGATGTTCTGTTGTCTCCACACTTAAGCCAGCAACATTTTTTATGCACCATTTTATGTGTCGTCCAATAGATGGCGACATTTCAATAGTGAACCGTGGATACCAGCTCAAAAATACAATAGATCAAAGTTCCAGTTCTAATTTGGACATATAAAAATAGTATACAAATAGGGCGGATGTGGCCTTACTTCATAATGCTAGAAAAACTGGCATTGGTTGTATCAGTACTCTATATCTATCCCTATGGCCCCTTTTTCATGCTTCCCTCCATCCGGTTTGGTATTGGTCCAGTTAGGTTTTCTAGCGCCGGAAAAACTGCTTTTTTCCTTGTCTGTTATTGAAGAAATTCTCCCAACTCTTCACTTCAGCCCTGACTGATAATTTTTCTTTTACAGAGCAAAGGAAAGAAACCTTTATTTGTGCAGCTGATTTTGGATAACATATGGAGTCTGTATGATGCAGTTATTAAAAGGTTAGTGAGAACCCCACATCTCTTGTTATTATTCCTACCTTATAAGTCGCAGTGATAAAATTAGTCCAGGGCCTACCTGAAAACAAGAAACAATCTAAAAAAAAAAAATACTTACTGTTAAGATAAATCATGTCTTGGGCTTGCTCATTTATTTATTTTTCTTTTCCAGAGAGAAGGACAAAATAGATAAAATAGTTTCATCGTTAGGATTAAAAATTGGCCCACGGGATTCAAGACACTCTGACCCGAAGGTGCATGTGAATGCCATATGCAGTCAGTGGCTCCCCATATCGCATGCCGTTCTCTGTATCCTCTCTCGATTAATTACTTTGTGTACATGTGTATTCTGCAAAGCAGGTTATTTCATTTCTGCCATCATATGGCGGGGTCAAAATAGGAAAGGAATAACTCCCAAACTTGGTTTCCTTAACCCTTTAAAGACTGGAGGGGTGTGTAATGCATTGGTTTGCAATAAGTTGTGAATCCATTCTGGTCCTTAAAGAAGCACACCTAAAAATGACCAGGTGGTATACACAATTAAATACCTCGTACTCCATGCTAGCAACTGTAAAAATTCCCTTTTTCCTGGACCTAAAATTGAAGCTTATATATGCTTTGTGGGGGCTCCCATTCTTGCTTTTGTAGATGGTGAGAGGTGAGACTGTTTAATTGCCTGTAAATGGGTGGAGATAATTTACCAGCCTTTCTGAAAAGAAAAGAGGTGGATAATAATCTCAATAAATTAAAATTTTCAATGCCAGACATATTGTAGCCAAGTTTATTTACAGAAGCACCCTGCCGCTTCAGATGAAGTGTCACTACCATCTTTACCCGCTAGACTGGAGTACACAGATTTCCAGAACGTTAAGCAGTAATTTAAAAATAAATAATACTTTTTCAGTTCCATCAAGTCAAAGACATGGAAATCTTTGAGAAACACATAATATGACTCCACATTAAATAGCTGTGGATGTCCTGAGAAAAAGGTACACTATTAGCATACCTGGGAACTTTCAAAATGAGCTGACCCTGAGTTTGTGTAAATATTAACCCTTAAATTTCCCATAATATAGATTATCCGCGATATATCCCTGATCACTGTAATCGAGAGATGCTCCAGTCAGCATTCAAGGAGCCATTAATACACAACAACTTACAGATATCACTACATGGACACACAAAAATAAAGCTGGACTTCTCCCTCTGCCTTTCTGGTACAAGTGGCACCAATTTAGAGACTTAAGAAGCATTTAACTGGAGCAGAATATATAACAGGTAGTGCTGAACTCTCTCACCCTGAGATTTTGGCTCTTCATCCTGAGACCCTGAGATTTGGGCCAAAACCCTGAGTCTCAGGGTCAAACCCTGAGTGTTCCCAGGTATGACTATTAGTAGGGGTTGATATTCAACAGAGGGTACCTTAATCTGAGCCTTAATTTTATTTTTAATACTGTAACTGTACTAAACAGCTCTAGGCATAAATATAAGGTAGATATATACTGTTTTGGATAATAGACATCCTGCTAATTTAGATACGTTCTCATTTCCATTCATAAGTCTAGGCTGAACAGCACATAGATTTCCATAATTTGTTTCTTTTTCAAAAATAAAATAATAAATGCTATGCACATACATTTGTCACCTGTGTCTTTGGGAGGAACATGAAATCAATAAAGGGTCAGGAAAATTACCACATTTATTTATTTACAAGAGGCGCTAAGGGAGGATTTGTATGTATAGGAATTGTCATCAAAAATGCAGCTGGCAGTCTTAAGACTGTATTTTAACCCTTGTTCTGCCTGTTTCACTTTCTACCATTTTTCTATGAGTAGAGAGAGTATGAGATGTTTTCTGAAGTGCAGAAGCATTTCTCAGTGTCAGTGCACCATATGATGACATTCTTGATCTTCTGGATCAGATCTGAGATCAGTCTGACCTGTCACTGCTGGGAGATGTACCATGTGAATGTTGCTTTTGACTGGGATGTCAGACCCCCCATTTCACCATGTAGACCCTCAAAATAATTTAGTCATGTGTAAATTATTGAAAATGTAATGTAAAGTTGTGTCCTGACCCTTTTTTAACTTTGATCTTCCTCCAAAGTCACAAGGATGGCGATCATAATTACAAGGGAGCAGGAAAGACGTACTAAACTCATAATTAATTACATTTCATTAACTAATTATATGATGGATCACCAATTGATCTATAATATAATTGCTCTCCAACCCTACCCTGAAGTTGAAGAGTGATCAGCAGCAGGAAGAAGCTTTATTCCAGTTTCTCCTGCAGTTCAGAGCTGCCTCAGGTCACGGATGTTGTTGCAATGTCACTGGGCCCTAGTAAAGCATTTTCCCATGACCCAGCAATAATGTCCTAGGACACCTGACAAGTTTAAAAGCATCAGTTCTGTGCACTAATACAATTAACCCTGGTATCCAAGGTGTCACAGTGTAATGTGTTGGATACCTCTCTGGCACTCAAAAGGTTAACCAAATTGTGTTTTTATATAGGAAAATCTGCACTTTCATAAAGTTTAGGTCTCTAACATAACTAAATACAATAACATAAAATAAATACATTTTACAGATGCTAGTGGAAAGTACATGATCTTTGAAATTATATAATACAATTTCATTTTTACGTGTTATTCAATTAAAGGGTTAGTCAACCTGTCATTGTAAGATGACTTTTAAAAACTCTATATGTTTTTTGCTAGCCATTTTTAAGAAATTAACTGTTTTATGGATGGCACAGTGATTATGCTAATTAATTTATGCACATGGATTGTTATGACTAAATCTAGATAGAGCCCACACACTGGGGTAATTCCTAATAGCATAGAGAGCAATACGATGCAATAGCATCCTATCCAGGGAATTTGGGTAAAGTAAAACAATAAGATTTTTTTATATTTTTTCAGAAAAAATGCTAGCACAACATATAAGAATATTTTAATTCTTTGTAAAACAAGTTCAGCATGTCTTGGGGTGACAGGTCCATTTTTTTTAATAATAAAAGGTATGATGGAACCCCCCCTTTTGCCTCATACAAAATATATTTTGAAACTTTTAAGCCAGTTCTCCACCAGTCATGTGTGCTAGGAGGTCGATGTGTCAGGCTAAGCACAGAGCTCACACAAAGTTCTCTTTATAAAGTTAAAATGATCGACATTTGGGAAAAAAAGAGAAACTCCATTTATTGTTAAAGTGGAATTTTGACCTTAATTGAAGTTCGTATTTCAAAATTGCATTCAAAACTTCCTACATGTCCTGTTAAACAATAAAAAAGCAAATGTAGAGATGCTGTAAATAATAAAAAAACAACAAATGCACAGTTAAAGGGGAACTACCACCCCGCAATAACTTAAGCTTGATTGATTGCTCATCTGGCGACTAGCTGCTTAGTAGCGCTAGTCGCCAGAAATATTACCCGGTTCTGCAGATATCGGCGTTTTACCGATGGTGACAGGAGCAGGAAGCACGGACGTCTCTTCACAGTGACGTCCGTGCGCCTGCGCTGTCAGTCCCTTTTGAGCCGACCGATATCTGCAGAACCGGTAATATTTCTGGCGACTAGCGCTACTAAGCAGCTAGTCGCCAGATGAGCAATCAATCAAGCTTAAGTTATTGCGGGGTGGTAGTTCCCCTTTATGGAGATAGTCATACTTGCTACCATATGCTAATGTATTCTAATTGCACTATAAATGATACTTCATATGTTAATAAAGGTTTTAATGCCGTTTCATATTCTAAAGAAGCTCTATGCAGTACCAGGAAACTTTCACTTTTACCAGAAAGAAGTGTGAATATCTCCTACACTATACATCTTCTGGACTTTCGGTAACATAGGCAGTTTTGAATTATGTTTTCAAATATGTAAATAAAATTCAAGGTGATTGGTCCATTTTAAGACGTTATTCATTCTAGCAACTTTGTTTTAGCATCTTTGTTGCCACAGCATGTTTCACAGAATAGTGTTTTCTATGGGGCAGTTCTCATGGGTGACTTTTCAGCTACAATTGTTTTCTTGGCAGTCTTGTGGTGTGAACTAGGCATAACTTTTTATTATTAAAGGGGAACTTTCACCCCGCAATAACTTAATGTTCCCTTACTGCTCACCTGGCGACTAGCTGCTTAGTAGCGCTAGTCGCCAGAAACCTTACCCGGTTCTTCAAATATATGCGTTTTAAAGGCGCAGGAAGCACGGACGTCTCTTCACAGTGACGTCCGTGCGCCTGCGCTGTCAGTCCCTTGTGCACCGTACGGTGCACAAGGGACTGACAAGGGACTGACAGCGCAGGCGCACGGACGTCACTGTGAAGAGACGTCCGTGCTTCCTGCTCCTTTAAAACGCATATATTTGAAGAACCGGGTAAAGTTTCTGGCGACTAGCGCTACTAAGCAGCTAGTCGCCAGGTGAGCAGTAAGGGAACATTAAGTTATTGCGGGGTGAAAGTTCCCCTTTAACTAGTTGAAGAGCGCGTGTAGACTGAAAGGGTTAAGTTTCAGTGAGTGGGGGAGGTAATGTAAGGCAAAGGCAGGAAGTGCCTACACTGCATGCTTTCTTTACCATCTATAAATATAAAAATGAGTCACATGATGCTGATCGTGCCCTGGGACTGGCAATTCCCATTTCTCCACCCCCGCATGCTACTGTCAGAGTGACTTTCACTATGCAGAGATTGAATGGTTTGATAAATGTATTTGGCTGAAGGGACCAAACTCATATCCACACATACCGTCACCCGTTCTTTGTACTCCCTCCATTTGCCGCATTCCTGATTCTCTTCACCTGAATGGAGCTAACTTACATCCACACATGCCTCGGTGTCCAGCATCACTTCCTTTCAAAAACTTGAACTTTTTACTTGCTCACTGATTTCTCTAATGAGGGGACTAGGTGTCCAGATGTTTTCAAGAGGCATAAAAATTATTTTACCTTCTTTCCACCAAATGCCACTCCTGACTATGGTTTTCTAAGCAGTATCCTCTTTCAGCTACAGCTTTAGAGCAGTGGGCCTCACTCCCCACTGTGGGCCTTTCTATTTCAAGGTTGGCTAAGACTACTGTTCTCCCTCTTGTGGATTCGGAAGGTGTCAAGGAACCGGCAGATAAAAAGCTGGACTCTATCAGGAAGGCCACCTTTGCGGCCACTGGGACAGCACTGCGTCCTGTCTTTACTTCTTCCAGGGTTATCAGAGCTGTTGCTGTTTGGGGTCAACAACTTGTTGAGGCTGTCCGTGCTGATGTACCAAAGGAGTATTTGTTGGTTCTGATGGCCAACATTAAGGAGGCCAACATCTGTTTCTGAGGAACCTGCCAAAGATTCTGCTATTTCTGTTGCTGCACGTCGTGTGGCTCAAGTTGTGGTCTGCGGATCAATCTTCTAAGTAGTCTCTGGTTCCCTTGTCATTTCAAGGTAAGTCACTTTTTGAACCTGAACTGCAACAGATTATCAGTGACTCTGCAAAAAAGAAGAGAAGAAAAAACAGGGAGTAGCTACTAGTGCAGTATCGTCAGGGTATATCAGACATCACCAACCACCACTGATGAGAATTTTACTCGCAACCAGAATGGCTGACACACCTTCAAACCAATTTCATCCAGGATATGGATGTAGGGTATACAGAAAGAACATAGAAAAGAAAGAAAGAAAAAGGAGCGCCAATGGTGCGTTATCCAACGTTATATATATCCTATATCAAGACACATCACATCAACTCACAATCAGTGCTGACAATCAGGCATACACCTGTTATCAACTGTCATAGCTTTCAGAATACTTTACCCGTCCCCGCTAGATTCCAACAGTGTCTCTCCGGCCTGGGCTTGGCAACGTCTCTCCAGTTTGCTCCCCAGCTGTTGGTTTCACTCTTCCAGATGCACCAGTAGTCCACCACAATAGAATATAAATGGAATAGGATCCCCAGACTTCAAAGTATAAAAAAATATATAAAATAAAAATAAAAGTGGCGGTCCATCTAAAAAAAAAATATAAAAATCTTTAATAGCAACAACAGGCTTGTATTAGATTGATAGAGAATGCTTTTCACAGCTCTCCGCTGCTTTCTCAACCTTAGTGGCCTGATAATGGATCAAAAACATTACTTTCAATTCTGGTGATCCTATTCCATTTATATTCTGTTATGGCGGAATACTGGTGTATTTGGAAGTGTGAAACCAACAGCTGGGGAGCGAATTGAAAAGACGTTGCCAAGCCCTGGCCGGAGAGACACTGTTGGAACCTAGCAGGGACAGATAAAGTACACTGAAAGCTATAACAGTTGATACCAGGCATATGCCTGATTGTCCGCATTGAATAAATGTAAGTTGATATGATGTTTCTTGATATAGAGTATATATAACATTGAATAACTCTCCATTGGCACTCCTTTTTCTTTCTTTCCTATGTTCTTTGTGTAGATCAGTGAAGTAACTGGAGGTTAGAGCACCTTGTTGCCTCAAATCTCCAAACATCCGATTATGGCGAGGAAGGTGTGTATTTTTCATCCCACCTGCAAATGGGGGAGCAGAGGCTGCAGAGTGTGCAGTCCTCCCAAACGCACCCGCTGCAAAGCTCAGGCAGATCTGGCAGCACAAGCGGGCAATTTCAAGTCTAAGTTTAACAAACACTCTTCCACATGACTTGCAGAATCCTGGTCTTTCGTTACTTGAAGGGAGGTATCTCCACCTTTTTCGAGATGCCTGGGAATCCTCAGTCAAGGACCAGTGGGAATCTTTGCGTTCTGTCGATGTCCCCGGGGGAGTATCTGGCTCTTTGGATCTTCAGGACGTGTACTTGCACATCCCATTCCACCTTGCTTATGTGTTTCCTTCGATTCCTCTCATATCCAGGGTACTGCAGAACATCAGAATATACGGGGCGACCGTTATTCTGATCACTCCCTACTGGCTCAGGAGGGTGTGGTTTACGGAGTTGATCAGTCTCTAGATTCAAGATCCTCTCCAATTTATCTTACTCCAGGGTTACCTATGGCATGCGTATGTGGAGGTTATGGCTTTGACAGCATGGCTATTGAAGCCAACATCCTGAGTTGGAAAAGCTTCCCCGTAGAGTTTGTTTCTTTGTTTCCACCATGATTCAGGCCAGGAAATCTGGATCCTCTAAGGAGTATCACAGGGTATGGTCTATCTTTCATAAGTGATTCGCGGACAAGCTTGTGTCCTCACAGGCCTTTGACGTTACCTTGGTGTTGATGGGGTGAACAAAGGACTCTGTTTGAGCTCCCTTAAGTTTCAGATCTCGGCACTCTGTGTGTTTTTCCATAGGCGCATTGCCACTATTCCAGATGCCAAAGTTTTTCTTCAAGTGGTGGCTCACGCCTTCCCTTCCTTCAAGTACCCCACTCCTCCTTGGGATCTTAACTTGGTTCTGGATGGTTTGCAGTTGCCTCCTTTTCAGCCTCTTTCTCTTGGCAGTGTTGTCGGTGCTGTGAGGCACTGAGTTACAAGCTCTGTCTACTAAATCTCCATTCCTGGTGTTTCTTCAGGACAGGGTGGTACTTTGTACCTCCCAGTAGTTTCTTCCCAAGGTGGTTTTAGAGTTTCACATCAATCAAGAGTTTGTTTTGCCTTCCTTTTTTTCTGACCCTAAGTCTGATGAGGAGAGAGATCTCCATTTGTTGCATTATGTCCATCGAACTGAGCCATTCACAAGGCTGTCTCTCTGTTTATCATTCCTGAGGGTCCTAGAGTGGGTCAGACTGCTTCCAAGGTCACCATTGCACCTTGGATGAAGGCCATTATATGCCAGGCATATGAAGTCCAGAAGAAACCCACTCCCTCTAAGATCACGGCACACCCCACCAGGTCTGCAGGTGCCTCTTGGGCTTACAAGAATCGGGCTTCAGCTGAACAGCTAAGCAAAGCAGTGACTTGGTTCTCCTTGCATACTTCCTCCAAATATACTCATGTAAGTGTCATGACCTCAGCTGAGGCCAGCTTTGGCTGTAAGGTCCTTCAGGCGGTTCTGCCTGTCTCGGAACCTGTACTTTTTTTAAATTTATTTATTTTCTCTTCAATGTTGTTATTCAGTAATTTCTGAGTCTTGTTGTTTCTTGTTTCTGTGTGCTTTGTGAGTTCAGTGTCTGTTGATACTTGTCGACTGAGTTATTCAAATACTGGATAGTCCTAGGGAACTTCTGCTTCATGGGGACGTGCGTGAGGTCCTTTCACTTTTTTCCCTCCTCAGGAGTTAGTGTTCGTATATCCCCATGGTATATGTGTTCCATATTGGAAATTATTTTAGTGTTCTTGAATCCTTTTCTCTTTAGTCCATATGGAACACAGGGCTCTCAGTAAGAGAAAGGGACATTCATAGAATTGCTTTTCTGGGCAGGGGAGTCATCTTAGTAATTTTTTTCTCAGGAGATTTTCTTCTTTTCTTCTTCTTCTCTTCCTCTTAGAGGAAGCCTCTGGAGGAGGCTGCCGCCACTTAAACATGAGCTCACCCCCTCCGGAACACCATGTTTAACATAGTAGATAAGGCTGAAAAAAGACATGCGTCCATCAAGTCCAGCCCATGCCAAAAACACCCCTGTTGATACAGAGTAAGGCAAAAAAAGCCCTCTGGAGCCATTTCCAATCTAGTCCCAAGTGTGTGTGGGGGGATTATTCCTTCCTGACTCCAACTGGTAGTCATATAGTTCCCTGGATCAATATCCTGTTTTGTCAATATTGTTCTGTGCTAGATAGGCATCCATTGCTTTTTTGAATGCAGTTGCATTATCTGCAAGCACAACATCCTGAGGCAAAGAATTCCATAGCCTTGCTGCCCTTACTGTAAAGAATCCCTGCCTATGTTTTAGTCGAAAGCGACTTTCCTCAAGTCTTAATGGATGACCTCTTGTTCTTAGCTCAGCTCTTTGCATAAATAATTCAACGGAGAGTTCTTTGTATTGACCTTGAATGTATTTGTAAATGGTAATCATCCCTTAGACATTGCTTCTCTAATGCAAACAAACCCAGTTTGGCTAGTCTCTCTTTGTAACTCAGATCCTCCAATCCCTTTATCAGTTTTGTTGCAAGTCTCTGCACCTTTTCCAGTTCAGTAATGTCTTTTTTTAGAACAGGCGCCCAAAATTGTACTCCATATTCTAGATGAGGCCTAGCCAAAGATTTATACAGAGGTAGGATAATATTAGCATCCCTTGCTTCTTCTACACCTCATTTTATGCAGGCTAGTACTCTACTCTCATTACTCACATAACTCCCTACAACATACCCTGTCACCCCTCTGGAACAGCATGTTAACCCTCCTCTCTCCATGTCTCAAGTACTGCATGCAATGTCATCCCCTCCGAAACGGCATGCCTCACTCCATCTCTCACCACCTCCATAGCATGTCTTCTATCATCAACTCATGTCCTTTCTCAGTTGTGCCATATCATCACTTAGAGAGAGAGTGTGTTCGTCTGTGTGTTACTATTAGCTAGTAATCTATAAAGCAAACTCAATCTAATTTTCCTAAATTAAAAAATTGCTAGTACAACACAGGTGATTTTGAAAGATGTTTTCAAAATTACTAAAGATATTTTGAGGTGATGGTGTCCCTTTAAGCTCAAGACAGACCAATAAAAAGCCCTTGTATTTATTCTAAGACTATTTTATATTTGCATATAGAGTTTTTCTGTGACAAGCAAATCCATGACAGGTGTAACTGAGTTGGCCATTTCAAATGGAATTTTGGACGCTACACCTAGAAGCAAAGGTTATGCACATTTTCTGTATCTGGCATGGTAGATTTTCCATGCTTATCTAGAAAATGAATGACTGGAGCCTGTGCTAGCAGCTGGTGTTATTAAAATATAAAATCATTGCCACTAAATCCTAAAGCCATGCCAGTCCTCAGCCTGGATAGAAATATAGCTTCAGCTAGACTGCTTCTATATTTAAACTGTTCTTACTATATTGCTTTATGACTACACAGTTTGTTTGTTTTTACCGCAAAAGCTTTTGTGAACCATAAAATCTTTACTAAGTAGGTAAGACAGCCTGCAGTAATGGCAGGATCCTTTCCTTTGGTCTTTTGGTTACTCCTTAACCTGATATTTTAGCTATGGTGTGTAGGAAGCTCCCCAGCCCTCTGGATATTACAGCTGAGAGGGTGGAACGTCTCCTCTGTGTGGGCTCCCGAAGGTTTGATTCTCTGCCACCTCTAACTCAACAGCTGAAAGAAGGTTAGTAAACTTGGTGTATGTATTAAGAAACAATGTGGCTAGCCAACTTCTCCTTAGGGAACAAATAACAATTCTCCAAGTTCCCATTGATTTTAAACAGGACTTTTATGCTCTTGAATGCTGCGAAGGTCTCTAACTTTCTATGAAACAATGTGCTCGACACCTTGTTACTATTCAAGAATTTAAATACCCATATGTCATGTTTTATTTGTCTTTTATGGTGCAGTTGACTTGACATACAATTTCTCCTCAGGAGAGATGTCTTAAAGGGATAGTAATACTTCATTTTAACTTTATTTTATTTTGTAGGCATTAAAAAAACATGAAGAATGATATAAGTCTTATCTCTGAAACCTTTATGGTTTAAGATATATTCACAAACAAAGTATCCCCCCCCCTGTTCATCCAGATAAGAAGGGAGATGCCCAGATAGACTGCAGAGAGGGACAATCTTCTATTAAGATAATGGAAAAAGCTGAAAAACTTGTCAAGGGGGGAAGGGCTTTCATTGTTTTCATACAAAGAAAATTGTCCCCTTCTGTTATCTGTACTGTCATACAACCAGACTCACATCTGAGAAGAGATGGCTTACACTAGGTAAAAGGGGCGGGGAGGGGAACTTTGCTTGTGAATATCTCATAAACCATAAAGGTTTGAGAGATAAGACTTATATCATTCTTCATGTTTTTTTAATGCCTACAAAATAAAATAAAGTTAAAACGAAGTGTTACTATCCCTTTAAGAGATGAAAAAGAGTGGATAACTCCTCCAGTATGATAAACTCTACAATTCATGTGTTCTTCTATTGAGCATGTGCACTAAAATCAATCAAGCTGGAGTGATGTTAGTGCATAGACTTTATAAAGTAACAAAGGTAATGGAGAGTCTATCACATTATCGTCTTTGTCTCCTCTTTATCATAATTTAGTGTATCTCCCACACGTGTTCAAAAGGAAAACATACAAAAAACAGAACTTCCTAACTTCTGTGGAAATTCCCATAAAAAAGTACAGTATTTTGCTTTTTTTTTTTTTTTTTTACTGCATTGAAATCAGTGATAATATATTTCCATTCCACAAGGAGTCTCCCTCATGTACCATAAATGGGGTTTCATGATAAGTGAGGTTCTATGGCTACTGTGTCAGAGACAGTGATGTGGGGGGGGGGGCAATATGTGTGGTTTTGTATGGGGAGGGCAAGACCTGCGCGGCAATGTATGATTTCATGGTTGTCGTGGAGCAAGGTTTATATGGTGGTTTTATGGTTGACATGTGTCGCATCTGAAAAAAATGCACTTTTCGCAGGAATTTCAAAAGCTGTTTTTTTGCTACTCTCTCTTATGGGACGAAATATTTTGCCCATCCATACTACCTAGTGTATGAAAGATAAAAAGAAATAGGGATAGTGCCTGTTCACTTTAACCATAACCAACTGTGTAATATTTTTATATACTCACAATATTCTATGGTTGGGATAAGTTTATACTTAAACCCAACTAAAAAGCTTGCAGATAAATTATCCCGTCTCTGCTCGGGAACCCAGGAACAGGCACTGGATTCTTATAAGTAAAATCCATATTAAATGAAGAAATCTTCAAAGAAGTATCAATAAAAATAACACATTTTTAATAAAAAAAATTCTTAATGCATCCCAAATGGATGAGCCAAAGAGAAGTCTTTTTTTTTTTTTTTTTTTTTTTTTTTTTTTTTATATATACTCTTCTCTTTGGCTCATCCATTTGAGATGCATTAAGAATTTTTTATTGAAAGTGTGTTTTTTTTATTGATGTTACTTTGAAGATTTCTTCATTTAATATGAATTTTACTTATAAGGATCCTGAGTTCCAGTGCCGGTTCCTGAGCAGAGATGGGATAATTTTTCTCCAAGCTCTTTAGTTTGGTATAAACTTATCACAACCATAGAATATTGTGAGTATATCAAAATATTATACAATTGGTTGTTGTTAAAGGGATAGTAATACTTAAAATGTAAAAAAAAATATGTTGTAGGGTTTATCCCCCTGAGTAAAACAAGGGTACTCCCACTGCTGAAAGGTGTTTCATTCAAAAGTTATTAATTTTCAAAGTTGAATTTTTTGTTGCAATATCACAGTGGCCTGAAATTGTACAGTGGCGCTGTTGCTACACGATCCTATGGACAGCTCTGGTCAATTGACCATAAATCTCCATAGGATGGTGTAGCAACAGCGCCACTGTACAATTTCAGGCCACTGTGATATTACACCTAAAAAATTCAACTTTGAAAATTAATAACTTTTGAATGAAACACCTTTCAGCAGTGGGAGTGTCCTTGTTTTACTCAGGGGGATAAACTCTACAACATATTTTTTTTTACATTTTAAGTATTACTATCCCTTTAAAGTGACCATGCACTATTGGGCACCTCTGTTTCTTTTTGTCTTTTGTGTGTTATCTCCTTGTGGACGTTCTGGGAGCTGCCCGTCGTGAGAAGTAAGACACATAAGTTAGATTGGATACAACTTTTGTGAGTAGTATTTAACACATTGAAATGGTGATTATTCTACATTTATACAGTGTTGCACTTGGAGCGCCTTCTGTTTTTTCTTTTTCTCTACTATCTACTGTATGCAGATAGGCAAAGAAAGGGAGCTGGCTAGTGATAGGCTGACAGGCAATCCTTCCTACCTAGTGGCGCTCAAAACTGTGAGAGTGAGTGAATGACACACACTCAGACACACACACACACACACACAGGGCCTGATCAGGTGACCAGGGGACTCCACTTGAGATTAGAGAAAAGGAGGTTCAGACTTCAGCAGAGGAAGGGTTTTTTACAGTAAGGTCTGTTAAATTGTGGAATTCCTTGCCCAAAGAGGTGGTTATGGCAGATACAACGGATACATTTAAGAGAAGATTAGATACATTTCTTTCAAAAGGCAACATACAGGGTTATACTGTATATTAGTAGGCAAATCAGGAAGGTCTGATAAAGACTAACTTATTTGGTAGCAGGAAAGCTATACAGTTCTCATGTCACCAGGGTATGATGCAAAAGTAGAACTTTATTCAACCTAATTTACTATGTTGCACACACACACACACACACACACACACACACACACACACACACACACACACACACACACACACACACACACACACACACACACACACACACACACACTCATGCCTACATCCACAAGAACAAAGGGACATGCATATACTGAGTTGTGGTTGTGTACATCTGATGTTCTCTTAATTCTTGCATGCTGTGGATTCTGTAGCTAATTGGTCTGTCTTGTACTGCAAAAACAAAGAACACTGTGGTACTTGGGATAGAAATTTGATAACATTTTAACACTAGATACAAGTGTAGAGGCAGTCAGGCAAATAGGGGAAGCTGGAGTTGCTTGCAGTTTCATGGAGTGTGGGTGTGATTTGTAGACAGTGAAACTGATGGTGACAGGCCAGGGTAGTTGGGGGAAAAATAATGACTTTTGACTGATAGGTGACAGAGAGGCAGTAGCTAATACACTTGAGCTGAGACTGATAGGTGACAGAGACATACATGATATATTCATTTCAGATAGACAAAACATAACTGCACATGCTAACAGTTTGGCCGTGTAATTTACAGTAAAAATCCATCATACCCACCCGTCTTGCTAGGGGCAGGGGTAAGGGTAAAAGAATATGAGGAGTGCATGAACATCTTGGTGGTAGTATTACAAAAATGATATGAAACATTTTGCCGCCACCACAGTAGTACTAAACCTTTTTAACAACACTAAAGATGACTGTTTACATGTTAATGTTGTTGCCATAATGGGGGAGGATTTAGTACTGATGTAAACTGCTGCATCAGACAGTGACACACACATTCTGCTGCAAACTAGTAGTCACTGCTCTATAAATCCGCCTAAAGGTAAAAAGTAAAGATACACTTTTTCAGACTTTAAAAAGCATACAAGAATACAAAAGTAGTGGTGAGGAAGAGCATGATGCTGCTGCTGACCTAATTATTGATGGCTATTATAATGATGCTGCATATACATATACTGATAAAATAGAAATATTTCTGTATGTAAGATTGTGTTTGTTTTTTTGCTGAATCTCATTTTTACATTATTTGTTAACATTGCTCCACACCATCCAACAACTGTAGTC
Organism: Rhinophrynus dorsalis; assembly: GCA_037306005.1. NCBI lineage: Eukaryota > Metazoa > Chordata > Amphibia > Anura > Rhinophrynidae > Rhinophrynus > Rhinophrynus dorsalis. The sequence goes on from CM074721.1 coordinate 409,471,764, forward strand.
AGTATAACCCTTTTTTAGCTCGTGAACATGTCTAGTAGTAGTAAACCATACTTAACAATTTTTCCTTTCCCAGAATGAAACTGTGGATCCAGATTAGCTCATATCCCGTGGTCTTGTTTCCTGCATTGTAGTTGCTGCAGGGGCTAGAGAAGGCTTCCACAGCCGTGTGTGTGTTTTATAGTCAGACTGCCCACTGGGGATCTCCCGGTTGGTGACTTGACTACATTTTTTATTGTCATAAACTATTTTCTTTAGGCACTGATGTTCAGCATGCCTCCCATAACCTGGAGCCTCACCATGCCATCTACCTTGTACTTTTGGATGTGCTTGTACCTCTCTCTCTCTCTCTCTTGCTTCTCTGCCATTCCCGTTACTGCTTCTGTCCCCTTGCCATTTCCCCCCTCTTGCCTTCCTCTTTGCCCTTTTCTCCTTTTCCTTTTTTCTCTCCTCTTTTACCCTCCCCCCTCACCATTTTCCCTCTCTCACTAACCCATTTGATTCTAATGCTATTTATTTCTCACCCAGTTTCCAATTTTGCCTCTCCCCCAGCTTCTCTTTTTCTCTTTTCTCATTTCTTTCCCTTGCTTTCTTTCCCTCCACACCTCTCTCTCTCCTGCACTTCTTTGGCCTTTACCCTACTTTACCCACCCATTTGCTTTTCTCCCGCATTCTCCCTTGTTTCTTTCCCTTGCCTTTCTCCTCCTTCACAGTCCTTCTCTCTTCTCCTGCCTGTGGAAGAGAGAGAGAGAGAGAGAGAGAGAGAGATCAGAGGGGAGGGTGATATGCTTTATATACTATGGGCCTTATTTATCAAGTTACAGCGGTACAATTCTGGAGTTAACCAAGTGCATCATATGTTTCAAGTGAAAATTCAGCAAATTCCTGTTGATTTAAATGGAGATTGTAATCCTTGAACAATAGAGGTCTCCAACACATTTCTCAGTAACATGTTGTAGATCTTTGCAGCGTTCAAGTGGTTAAAAGCTTAATTTAAATAATTGTGAAACACCTATCTCACTTGCAGTTAGTTTACTTTTAGAATTGCATATTCTTCACTTAATTAATGCATTTTTTTATGTATTATTTGATGTCCGTATCTTTATTTGACTGGTACCTGCCTCACATTAATTCTCAAAGGTGCCTGCAGGCACAAAAAGGATGTGGACCACTGTCTTATACAGATCACAATTGTATTTACATCCTATTCCCTCATCAGTAGACAGAAGTAGCAACAGTAGAATGGGCAGGCCATAAAAAACTGCAACTCCAACAAATGCAGTTATGCTCTGTAATAATATTTTTATGAGGCATCTCGGAATGCCATTGTTTTACTAGGCAGGAACTATGTATAGTTATTCTTAATAAGTAATGTATTTTTTGCTTTTTGTTCTTTTGATGCATCTTGGACCTTTAATGAGTTCCAAACAATTTGCCAAGAATTAATTACATTTTATATCTTTTTCTGGCACTGTTTTGGTATGCTGGTCTGGGTGAACCAGGGTCAAAAACTGTGAGTTGGTCTGAACCTTTATATTCCTAAAGGACCTGCCTTTTGGTTTCATTGCATATTCATGGACCTTTAGACACATTGCTTAACAATGTTCTATTCAACAGCTAATGGGATAGCAAATTCTTCTATCGCAGTAACAAAACACTGGTGTCAGGCAGCCTCCTGCCCTGTGTCTGTGTGTAGGTTCACACATACCTTGTTAGCACAATAGCTCATATCAGATAAATAAACATAAGACTGGATTTGTTTTGTTCTGGCAGTTATTGAAAACGTTAAGCTTTGTTAACACCTTGATTGCTAGAGAGGCTTCCAAATTTCTTATCTTGCAGGGTACTGGAATATGAAAGTGTAGAGGTTATTAAGTAATGTTGATTACTTGGCATTAACTTTAAAGGGACAGTAATGGATCATATTAAGTATATTTAATATTGTAGACAGTAAAAAAATAAAGTAATGGAAGCCACTCCGATCTCTTAAACCTGATATACGATTACGAGGTCAGGCTCTAGCTTACAGAAGCAGATTCTGGTCCCAGGACCGTCCTGCGGCTCTTCAGCAGAGCAGAAATAGCGCAATCTAGAAATAAACACTTCTGGTCTACAAAGTGTGCTTGCAAACCAGGCACACTTTGTAGACCGTTCCAAGTGTTTATTTCTATACCAAGCTATTTCAGATCTCCTGAAGAGCCGCAGGATGGTCCTGGGACCAGGATCTCCTGCTGTAAGCTAGAGCCTGACGTCAGTGAAAGGAGAGGATGGGGGGGAACTTTGTGATTGTATATCTCTCAAACAATATATGTTTTTAGAGATCAGAGTGGCCTCAATTACTTTAGTATTGTAGACAGTAAAAAAAATAAATACTTAATACGGTCCATTACTATCCCTTTAAGGACCAGTGGGGTTACGCTTACTCCCAAATAGTTATCATAATTTCTCGATCTTCAAAAGTGGAACACAGGAATCATGGGTAAAGTCTCCTTTCTGAGGCAGAGACTCCCTCCCCTTCCACCCTACTCCTGCCTACTGACATTTGTTTTAAGTGACCTAGAAAGGAGGAGGATGCAAGGGCACAGCTCTTTTAGTTAGCCTTCTTTATTTTATTTTATTCTTTTTACCACTTAGTATATGGAGATGTATGACCCTACATTAGGCGTTCTTCTATTACTGGCTTCCTCAGCATTGAATTGTTCCGTTCACAGTTTCATTTTTCTCAGGACAACAAAACATTTGGAGGTAGACTTGACGTAATAGTCTTTCCTCACTATAACTTCCTCAAAGCTTATTTTCTGTTTCGTCCAATATGAGCGGTACCAAGGGAGGAAACTTCCTTCCTTATTAGAGCTGGAACATTTCAAAAGGCAGTCATGAAGGTTGAGCCTTCCCTAGCCCCGTCCTATCCAGTTTTGATTTGTTCCAGTAGAGTGAAGAGGCTAGGAACATTTCTGCTTATTTTTTAGCTTCTTTATTTTATGCTTGGATATGAGGATGTCACAATTCCCCTGTTAGGTGGGTTACCATTCCTGGCTTCCCCTGGAGATTGATCAGTATACAGGTGCTGTTGTGGACCCTTGCAGCCCTGTGGAGAGAATCTTGCAGCCCAAGTCACTCTCTCCTAACTGGGTCTCTCTGAGACTCTGGTTCTTCGTAATGGTAACCTGAAGACAGAAGTTGAAGATTGGTGACTAACCCTTTGAGCCCCATTGTCCTCCTTGGTCCCCTTCCTGCAGGGGTTATCTAGAACTCCTGCACTCATGTTGGGTAATTTATTCTGTGTTTCTGGAGCATGGATGGCTAGTTTTTGAGGTAATTAACCCCTTCCCTGCTGGTTTCACTGGGTTTGGGCCTTTTTCCTTCTAGAGTTAAGTACTTTTATTACCCACTATATGTCCCCTTGGGTCTTTGAGTGTTTTTGCAACTTTTTAAAACATTTTTTTGTGTGGCGCCTTTAAGGCATGCTCCCTGCTCGGCCACACTTGCTCCATTGACTTCTATGGGACAAACTGCTTTGGGACAGATATGTGCAACCGTTTGTTATACAGAGTTGAGAGAGGGCTCATTCTTCTTGTCTTATCATATCCTAGCATCCAGTACACATCCCCAGTGTCTCAGGGCTCCCGGGGCCCCATGAGTGCAATTTCAGGTGTTGCTAGGATATAGCAACTGGGAAAGACTATAACTCCCATAATGCCTGTTTCTCGGGCTTCCTTCCCATTGGCTGATGGTTTTACAGGCGCCATTTTATTCGTTCTTGTTTATCCTATACAGAGATTGCCTCTCCTTGCTCTCCTTCTCAGATTAACCTTCTGTCTGCCAGATAAGTACCTTTCTGGGCTTTTCTAAGGTGAATTATTATCTGGGATACCATATTTGGTGATTTATACTGTTTTAGACACTACTCCTGTTAGTATGTCAGATCCAAAGGGACATGGGGTTAGACCTAAGGTAAAGGACTCAGGGGTGTCTCTGACCCCCCCCCTTGCTTATTGTTCCTCATGCCAAGAGGGGCTCCCTAGAAGAGAATTCAGGACCTCTATGCCCCTCATGTGCTATGGCCACCACTACAAAACCGGGACCTCCAGTCTTGGTCTACTGTGGCACAGTTTCCCCTATCCCTCCAGGGGGTTCTCCATTCATGGAACCCCCTACCACCTTCAGGTTTGTGGCCTTTAAGGCCCCAAGTATACCTGCACTCACGGGTTCCTTTGGGGGTGACACGGAGGAAGAGAAGTGTGAAGAAGGGGATTCTACCTATAACTTTGGTGACCCATTTGAGGCTGACCCTACTCCCACTGCTGAGGGACTCATGGTTATCTTGCTGACCCTTCAGGTTACTGACATCCCTGATGAGGGTTCATCTTCATCTGATGTGTTTCAGAGACGTAAAAAGTCTTCAACAGTCTTTCCACACAGTGCTACTCTGGACCAAGTTATTTTGGATGAGTGGAATATGCCTGATATGCGGCTGTCTATCTCTAAGAGATTTTCTAAGCTGTACCCCTTCTTTGAGGCAGCTGTGATGCAGTGGGCTTCTCCTCCTGCCATTGATCCCCCCTATATCCAGGCTCTCTAAGTCTACAGTTCTGCCCTTGGCAGATACAATGGCCCTTAAGGCCATGATGGATAGGAAGCTTGACACTATCCTCCTGTCCAATTTTGCTGTCATTGGCTCTGTATTGAGGCCTATTCTGGCATTTGCCTGGGTCACAAGAGCTATTGCTTTCTGGGGTGAACAACTTACTGAGGCTGTCAGAGACGGCACCCCTAAGGAGGATCTTTTAGCCCTCTTAGCCAACATGTCTGAGACTCAGACGTATGTCATTGATGCTGTCAAGCTGTCTGCCAAGGCCTCTGCCTTTTCTGTTACTGCACAATGCACCTTGCGGCTCAAGATTTGGTCTGTGGACTTCTCATCTAAGAAGTCACTGGTTTCTCCCCCCTTTCACGGCAAGTCTCTCTTTGGTCCTGAGCTAAAGCAGTTCATCAGTGATGTTACTGGGGGCAAGAGCTACCTGTTATCTCAGGTCTCCAAACACCCTAACATCATGAAGAAACATTGTCTTTTTCATCCCCTCCAAACAGACATGCAAAGGCTGAATCTGAGCATGCCTCAAGCCTTCACCCAGCTCCCCTCCACAAAGCCCATGCAGCAGTGGCACTCCAAGCATGTCGCTGCCAAACCCAAGTCTGGCAGGTCTGCCTCCGATTGACTTGGAGAATCCTGGTCCACAGGTGCCTGTGGGTAGGCGTCTGCATCATTTTTACAACGCATGAGCAGAGTTCAATGCAGACTAGTGCATTTTGAAGGTGGTTTTGGAAGGGTACAGAATAGGATTCAAGTCCCTTCTTCCCCTCAGGTTCTTCCAGTCCAGGGTTCCCCTGGGACAGGAAAAGTTGTGGCTTTTCAACAAAGTGGTTCAATCTCTTCTGAACAAGGAAGTTCTTGTTCTAGTTCCACACCAGGAGAGAGGTTCAGGTTTTTATTCAAACCTGTTTGTGGTGTTCAAGAAGCATGGCAGCAGCCGCCCTATTCTGGACCTCAAGGACCTCAGTTCTTTTGTGGAAAATGCATGCTTCATGATGGAGTCCTTGCACTCTGTCATCTCAGCTATGTGTCCAGGAGAATTCCTCATGTCTCTGGATTTCCAGGACACTTACTTACACATCCTTATTCACCTGGACAGTCAGAAGTACCGCCATTTTGCTTGCGGATCGGAGCAATACCTTACATGTTGAGAATTCACCCATGGTGGAGCAGAATCTGGACACAGTCGTCTCCATTTCCCCTCTCAGGAATTGGTCTTCCTTGGACTTATGTTTTATACCTGTCAGGGGAAGATCTTTCTGAGGGTGGACTCCATTCAGCAAATTATACATCTGGTGTACCAAGCTCTGGAGTGGCACTCTGCTCCAATCCAGAAGTTCATGACACTTGCGGGTCACATGGTGTCCACCATACAGGTGGTACCTTACTCTCTGGCCCACAGCAGGGAGCTCCGGAGACTCGTCATCCGCTCTTGGCACGGGAATCTGATTTCCTGGATCTGAGGGTCTCCCTTACTCCGGAAGTCCCAGGATTTCTAGTGGTGGTTGAACAGGAGCAACCTGGAGGAAGGGAAACTATTTGTGATCCTGGAGTGGATCTTTGTCTGACCAATGCCAGCCAGGGGGACTGTGGTGCAGTTCTGGGTCACTTGAGGATCCAGGGCAGATGGACCTTGGAGGAGTCCCTTCAGTCCATCAATGTTCTAGAGCTCAGGGTGATCCTTCTCGCGTTTGTGTACTGGTCTTTTCAGCTGAGGGGTCATTGGCTTGGGCAGAAGATCATGTTCCGCTTATCTCTTCTGGTCACATTCCGGGGGTAGACAAGGCCCTGGCCGACTTCCTCAGTCACCAGACAGTGGACCCTGGAGCTCAATCTAGATGTTTTAGACCTGTTGGTGCAGCGGTGGGGTCTTCCTCAGATCTGATGGACACAAGGAACAACAGAAAAGTTTCAATGTTTTGTTCTTGTTGGGGGATCCTCTGGCCTTTGCCATGGAAGACTTGTCGATTCTGTGGAGCTTTCATCTGGCTAACCTCTTCCCTCCAATTCCTCTCATGCCCAGAGTGCTTCCGAAGATTCAGATGGATGGTCCGGTGGTCATAATGATTGCCCCCTATTGGACCTAGAGGGCATGGTTCCCTGAGCTGGTTTGTCTCTCCATTCTGGATCCGTTTCCACTGCCACTCAGACCAGACCTACTAATTCAGGGGCATCTCTGGAAGAAGGATGTGGAGCAGTTGACTTTGATGGCATGTCTGTTGAAGCCTCCATTCTGAGGGGAAAAGGTTTCTCCCCAAGGTTCTCCACTATGATCCAGACAAGGAAGCCTGTCTCCTCTAAGGCCTACCCCCTGGTTTGGTCCATTTTTCATTCTTGGTGTGTAGACAGGAATCTGTTTTCACAGGAGTTTGACCTTCCGGTGGTCCTGTCCTTTTTGCAGGATGGAGTGAACAAAGGACTCCGTCTGGGTACCTTGAAGGTTCTGACTTCTCTCTGTCTTTTTCCAGAGGTGCATTGCTATCTTGGTAGATGTTAAGGTATTCTTTCAAGGGGTTGTTCATGCTTTAAACTGCCTACAAAGCTCCCACACCCCCTGTGGGACATTCATTTAGTTTTGGGTGTTTTGCAGAGACCTCCCTTTTAGTCCCTTACTACCATTCCTTTACGTCTTCTGACGTGATCGATGGCTTTTCTTCTAGCTGTGGTCTCGGTGCACAGAGTTGCTGAATTGAAGGCTTTGTCTTGCAAGCCACCTTTCCTAGTGTTTCATAAGGACAAGGCTGTTCTTCGACCCTCTCAGGACTTCCTTCCTGGTCTCTGAATTCCACATCAATCAGGAGATTGTTGTGCCTTCATTTTGTCCTGATCCTACATCTGACAAGGAGAGGGATCTCTACTTGCTGGATGTGGTGCGCTATCTCAAGCTTTATATGCACCTTACTGATGCCTTGTTTGTCATCCGTGAGGGTCCTAGGGCAGGTAAGGCTGTGTCCAAGGTCACTATTGTGTCCTGGATTAAGTCCACCATTCAAAAGGCTTACGAACTTCGGAATTAACCTGTTCCCTTTTGTGTTACAGAGCACTCCCCTAGGTCTGTTGGGATCTCCTCAGCCTACAAGAATCGGACCTCTGCTGAACAACTGTGCAAGGCTGTGACTTGGTACTCCTTGTATACATTTGCCAAACACTATCTTGTTGATGTTCTGGCTTTGCCCGAAGCCTTTTTTGACAGGAACATCCTTCAGGCACTTCTGCCTGTCTAAGGGCCTACTCCTTCCTGTGCTTTACTGTTCTTTCCTAGTTCTGGATAGTCCTAGGGAACACCGGTATAATGGGGACCGGCGCTGTCCTGTCTAGTGAGTTAATCTCATATCAAAACTGTATAGACAGGGCTAGCGTAGCCTGATAAGGAGAAAGGAAGGCTCCACCTCCAAGATCTTGTCCTTTTGAAATGTTCCAGCCCTACTAAGGAAGGAAGTCTCCTCCCATGGTACCTGTATTTCATAGGTATTAAGAGAAAAGGATTTGAAAAGGTAAGACTGAAATCCTATTTTATTGTATTTGGAGCCTGTAGAATGAAGATTTCTTCTGGGCTAACTTTTTGAGTTCCACCGGTCCTATTTGTGTCCTCCTGTTTCCTGCAGTGTTTCAATGATTTATGTTTCTTTGCAGGGGCTATTAACCCCTGCACTGCCTTTTCACAACTCTGGGGCTTCTTCCCTAATTTGGGAGACTGTGCCCCTATTGTGGCCATTCTTGATTTTATACACTGAACTGCTGAGGGACATATCTCTTCCAGTTGGACCTAGGAGACTGTGGGTGGTCTCAGTTAGATACACTATCTAGTGACACTTAGTGGGACCTGCTCCTATCAGTGGGGGGTGGTTTTTGAATGGCTGGAGAGCCACATCACCATTTTTATAGGTAAAAGGCTACATTTCCCGGCCTTTCTGCCATGGGGAAGAGGTTGGTCTTAGGGTAGCCCTCTTCATTCTTGGTTTCTGCATGTTGCTCAGAGGCTGGTCTCTTCATCCTGCTTCCCATTGTAACCCCTTGCAGTCAGATAAGTACTTTTGTATATCTTGAAGTACTTTTTCCTATCTTTCTGCTATTTTTGACTGCATTTTACTCTACTCTGTGGAGCCTTCTGATTATGTCAGAATCTAAGTGACACATGGGCGTGTCCAAGTCTAACATCCCCCTAACCCACTGTTCTTCATGCCAGACCGGGCTCCATAGGAAGTTCTGAGGAGGTTCTGATTATTCCCCTCCTTGCCCAGTGGCCCCTAAATTACTTCTGATACCCTCATCTACTGACCAGGAATGAGTTAGGAATGATGATTAAGGCTCATCTATTTTGTCACATCTATCACATCATCTGTTCAAGGGGTCCACAACTCTTGGTGTTTGAGCAGCTGATTGAGCCCAGTATTTTGGGTAATACACGTGTAATTGAGGATTCCTCTGCTGAGGAAAGGGAAAATGAAGGTAATGATTTAGACTTGTTTCTTTATTTAAAAAAATAATATATAATTACCTCGTAAACTAGCACACATGAACTAGAAGCCCAGAAAGACCTAATCCCCAACCTGCCAGTACAGTACAGTTCAAAAACAAATGTCTGTTAAATATCAGTATTGTCATTGCCTTGATCAATACATGAATCCATATATTTGAATAGCTGTCAGGCTAAAGTTTACCAATGATTCTAATAATAAAATAAAGAAATACTTTCTGATCTTGTGATCCATGACTGAAAAAGCTCAATAGAGGGACTTAGTTGAGCGATCCTGAAGATGCTTCATGTACCAGAGGCCTCGGATTCCAGTTCCTATTCCCTTGACATTTTTAAGTGATGCAGTAAGGAGGTTCCTATCTTTCTTCCTCACCATTCCTTGGATCAGGTTATCCCTGAGGAATGAAAAATTCCTTAAAGGACACTCCTCTCTAATCTATATCTCTTTTTGTCTTGAGCCTTAGCACAGTGGGCCACCCCTCATGTGGCTGATCTTCATTTTTCTCGTCTTTCCAAGAATATGGCGCTGTCTCTGGCAGATTTCATGGCCCTTCAGGATTAGGCGGATAAATGACTAGACTAGTTCCTGAAAGCAAATTTTGCAGCCTCTGGTGCTGCCTTCTACCCAAACTTAGCCATGGCTGTAGTTACCCAGGCAATGGCAACCTATGTCGATCAACTCTAAGATGCCATCCAAGGGGATGAGTTTACGGATAACATGGTAACTTTGCTTTCAAGGTCCTTGAAGCTAATGCTTATCTGGCTGAAGCTGCCTTTGATGCTGCTAGATTTTCTAGCAAGGCCTTGGCCCTCTCAGTAGCCATGTAATGCACACTGTGGCTTAAGATCTGGTCGACTGACTAATCCTCTAACAAATATCTGGTTTCCTCTTCCGTTTGTGAGAGAAAGTGATCAGCCATACCACTGCCTCAAGTTCCCCCATGCATTCCTTTTTTCCACAGAAGATTGAAGATTCATGGTTTTCTTTACCCCCAACAATTAGGGTACTTGCCAAAGTCACCAATTCCCCAATCAGCACAGGAGCATCATTTTTTAAAAACCCAAGCAGGCTTGCGCAGGCAAGAAGACTGCTCGAAAGCCTAAGACTGAGAAGTCTACCACCGCATGACTTGAGGGGGTCCTGGTCCATCTCCGCTGGCAGGTAATTGTGGAATGGTATCAAATGCCTTCCATTTTTTTTTATTTTTTTTTTTGTCCAGAGTTCCAAGAGATTCGGACCAAGTTTTGTCTTTTCCTAGACATAGATTTCTTTCTGATAGACATGCAGTTGTTGATCCCTGTTCCTTCTCAGGAACATTTACTCCTTTGGGATGGTATTTCTATAGGTCATGTCAGACCTGGTGGCTCATATCCGCTTTCAAGGCATGTCTTTTTTTTTTTTTTTTTCCTCATTTATACATTTTCCCTTTATTAAGAAGTTTGAGTTTACATAACAGAAGTATACAATTACTCGGACAAACACAGTAAATAATTACAGAAGAACAACATGAGGAAGTAACTCCACTCATTATCAGCAACTAAGAAGTAAGTGACATAGCGTGTGATCATAATAGCAACATCAATTTAAAAAAAAAAAAAAAAAAAAGTTGTATGGTATGAAATTGTGAACCTATACCCAGACCATAGTGCATTTCGGTAAAGCTTAAAGGTGTGAATAGCACAGACTAGAAAAGAAAGGGAAGAAAAAGAAGACGAGGAAGGCGGAGGGGGGGGATATTCAGGGGAATGGTCAGGGAGTCGCCAGCCCTCTGTAAGTCTGCCGCCTCCTACTGTAGCCACCACGTCCAAGGGGATTTCTGAAGTGCTCAGCGAAGGGTCCTTTCAAGGATATGTAATATAAAATATAGAATATAAGATACTAAACCGTGTAGGCAGTATATCAGGATGTGGACCGTGTCTCATCATAGGAAGGTAAAGTTTTGGTGGATAGCACATGGGATTTTTCCATTCATAGGAGGGAATAAACTGTGGAAAACTCGAGGACAACAGGAGGGCTTTCCTGTTTCCCCCAGAAAGTAGGAATGGTGGATTTGGCAGTGTTATGAAGAAGGGGTAAGCATTTCCAAACTTTATTTTTTGTAGAACATTTAATGTGGGAGAACACAAGGAGAAGACACACAGGTGTGTCAGGGGATATGGAGGTATTAAATAATTTGAGTCCAATATTGGGAAATTACCGGACAGGACCACCATATTTTAAACAATGAGCCCAGCTGAGCCTGGCATTTCCAACATGTATTAGAGATCGAAGGAGAGTATTGTGAGATTTTGTCTGGAGTAGTATACTATGTAGATACTGTTTTATAGTTCAGTTCCCTAGTTATAGCGTCACGTGCGATTTGAACAAAAAGCGACCTATGGAATGCCTTTGTGTCTCATCCAAAGTAATATTTAGGTCCTTTCCCCATGGACAAAGAAAATAAGGTTTCATATAAGGACGTAGAGAGGAGATGAGAGAGTAGCAAAAGGATAGAGGATATGTAGCAAAAGTGGAGGAGCTCGTCAGGTTTTCTTAAATAGAGTGAGAGACCTGGGTATAAAAACCCAAGCAGGCGCGCGGACGTCATTATGGCAAGATATCCGCGATCTGTCCTGCTGTCAGCCCCAGAACAATGCACATTTCTTTGGCATAAGGTAATAATTCTGGCTACTAGCGCTACTAAGCTGCTAGTCGCTAGATGGGGATTTATTGAAGTTAAATTCTTGAAGAGGTGGTAGTTCCCCTTTAAGGGGAGAAGGAGAAGGGGCTATGAGGAGCGAATTTAATTTTCTCCATATATTTAGGATAAATCCCAAGATTGTGTTATTCTTAAATAGGGAAATATTAATAGGATTGCTCGACCAGCAAAGTTGTAAAAAAAAATCATGAGGGCAGAGACCATCAGCGAGTGTTTCCGTCCAACGTTTAGGTGAATTGGGTGCAAAATCTAGTAATCTAGATAGTGTAGCAGATGAATAGTATTGCTGAATGTTAGGAAGACCAAAGTCCCCTTTATTCCTTAAGCCCAGGATAGAAGGATCTTCCTAATTGTATTTAAAAGTGGCTCTATAGTAAGGATGAAGATTAAGGGTGACAATGGACACCCTTAACGTGTGCCATTAGTAATGGGGAATGGTCATGGGTCAGAGAGAATGCTATTAGCCAGAATATAAGCTTATAATGGCAGACAGCATAGAAGGTCCCAGCCTAAATTTTTAAGAACCTTTAGAATATATTTCCAGTCAACTCTATATAAAGCATTTTTGGCATCAGTAGATAGAAATAAGGTGGAGATCTTATTTTTAGTCATTAGATATATTAAGGAAATCACTTTGGGATAAAGCTATTTGATCTTGGTGAATGAGATTTGGGAACAGGAGTCTAAGGCTATTAGCCAGGATTTTTGCAAATATTTTAATGTCTACATTGAATAGCGAGATCAAGCGATTAGTTACAGCATAGGGAGGGATCCTTGTGTGGCTTAGGGAGTACTACAATATAGGCTTGCAAGGCTTGTGGAGAAAAAGATGCACCTTCTAATATCCAGCTGAATGTCTTTGTCATAGATGTAATTTTAATATTCAAGAATTTACAGTAGTAGAGGAGGGATAACCTATCAGATCCAGGGCTTTTACCCAGGGCCATGGAATGAATTGCTCTCATAACTTCCTCTTCAGAGGGGAATCTAGGTTGATTTTATCTTGAGCATTAAGCATGAACTTTAGATGAAGGGATTCCTTGTAAGTAACGAGATTGCGGCACTTCTCAAGCGCCTCCGTGCCGACCAACACGAATCTCCTGCTGACAGCTTTACAGCTGTCGGTGGGAGACAGCGAACTTTAGACGCCTGTATCTCTTAAACCATAGCGGTTTGAGAGATACGATCTTTTGCATATAGCTCAGCTTTTCAAGCTCTTCTATATGCAAAAAACTTTTTATTGGTCATTACTAACACTTTAACTCCCATTAAAGCATGATTTCCAAGTACTAAAACTCTAGGAAGGCCCTCTCGCTCTTATCTCACTTTCTCTGTCGTTCAGTATAGGTTACTGGTAACTGTGGGTAGGCGACCACCCCTTTAAGTAGGCAGGAACAATTCTTGAAGAGAATGCTGGGTGGAGCCTACCTCCTATCCTTAGCTGCATCTAGCCACTTCCTCTCCATAAAGATTTGTTCCTTGTTGAAAATGCAGGCAAGAGAACAGTTCTGCTATAGTTTTAGCTTATTTTTTATTTTCTATTAGATATGGAATACCACCATTAGGCTTTGCCTGTGGCAGATGCATCTGTCTTCAAAGACTGGACTGACAGGAAGCTTGAGACATCCTTAAAAACCATCTTTGCTATGGCTGGTACTTCGTTGCGCCCAGCGTTCGCCGCTGCTTGGGTGAACAGGGCCATTGCTGTTTGGACTGAATATATGACTGTGGCTGTCTGTCAGGGAGCTCCTACCTCTGATATGTTGCGACTTCTTGCCAACATTTCTCAGGCTTAGTATTCTGTTTCTGCTGCTATTTTTGATACCATCAGCTTGGTGGCTAGGGTTTCTACCATGTCTCTGGTAGCCAGACGGGCTCTTTGGCTCAAGATCTGGTCTGCAGACACTACCTCTAAGAGAGCCTTGCTTTCATTGCCTTTTCATGGTACCTCTCTGTTTGGGCCAGAACTTAAGGACTTCATCAGTGAGACCACTGTCAATGAAGATATCAAACCTTTTTATCTCATTGCTCCTTATACATGGAATGTTCTACGTTTCACCATGCACCACTGAAACTCTCTTATGGTCTTCAAGTCACCCTTGAAACAACACCTCCTTAACAAAACTTGAAATTCTAGAAGCCTTTTATAAATTCTTTACTTTGTGTCCCCCATTCTGACCAGAACCCTAGCACTGTATTCAGTACCTGACCCTTATGTACTCAAAGCGCGTGTAACCATATATTTTCTAAACCCTTAAATTGTAAAGTGATGCATACGCTTGTAGCTCTATATAAATGATCATATTCATTCATTTTAAGGGTTAAAAGAACCATTTAAATCAATGGGAACTTTTTTTGTCTTCTATGTTGTTGGTTTGCTCCATAATTAATCAAGTTTTCTTCTTGCTTATAGTGGACGTCTCACCTTGATTCTTATTTACTTACTGGAAAAACTGCCTATGTGTCATGGCAATAGTTAAGTAAATGTATCTTTTAGGAAATATTCATAGTTGGTATCATATGCTGCTGTATGCTAATGATGTTTTAAGTGCAGTTTCCTATATAATGAAGCTTTCCAATGTTTTCATATGCTAATGACGGTCTTTGCTGTGCTGAGCGACTTTCTCTTTTTCCAGAAGTAAAAGTGTGTCTCCTGAACTATACATCTTCTGTCTGTTTGGGCTAACACGATTATACATGAGAACCTTTAAAATGAGCTGACCCTGAGATCTTTGAAATGTTAACTCTTAGTTTTCCCCATAACAAAGATTTCAGCTGATAGTTCCCTACTTCCAATTGGTCTTCAAGGTACCCTTGACATGTTAGAATGTAGACCTTTATCTTCATGAACATACACAAGACAAGAAGGACTTCTCCCTCTGCCTTTCTGATAGAAATGACACCAGTTTAGAGATTAAATAATCCGTTAATGTATGCACATCATACCGTAGGTAATACTAGATCTCACTCTGAGAATTTGGCTTATTACTGATAGTTTGGGTCAAAACCTGAGTTTTGGGGTCAAACCTTGAGCATTCCAAAGTATGAACATGATACATAAGCTGTTTTGAATTAACTTTCTCTTGTCCAATGCAGGTTACTGGTAACTCTGGGAGGCGATCCGCCCCTTTAAGTAGACAGGAACAATTCTCAAAGTGTATGCAGGGGGTGAAGCCTCCCTTCTCTCCTTGGCTGCAGCTAGCCATCCAGCTCCAGAAAGATTTGTTCCTTCGGTACGACAACACTAGGTGGAGAACAGTTCTGCTATAGTTTTAGAATCTTTTTTATTTTCTATCAGATATGGAATACCACCATTAGGCGGATTACCATGACTGACAATGCCCTTCAATGTGGCTAGCTCAGTATCCAGGTGCTTCTTGTGGACCTTAAGCCCTGAGGGGGGAAAATCTTGATTCCAAGTGCTTCCCCAGGAGTTACCCACTGAGGTACTTCTTTCTACATGGTTATCTGAAGACAGAAGATCTGCAGGAAAGGTGAGCTACCCTTTGGGTACTGCAGGTCCACTTGTCCCACAGTGCCCCTCTGCACAGGGGTTGTGTTCTGGAGTTCCTATTGCACACTCCTGCACTCATTGGGTATATTTGTATGTCTGGTGGGTGTTTGGAGCAGGTTTATGTGGTAACTTAACCCTTTCATTGCTGGTTTGGCATATGGCACTTTCACTGTCGTCCAATACAGGTCACTGGTACTCTGGGAGGCGTAAGTCCCCTTTAATAGGCAGGAACAACTATGCAAATGATTTGCAAGGGGAGGAGCCTCCCTTCTTACTTAAGCCACCTTCTGGCCAGAGCCACTTAGATTGATTTGTTCCTGGAGTGCTTTGCACACCAGGTAGAGAACATCTATGCATCTTAGTGTTTTATTATTTTTTTATTCAAATATGGAATACCACCATTAGGAGGGTGACCATGGCTGTGAATTGCCCTCTTTAAAGTGGCTGGTGCAGCTTTCAGGGATTTTCTGTGGACCTTATGCCCTGAAGAGGGGACAGCTTGTGTTAAGCAGCTCCCCTACTGGGGAATTTACCTCTGGTTCTTTCCCACCTTATCATGGTCACCTGAAGACTGAAGTCCTGCAAGAAAGGTGAGTCACCCATTGAGTGCTGAAGGTCCACTTGTCCCCACAGTGTCCCTTTGATGGGCTTGTATTTGGGAGTTTCAATACACTCCAGCACTCATAGGGTGTTTTTATTGCATTATTACTGTTTTATGCAATTTCTGTGGTATTCTCTGGGTTTTGGAGCTTTTGATATTCGTTTACTCATGTTTCTTATGTGTTTCATACTTGTTTGGGCACTTTTTAATGTTTTCTTAAACTTTGTTAAAAATGGTGTTCCGCGCCTTTAAGCACGGCTTTTTCCCGCTCAGACGCAAGGGCTCCTTTACTCTCTATGAGAATTCACAGTGTGGGACGTATCTCTGGAACCGCTTGTCACAGCAACTTCAGAGAGGGCTCATTTTAATGCTAGGCTCCTGCTCTATCATCCGGAATGTGTTTTATATATGTGGGGTGTTCAGGGGGGCTTCGAGCACTGTTTGGGGTACTTGTAAGGGAAAACATTTCCCATGAGCGCCTGGTTCGCGCTCGTTTCTGATTGGCTATCATGACGGCCGCCATTTTGTGGTACTTTTCCTAAGCGAGTACACTACGCAGGGACCGAGCCTTCTCTCTCCTCAACAGATTAACCCTTCGCTGGCCAGATAAGTCCGAATTTAGACATTTCTGGGGTGAAACTTTAATCATTTACATTTTTTCTGGGTGATAGTGTTATTAGTGGGGTATATTGACGCTGTGAGCATGTCTACTTCACTGGAGCTAGGGGCTAGACCCAAGTCTAAGGAGGATGGGGGGTCTGCTACCCCCATGGCGTTTTGCTCCTCTTGCCACATTGGGCTGTCTAGCGATAATGTGGGGGATCTATGCCCTAATTGTACTGGTCAAGATAGCAACCCTGGGCTTCCCAGCCACGCTATTGAGCCATCTTGGGTGAGGGAGTTTAAAGCTGCCACTAGGGATCTCAGATCCACGCTTCAACTCTTTCCCTCTCAGATACAGGGGGCTCTCCAGGTCTGGCAGACCCCCTCTACCATCAGGACCTCCCTGCCTAAGCCACAGGGAGCTCCTGATGTCACTGATTCTTCTGAAGAAGAACTCTTACAGGATTCTGATGCTGAGGAACGTACTGTTATTGAATCTAACAGGTCCATTGGGGACCCCTATGAGTGTGACCCTGAAGTCTCGGCTGAGGGTCTGATCAGAGCGGTTCTGAATACGCTCAACCTTCCTCTGACTCAGGAATCCACTTATGATCCTACTGATGTTTTTCAGAAAAAGCCATCTAAACCAGTTGTTTGTTTTCCAACTAACCCTACTCTTGCCCGTCTGGTCTCTGAGGCATGGAAGAATCCTGATAGATCTTCCTCTGTCTCTAAAAAGTTTGCTAAACTTTACCCTTTTCCTGATGCTGAGTTGGCAAAATGGGTTCATCCTCCCAAGGTGGATGCTCCTGTTTGAAGACTATCCAAGTCTACCGCCTTGGCTGTCTCTGATGCCTCTGCCCTGCAGGATTGGACGGATAAAAAGCTAGAGCTTTCTCTTAAATCTATTTTTGCCTCCATTGGCACTGCCATGCGCCCAACCTTTGCTGTGGCTTGGGTTAATAGAGCCATTGCGGCCTGGACTGAACGACTGACTGAAGCAGTTCGCCAGGATGCGCCAGTATCTGAACAGTTGCAGCTCCTTGCTAATATCACTGAAGCTCAGAACTATGTTGCTGACGCTGCTTTTGATGCTGTGCGCATGATGGCGAGGGCCTCCACTTCTTCTGTAGTGGCCAGACGCGCTCTTTGGCTGAAAATTTGGTCTGCTGATACAGCCTCTAAGAAAGCCTTGCTTTCCTTGCCCTTTCAGGGGAATTTGCTTTTTGGGTCTGAACTCAAAGAAATGATCAGTGAGGCTACTGGCGGTAAAAGTACTCTTCTACCATCAGTCTTTAAGAAAAAGTTTCCAGCCAAACGCAATCGGTCCTTTCGTTCCTTTCAGACTGAGACACGCTCCTCGGCCCAGACGGGTCCTCCCGCTACGCGCTCCTCCTTCAAGCCCAAACAGTCCTGGAAGCCCAAAGTTGCCCCCAAGGCCAAGACCTCCAAGACTGCTTTGGCATGACTCGCCGAACCCGGGTCCGCATCCGGCTGTAGGCGGTCGTCTCCGCATCTTTCGCCGGACTTGGGAGGAGTCAGTGGCGGACCCATGGGTTCTTTAGGTGGTGTCAGAGGGATACAGGATCCCTTTCTCTTCCCTTCCTCCTTTTCGGTTCCATTTTACTCGTCCTTCTCAGGAACCCACAAAAAGGCGTCTGTTCGACGACGCTATTCAGGATCTCTTGGACAAAGAGGTCCTGGAGGTGGTTCCTCAAGGGGACACAGGTTCAGGATTCTATTCCAACCTGTTTGTGGTAGCCAAAAAGGACGGAGGAGCTCGTCCCATTTTGGATCTCAAAGATCTCAATGCCTATGTGGTGACTTCCCACCTCCGCCAGGAATCTCTGCGTTCTGTGATTGCAGCAATGCCTCCAGGGGAGTTTCTTGCCTCCCTGGACCTTCAGGATGCTTATCTTCACATCCCTATTCATCCAGAGAGCAGGCGGTATCTCAGGATTGCCTGCCACAGGGGACACTTTCAGTTTGCAGCGCTCCCCTTTGGGCTGACCTCAGCCCCTCAGGTCTTCCAGAGGGTGTTAGGCTCCTTGATAGCGGTGCTCCATCAGGATGGGATCAGAGTGACCCCCTACATGGACGATCTCCTACTGAAGGCCTCCTCAGCGGAGCTTCTCCGTCAGCAATTACAGAAGTGCATGCACACCCTGAACCGTCATGGCTGGATCCTGAATCTGGACAAGTCGGACTTGATTCCATCTCAGAGGCTTCTGTTCCTGGGTCTCCTGTTCGACACTCGCCAATGCATGGTGTTTCTTCCAGAGGACGTGGCTCACCAGATAGCCGTCAGAGTGGCTGGGATTCTGGACATGGACGAAATTCCAGTACCGAAGTTGTCGTCTTTAGTGGGGAAGTTCATTTCCACGATCGAAGCAGTCCCATTTGCCATGGCCCACTCCAGGGAACTTCAGAGATTTGTGATCCAGACGTGCAAGAATCATCCAGATCATCAACATCTGTCTGTTTCTCTTCCTCCTCAAGTCGAGTCGAGTCTGCACTGGTGGTTAGATCTCTCTCATCTCCTGAAAGGGAGATCCTTTCTAGTTCCTCATTGGACAACAGTCACAACGGATGCCAGCCTTCGGGGCTGGGGTGCAGTCTGGGGTCGCTTCAGTGCTCAGGGGAATTGGGGTCTGGAGGAATCCCTGCTCTCCATCAATGTTCTGGAACTTCGAGCTGTCCGGCTTGCCCTGAGGCACTGGGAGTCTCAATTGACCGGTCTTCCGATCAGAGTGGAGTCCGACAACGCCACGGCAGTGGCTTACATCAACAGGCAAGACGGCACAAGAAGCGGTTCCGCCTGGTGGGAGGTCAAGGATATTTTGTCTTGGGCAGAAGATCACGTGCCTGTCATCTCTACAGTTCATATTCCAGGCGTGGACAACGTCATGGCAGACTTCCTCAGTCGTCACACCGTCGACAGCGGAGAATGGGCTCTTCATCCAGAGGTGTTTCACATGCTCACTCAGCGGTGGGGGATGCCTGTGGTGGACCTGATGGCTACCAGACACAACAGGAAGGTTCCGGTGTTTTGCTCCCGGTTGCGGGACTCCCTTGCTCTAGCAGTGGATGCCTTGTCGATCCCTTGGGACTTCTCCCTGGCTTACATCTTCCCTCCTCTTCCTCTATTGGTCAGAGTTATCCAGAAGTTGAAGAGGGAGCGTTGTCCTGTCATCCTGATTGCTCCAAACTGGCCTCGCCAGTCCTGGTATCCGGAGTTGATGGCCATGTCAGTGACGGATCCGATCCCGCTTCCTGCCCGTCCGGACCTACTTCTTCAGGGATATCTGTGGAAGGAGGATGTTCACTCTCTCCATTTGATGGCATGGCGGTTGAATCCTCGATTCTAGCAAAGAAAGGATTTTCTCCTTCTGTGGTGTCGACTATGCTCAGTGCTCGTAAGCCTGTGTCTTCCAAGATCTATCATCGCATATGGTCAACTTTTGTGACATGGTGCTCTGATAAGAAGTTATCCCTTGAATTCCATCTTCCCACTGTCCTGGCCTTCTTGCAGGACGGTGTGGATAAGGGGCTCAGTCTGAGTTCCCTCAAAGTTCAGACTTCTGCCTTGTCTGTGTTTTTCCAGGAAAGGATTGCTATCCTTCCTGATGTGAAAGTTTTCTTCCAAGGTGTGACTCATGTTCGACCTGCCTTCAAGAGTCCTGCTCCCCAGTGGGACCTCAGTTTGGTGCTGGGAGTTCTCCAGCGACCACCGTTTGAATCCTTGGCTTCCATTCCATTACGTCTCTTGACTTGGAAGATGACCTTCCTTTTGGCTATTGTTTCAGTTCGCCGGGTAGCAGAGTTACAGGCCCTGTCTTGTAAACCTCCTTACCTGGTGTTCCACAAGGATAAGGCTGTGCTTCGCACTACCAAGGAATTCTTACCCAAGGTTGTGTCCGAGTTTCACATCAATCAGGAGATTGTGGTTCCCTCTTTCTGCCCTAATCCTTCATCTGACAAAGAAAGAGATCTCCATCTGTTGGATGTGGTGCGTTGCCTCAAGTTTTATGTTCATCGCACCGAGTCTATCAGGAAGTCTGACGCTCTATTCGTCATTCCTGAGGGGCCTAGGGCAGGGAGACCGGCTTCCAAAGTTACCATTGCCTCTTGGATTAAGGCTACTATCCGTGAAGCCTATAAGTTGAGGAATAAGCATGTTCCCTTCCGGGTGACTGCCCATTCCACAAGATCTATTGGGGCCTCTTGGGCCTACAAGAATCAAGCTTCTGCTGATCAACTGTGCAGAGCGGCCACTTGGTCCTCTGTGCACACTTTTTCTAAGCATCGAGTTGATGTACTGGCTTCGGCTGATGCCAGTTTTGGAAGGAAGGTCCTGGAGGCAGTCTTGCCTGTGTAGGTCTTCCGCTCTGTGATCCTTAGTGCTTCCTTACTGTTGAGCCCGGTTGGCTCTGGTTCCGTGTGCTGTGTTAGTTCAGGGATTGTTCCCTTGGTTGGTGTCCGTTGACACTTACAGTTTGGGCTATGTTATAACTGGTCATAGCAGTTCTAGTGACTTGGGCCTTGCGCCTGGTCCTTGTCTTACTTCCCGCCTCTGGATCAGCTCAATGTTTGTACATCCCAGAGTACCAGTGACCTGTATTGGACGACAGTGAAAATAGGATTTTAGTCTTACCTGTTAAATCCTTTTCACTTAGTCCATACAGGTCACTGGTCTCCCACCCTGTCAAGGGACCAGTCTTGGCTCTCCTGTGGCATCCAGTGGGAGACCGTTCGTGCATGCTCACAGGAGTCTTTCTTTTTGCTTACCTGAGGTCAGTTTTAGGGTCTCAAATCAATCTAAGTGGCTCTGGCCAGAAGGTGGCTTAAGTAAGAAGGGAGGCTCCGCCCCTTGCAAATCATTTGCATAGTTGTTCCTGCCTATTAAAGGGGACTTATGCCTCCCAGAGTACCAGTGACCTGTATGGACTAAGTGAAAAGGATTTAACAGGTAAGACTAAAATCCTATTTTTCCTACTGGACTAGTGTTTTCTGGGTGTCCACACATGTTCTCTTGATGTTTTACACCTTTTCATGTTTTACTTTAATTTTGGTAAAAATGTTGTACTCTGCCTTTAAGCAGCGCTTTACTGCATAGACTCCATTGCCCCATTCACCTCTATGGGACTATACTTCAGAGATGGCTCGTTTTACTTGTCTAACCTTGGTCTATCATCCGGTTTATATTTCAAGTATATTGGGGGCTAAGGGGGCTTCAGGTACTGTTTGGGATACTTTTTTGGGAAAAACTACATTTCCCATGAGCACTTGCTTCACGCCTATTTTCTGATTGGCTCCCGCCACGGCAGCCATTTTGTGAGCGTTTCTGGTTAGTATCCTACGCAGGGCTTGGACTCTCCTTCTCTCCTCTGCAGATTAACCCTTCGCCTGCCAGATAAGTTTATGTTTAGCATTTCTGGGGTGAAATATTGATCTTACACACTATAATTGGGTGATTTACAATACAGTTGGTTATTTTGACACTGTGAGAATGTCTATACCTCTGGAGCTTGGGGCTAGACCTAAGACTAAGGAGGCTGGGGTCTCTGTATATCCCCCATTGCGCATTGCCCTTCTTTTCACTCAGGGCTACCTAGAGAGTTCTCTAGTTAACTTATGCCCAGCATTTTCTGAAGTTCCTGACAGCAACCCAGGGAGCTCCAGCCGTGCAATAGAGCCAGCTTGGGTGCAAGAGTTCAAGGCTGTGACTGTGGACCTTAGGTCTACATTGCAACTCTTTCCATCCCAGATACAGGGGGCCTTTCAGGCATGGCAGGCCCCCTCTGTGATCAGGTCTTCTCTGCCCAAACCTCAGGGAGTACCTGATGTGTCAGATTCCTCTGAGGAGGAACTGCTGGTGGATTCAGATGTTGAGGAATGTTCTGTATTGGAGTCCTCTAGGTTTCTTGGGGATCCCTTTGAAGCTGATCCTGACCTCTCTGCTGAGGGCCTGATCAGGGCTGTATTATCTACTCTTAACATTCCCCTAGTTCAGGATGCCCCTTCTGATCCCTCTGATGTTTTTCAGGAGCCTGCTAAACCCCTTACATATTTTCCACCTAACCCCACTCTTCACTGTCTGATTTCTGAGGAGTTGAAATCACCGGACAAGACTGCTTCTGTGTCCAGAAAATTTGCTAAGCTGCGCTTGCTAAGTGGGTTCATCCACCCAAAGTGGATGCACCTATCTTCAGGCTGTCTAAATCTACCGCCTTGCCAGTCTCTGATGCTTCTGCTCTGAAGGACTGGACAGACAAGAAACTTGAGGTTTCCCTCAAGTCCATTTTTGCTACTGTTGGTACCGCTATGTGTCCAGCTTTTGCTGCTGCGTGGGTCAACCGGGCCGTTGCGGTCTGGACTGAGCAACTCACCACGGCTGTCCATCAAGATGCGCCTACTTCAGATAAATTGCGCCTTCTTGCCAATGTTTCTGAAGCACAACGCTATGTTTCTGCTGCATTATTTGATGCCATCCGCATGATGACTAGGGTTTCTACTACATCTGTGGCGGCCAGGTGAGCGCTTTGGCTCAAGATCTGGTCTGCTGACACTGCTTCAAAGAAAGCTTTGCTTTCTCTGCCCTTTCAGGGTACCTCCTTGTTTGGGCTTGATCTTAAGGACCTAATTAGTGAGGCCACAGGGGGTAAGAGTACTCTTCTGTCCTTGGTCCCTAAGAAGAAAATGCAGCTTAAGCGTAATTGGGTTTTTCGTTCCTTTCAGAATGAGACACGTCCGCGTTCCTCCTCCAAGCCCAAACAGTGGAAGCCTAAGATCTCATCCAAGCCCAAGGCTTCCAAGACTTCTTCGGCATGACTCGCCGAACCCGGGTCCGCACCCTGCTGTGGGTGGTCGTCTGCGACTCTTTCACAGCGTTTGGGAGGATTCAGTGATGGACCCATGGGTTTTACAGGTAGTGATAGAAGGGTACAGGATCCCTTTCTATTCTCTTCCTCCTTTTCGCTTTCTTCTTTCTCACACTCCTCAGAGTACCGAGAAACGACGTCTGTTTGACGGCGCTGTTCAGGCTCTCCTGGACAAAGACGTCCTGAAGCCAGTGCCTCTTCCAGACAGGGGTTCGGGGTTCTATTCAAACCTCTTTGTGGTCGCCAAAAAGGACAGCGGATGTCGCCCTATTTTAGATTTGAAGGATCTCAACTCCTTTGTGATCCGGACTCACCATCGCCAGGAATCTATGCGCACAGTGATTGCTGCCATATCTCCAGGGGAGTTCCTTGCTTCTCTGGATCTTCAAGGTGCATATTTGCACATCTCCATTCATCCAGAAAGTTGGCAGTACCTTTGGTTTGCCTGCGAAGAGGACACTTTCAGAATTCAGCTCTTCCCTTTGGTCTGACAACAGCTCCTCAGGTTTTCAACCGTGTTCTGGGGGCCTTGATATCCGTCCTCCACCGGGACGGCATCAGAGTTACTCCTTACATGGATGACTTGCTTTTGAAGGCCCCCTCTAGGGACCTTTTTCATCAACAAGTTCAGAACTGCATTCAAGCTCTCGCCCTTCACGGATGGATCATCAACTTGGACAAGTCGGATCTTGTCCCGTCCCAGCAACTAGTCTTCTTGGGCCTTCTCTTCGATAGTCAGAATAGCATGGTGTTCCCCCCAGAAGAGGTTGCTCACCAGATTGCTCACAGGGTTTCAGTGATTCTGTCTCAGGATCCGGTTCCAGTTCGGAAGCTGTCTTCTCTGGTGGGGAAGTTCATATCCACAATAGAAGCGGTCCCATGTGCCATGGCGCACACCAGGGAACTCCAGAGATTTGTGATCCAGGTGTGCAAGGATTGGCCAGATCATCAGAGGACGTTCCCTTCCTCTTCATGTGGAACTGAGCCTGTGATGGTGGCTAGACCTCTGCAGCCTGCTGAAAGGAAGATCCTTCATGAACCCCTTCTGGACCAAAGTGACGACGGATGCCAGCCTCTTGAGCTGGGGCACAGTCCTGGGTCGCTTCAGCGCTCAGGGACGATGGTCTAGGGAGGAATCCCTCCTTCCGATCAACATATTGGAGCTTCAGGCGATATTTCATGCCCTGCGTTATTGGGTGTCTCAGTTGGAGGACTGTCCAGTCCAAGTGGAGTCTGACAACGCCACGGCCGTGGCTTACATCAACAAGCAAGGTGGAACAAGAAGTCTCACTACTTGGTTAGAGGTCAAGGCTATTTTGTCCTGTGCAGAAGAACACGTTCCTGCCATATCCGCAGTGCACGTTCCTGGCGTAGACAACGTCATGGCGGACTTCCTCAGTCGTCACACAGTGGACAGCGGAGAGTGGGAGTTACACCCCCAAGTGTTCCAGCTCGTTGTTCAGAGATGGGGTATGCCTCACATCGACCTGATGGCAACAAGACACAACAGGAAGGTTCCAGTGTTCTGCTCTCGGTGGAGAGACCCTCTAGCTCTGGCTGTGGATGCAGTGTCCATCCCTTGGATGTTTCCTCTGGCCTACATCTTTCCTCCCCTTCCCATGTTACCCAGGGTGTTACGGAAATTGTGACTGGAACGTTGTCCAGTCATCCTGATTGCTTCATATTGCCCTTGTCAGTCCTGGTTTCTGGAACTTCTGGATCTATCTGTGGCGGAGCCCTTTCGGCTTCCTTACCGTCCGGATCTTCTTCTGCAGAGTTACCTGTGGAAAGAAGATGTTCACCAGCTGGCTTTGAATGCTTGGAAGTTGAATCCTCAATTCTGAGGAAGAAACGGTTTTCTTCTGGCGTGGTGGCTACCATGCTTAGTGCCCGTAAGCCTGTTTCTTCCAAGAGCTATTACCGCATATGGTCAACCTTTGTGTCTTGGTGTGCTGACAGGGATCTGTCCCACGATTTTGATCTGCCTACTGTCCTGGCCTTTTTGCAGGACGGAGTGGATAAGGGCCTCAGTTGGTGTTCCCTTAAGGTTCAGACTTCTGTGCTTTCGGTTTTCTTTCTGAAGCGCATTGCCATTATTGCTGATGTCAAGGTTTTCTTTCAGGGTGTTGCTCATGTTCATCCTGCCTTCCGAGTCTTGCTTCTCAGTGGGATCTTAATTTGGTTTTGGGCATTCTTCAATGCCCCCTTTGAGTCCTTGGCTACTATTCCTCTACGTTTCTTGATGTGGAAAATGGCTTTTATCCTGGCGATTGTGTCTGTTTGCCGTGTTGCGGAGTTGCAAGCTCTGTCCTGCAAACCACCCTATCTGGTGTTTCACAAGGACAAAGCGGTACTTCGCATCTCCAAGGAGTTTCTACCCAAGGTGGTCTCTGAGTTCCACATCAATCAGGAGATTGTGGTGCCCTCTTTCTGCCCTCACCCCTCCTCTGACAAGGAGAGGGATCTTCACTTGTTAGATGTAGTGCGTCGTCTCAAGTTTTGTGTTCATCGCACTGAGTCTGTCTGGAAATCTGACGAGCTGTTCATCATACCTGAGGTTCCTAGGTCAGGAAGACCTGCATCCAAAGTGACTATTGTGTCGTGGATCAAGTCCACTATTCGTCAGGTCTACGAGTTGAGGAATAAGCATGTTCCCTTTTGGGTCACGGCTCATTCCACCAGGTCCATTGGGGCCTCTTGGGCCTATAAGGATCAAGCTTCTGCTGATCAGTTGTGCAAAGCAGCCACTTGGTCGTCTGTGCACACCTTTTCGAAGCACTACCGTTTGGATGTGCTGGCGTCGGCTGACGCCAGCTTTGGGAGGAAGGTCCTGGAGGCAGTCTTGCCTGTCTAGGATCTTCTTCGGTTTTTGGTGCTTCCTTCACTGTTGAGCCCTGTTGGCTCTGGTTCAGTGTGCTATGTATCAATTCCTGGGGTGTTTTTAACCCTGTTCAGTGTCCGTTGACACTTCAGTTTTTGTTGGACTATCTCTGACCTCTTGTTTCATAGATGCACTGGTGACTTTGGGGGCCTTGCGCCTGGTCTTTGCCTTCTTCCCGCCTCTGGGAAACTTAATGGTTGGACATCCCAGATTTACCAGTAACCTGTATTGGACGACAAAGAAAAGAGGATTTTAGTCTTACCTGGTAAATCCTTTTCGCTTAGTCCATACAGGTTACTGGTCTCCCACCCTGTGGAAAGACCATGCTTGGCTCTCTTGTGACAGACAGTGGGGGTCCTTCGGGGTCATGCTCACAGGAGTCTTTTTCCCTTCTACTATCTAGTCATACTTAGTGTCTCAAATCTTTCTGGAGCTGGTTGGCTAGCTGCAGCCAAGGAAGGAAGGGAGGCTCCATCCCCTGCTTACACTTTGAGAATTCTTCCTGCCTACTTAAAGGGGCGGATCACCTCCCAGAGTTACCAGTAACCTGTATGGACTACGAAAAAAGGATTTAACAGGTAAGACTAAAATCCTCTTTTTATATCTTTTTTATTTATATTTTTGTTGAAGTAGACAGGTCCCCTTTAACCTGCTCTGAAAAACACTCCATTGCTGATGGTTTTCACTGTAACATTCTGTGTTTTAGCTCCCTACTTGACTGTGAATAACCTGCATACTGGCTGCTTTTGAATATCCTGTTATCATTCATGTGAACAAAATGTGAAAATCTGAACTTCTTGTATAACATAATTTGTTTGGTAATAGGAACAGTATGTACTAGTACTATGTCCTTCCACAAGTGGTGTTTTTGTGATTTGCAGGCTGGTTGGTTATATTTTAATGCACTGGAAGTAAGAGTTTGCTGTTCTAATAAGTCAGGACCTTGTTGAATAATACAAGACAGTGATCAGAAGTGGTGCTAAATCATGTTGTGAAGCAGTGTTTTGGAGACCTCTGGTATTCTAGAGGTTAAAAATCCCATTTAAATCAGTGAAAAATGAGGGAATATGTATTTTGACCCATGTGGTGCACTTGGATTGCTCCAAAATTGCTCCATTTCTATGTTTAACATCAGCCTCAAGATCCCGTAAACCAGGAATGTCCAAGCTAAGGCCCAGGGGCCCTTTGTAACCCATGGGCATGGACAGCCTGGCACTTCATGCTAATTATATTACAGAAAATGTGATCTGCTTGAAAACACAAGGTTGTTTATTAGCCTAGGTGTGTATTGCATATAACATCTGGCAGAAACTCGAATTGTGTGCATGTTTTTTTCTAAATTCCATTACATTATTTAGTAGTATGTCGACCCCAATTCAGCATTCTTTTTCACAGTCTGGTCCTTAAAGTGGACCTGTTACCCTAAGACAACTTTATTTACAGATAATTAAAATATGTGCTTCTTGACCCCCTACCTAGACTAAATTTTACTCAGAACTCCTTCTGAAGTAATCTTGCATGCTCAGATTCAGGAGTGAATCTCCATTCTGGAGCAGCACAGTTGAATACTCCTTTTCAAGAAATCCTGTCTGGTTCCATCCCAGGTCCTAAATTTTCTCAGTGTGAGATTCAGTACCCTCCAAGGGAGTGTGTTTAGTCCATATAAAAAGATTCAGTCTGTCACTTTAAGTGTCCCAGGCATTATCCTGGCTGTCTGCAACAGTGTGGCAGTACGTGAAGCTGCTGCGTTATCTGGTCTCTGCCCTGGAAACAGTTCTGTTTGCTCAATTCCACACACATGAATTGTAACTGAGTGTGTGTGTGTGTGTGTGTATATATATATATATATATATATATATATATATATATATATATATATATATATAATATAATGTGTATATATAACGTGTATATATAACGTGTGTGTGTGTGTTCATGTCTGTGCGTGTGTGTGTGTGTCTGGTGCGCATGTTGCTGTATATATGTGTGTATCTGAGTGTGTGTGTGTGTGTGTGTGTGTCTGTGGGGTTGTATATTGATGTATGTGTCTGTTTGAGCATGTGTGTCTCTGGGTGGGTGTGTCAGGGTGTGTCTGGGAGGCATGTGTGTGTGTTGGGGGGTGGTGTCTGAGACGTGTGTGTCTGGGGGAAAAAGAGTCTCAGAACAGCAAAGACCTTCCCATTTGAAAACACTGGAAAGCTTCATTAGTATAGGAAACTGCACTTAAATCATCATTAGCATACAACAGCATATGGTACCAACTATGAATATATCCTAAATAATAAATGTACTTGTCTTTTGGCATGACACATAGGCAGTTTTTCCAGTAAGTAAACTTGAGTCAAGCTGACATGTCCACTTTAAGCAAGAAGCTTGTCCGGGTGCGCATGTGTGTTTGTGCTCTTCTGGGTGCTCGTGTGTGTTGCCTGTCTGGGGGTGTGCTCTCGTGTCTGCCCGTCTGGAATTTGTCATTAGTGTGGAGGGTTGTCAAAGTGCTGGCAGTATGGAAGGGATGTCCTCTGTCACGCATTGCCATGTCAGTATAATGATAAACGGAACTTGCTGTAAAGATAGACGCGATTCACATCACTATGAAGGAAAGTGTGAATGCACTCCCTTGGACAGACCTGCGCCGCTGTGTCGAAGATTCAGTGTGCCGCAGAATGTGGAAGTGCCCAAAATGAAGTGTGCATATCTTAGGAAGTATTTAAGAAAAAAAAAACAGTCCTAATACTATTTTAATACCTTAAGCACATGGCAGTAAGTCTTTTAGAAGTGAAAGATTCCCTTTAAGACAATTATAAATTTGATATGTCCATGGTGGTGCCCCTAAAGTACTCCTTTTCTTTCAAACATAACGACTCAAAGGGCTAAACTGATGGCCCAGTATTTTTATTATTTATTTATTTTTTTTTTTTTTTACAAACATGGAGCTGTATTTGCAAAATCTATATATGATATAAAAAGAAAAAATAATTTTCAAAGATCTTTCAGAGTTTGAGTCAGATTCCCTATGATTACACCTTTAGATTTACTCTAACAGTAAATAAAATAAGTTAAGCACAATCCCAAGGCTCCTGAGAAATAATATAGTGTGTCTGTACAGTAAGTGCAAACTACGAGCATCGATCAGGCTGCAGTCTTGACCTGCTTTTTTGATATGTTCTTTTTCTTTCTCTCAGATTTTCTGCAGTGTCAGAGTCAAGAGACTGCTCCAGTCATTATCTTTGTTTCCAAAATGTTCTCAGTCGATGCGAAAGCCCTACCACAAAACAAGCAGAGGTAAGACACTCCATTTGTTTCTGTAACACTTGGAATACTGGATGGATTTTCAGAATATAAACTATATTGGGCCATATGCATAATGTCAAAAGTGGTGCAACTCTGGGGCTAACCAGCTGTACTGTAGGGAACCAATCCCATTTCCCATTTAATTAAATGGGGGTTTTTAACCCCTGGAATGTTTGAGAGGTCTGCAACACATTCCTTTGCAATAGTTGGATACCTCTCTAACATTTAATGAGTTAAAATCCACTTTTAAAGCAATGGGATTTTATTTGTACCCAAAAGTTCTGCTGGTTAACCCCTTAAGTACCAGCGGTCCAGGGAAGTTACCTTCCCTTAACCCTTTATACTTTGCAATGTGTTGTGTACCACTCTGGCACTGAAAGGGTTAAGGGACCGATTTGCTCCTTGCCGATGTGCTAGTACACATGACCTGTTACTTGTACTGATGCACCGAGCGTGGGTCTGAGACTCCTGTCTTGTAGCAGTCGATTTCACAACTCCCGCAGGAGCGCTGTAAGTAAAAAGTACATGACGTGCCAGGACAGTCACTGGTCCTTAAGGGAAAAAAACGCTGATGGTCCTGGCACGTCACCAGTCCTTAACGGGTTAACTGCATAATGTATTTATTTCTTGTTGGTGTATCAGCCATGTTATTTCCTTGAAGAGTTTGAAGTAGAACTAATACCTCATAGCTAACACCTCATAGCATCCTAGGGGATTTTGCAAAAGCTCGGAATACTGTGGGCATCCTACATGTGGCTTGAGGGCCAAATATGGCCAGCTTGACCACAGGGTGCGGCCCATCTGAGATTTTTTTAAAAACTATTTTTTACCTAATTAACTAGCACACATGATCTTGTAAGCCAGTAAGACCTAACTCCATGGTTGCCAGTGATGTACAATTCATGAATATCAGTATTGTGGTTGTCTTGATCAATTTTTGAATAGCTGACAGGCTGTAATTCACCATTGTTATCAATACCGCAAGTTTAAAAAATGATTTGTCGCTCACACGTACGGCTTTCTGATATGTGGCTCACTATTGAAAAAACTTGGACACCCCTGATCTATCTGTTGTTACCCATTTTTAAATATTTAACCCTTTGAGTGCCAGATTGGATTGCAAAGCATTGGATATCTCTCTGGCATGCAAAGGGTTAAAACAGTACTTAATGAAATATTTTTCTTTGTCACTTTATGTAAAATAGATTGTACTGACTGGCATGTCAGCCGCATACCTGCATTCCACTCTACTCTGCCCTCCTACTCCCCGCTATGCCCTGCTTGTCCTTATTGGCTAATTGCATAAAGTGACAAATAAGTAGAGATAAATATCTCAAGCTATCATTAAATAAAAATGAAATAAAAAATATCTATTCTAACATATAGGTGATGATGAAAGCTCTTATAAAGTGTTCGCTCCACTTTATGACCCATCGCGGCCTACGTATAGAGCAGTGTTTCTCAACCAGGGGTGCCTCATTTTATGTATAAGGATTTAACAAAAATGTGAATGTAGACTTCAAAATGTGTATTTAAGGATATTATTATGCACAATATGTTTATTTTAGTTGTGAGGTATAACAGTAACTCTATATTTATGTATTTGTAACCTTCATTACACCCTTGACAAGTGACATAAAATGATAGTGGTGCCCCGAAAATCCCTGACCGCATGTTAGGTGTGCCTTGGTATAGAGACAGATGTGGAGCATTTCAGTGGCACCGCAAGAAAAAAAAAATACTATTTATTTAAACACAACTTTTAACCTCTTGAATGCTTGTGATATGGCAAATGTTTTACAGCAGATTTACGGGCATAAAGGCCCTAATTAAATCAATGGGAGTTTTTATTTGTTCCATATTCTGCAATTAGTATGCCTCAGAATTACTCCACTTTTCTTTGTATGTGTATCCCATTGAGTTGTAACACTTTCAGTGCCAGAGGGGTACTGCAATACTTTGCATAGCCTTTTGGCACTGAAAGGGTTAAGCCTAGTAGCATGAAAAAATGTTGGCTTCTGTCTGCAGTTTCTTTATTAGTACATATGACTTCCACAACTCTAAAGGGGCCACATCAAATGTGGTCTAATGTTCTGAAGAACAGATTAGAAGGGGCAAACAATGTGGATCGTATGGTTCTTAGCTTCTGTCAAGGCCTATTTCTTTAATTTCACACATTGATGCACTCAGTGGTTGATTAAGCTTTGCCTATGGAATCTGTATTCGGAAACCAAATGATGACTATTATTTTTTTTGGCAAGGTTAACTGCCCATTTTTTCTGTTCTTAACTCAAGAATACTAATAGCCTACAGTGTGGCTGAAACCTTATTTTATTGTGTCACCATGAATCAAAGATTGAAGTAGACTAAGTGAGCTACTTACTCTGTCAAGCTGGCTGTTTAACCCCTTGAGTCTTAGAGGCAAATCCAGCAATGCTAGCACTCTGGAGGATAAGATGGTACTCTTAACTCTTTGAGTGCCAGAGAGGTATCCAATGCATTCCTCTTTAAGGGATAGGAAGCATGCTCGAAGTGCTTACAATCTCAGAAGTCACATTAGATGTAATGATTGGCCAGTGCATTTATGCATGTTAATTGCATTACTTGTATTGCTTTGTTTTTGTGCACAAAGGCAGATTAGTATTTACATCTTAAAGGGATAGTAATGTGTACAACTAAGTAGATCACAGAGTCTTCTGTATTGTAAACCTAACACTTTGCGCTATGTTTAATGACTTACTTTTATGTAGTTCAAAAGATATTGAATGTAGAAAGATCCCACTTCCTACCCTTATGTCCGCATCACACTTCCTCTAACTCTGGTCTGGACGGAGAGCGGTGAGGGACAAACTTCAGTAAGCAAAGGAAAATGCTGCCCCCTTTGTCAATGGGGTGGGGTTTTCCTCATACTTACTGCATCCGTCCGGCCCCAGGCGGGAGGGGGGGATCCTTTCTACATTTAATATCTTTTTAACTACATAAGTTACATTTATTAAACATAGGTCAATGTGTTAGGTTTATAATACGGAAGATTCTGAGATCTACTTTATTGTACACATTACTCTCTATTTAAGAAAAAAAGGCATTTGCATTTCCATTTTTTTTTCTTTAAATAATTGGTTAATTATTATTCCAGGGGGAAATGTTTGCATTTTTTTTTACAGCATACCCCATTTTTCCATCATGGGATGGAATTTTGGAGCAAACCAACTGCAACATACGGGACACATACAAATTCTGGTTGATTTAGCAATTAAACGTCCCATTGAATTAATTGGGAGTTATAATTTCTTCCCCGCAGTGCTACTGGTTTCTTCTGGTATTGCACCTCTTTGTTATTGAGTACTTCCCCCATGGGTCTAATTTATCAAGCTAAAGAGGTGCAATTGTAGAAGAAATCAGCTGTACTATAGTAAGGAACTGAACAATTACATGGCTCTTTTAAAGGGATAGTTATGCTTCACAATAAAAGCAGCTCCAATTAATCTTCATAGTATTTGGGCCATGGAGAGTGTTATTTCAATACTGTCGGAGTTGTTGTTCAAGAGTTATTGAATGATAGTGTCCCCCTCCTGCCCCTTTTACTGATGTAACGCTGCTCTCCTCAGAGCAGAAAGGTGCTATCCAGATGTCTCACAGAGAGGGACAATCTTCAATTAGCATAAGGGAAAACCTGAAAAACCTGTCAGGGGGGACAGGGCTTTCAGTGTTCTCACAGTAAGAAGATTGTCCCTTGCTGTGAGCTGTCTGGTCTCCACATCTGAGGGGAGGTGGCTTACACTAGGTAAAAGGGACGGGAGGGTGATACTTCATCATTCAATTACTCTTGAATTACAACTCTGACAGTAGTGAAATAACACTCTCCATGGCTCAAATACTATGAAGATTACCCTCGGAATGATGGGTATCTAACAAATTCTGAAGAAATGTGTTAGATACCTCTTGCATTTTGGGGAGGGGAGAGATTTAAAATGCCAGTTTGCATCAATTGGAACTGTAGGATTTTTTTTTTTTTGTGTTCCCTGTGGTA
Source organism: Rhinophrynus dorsalis (assembly GCA_037306005.1). NCBI lineage: Eukaryota > Metazoa > Chordata > Amphibia > Anura > Rhinophrynidae > Rhinophrynus > Rhinophrynus dorsalis. The sequence goes on from CM074721.1 coordinate 409,505,332, forward strand.
CAGTTGATTTACTCCAGAATTGCACTTATTTCATTTGTTGAATTCAGCCCTATGGGCTTTATACATGAAATTAAAGAGGTGTGATGCTGGAGGAACCTTTCTGTACCATAGAGGGAAATTAGAATTCCCATTGATTTGAATGGGACTTTAACACATTGAATACTAGAGATGTGTCTAATGCACTGTTAACCCTTTGAGTGCCAGAGGGGTTCGCAACGCATTGCAGACCAATGCGTAGCATACCCCTCTGGCACTCAAAGGGTTAAGCATTGCAGTGGAGACCTATCTAGCATAAAAGGAGTTAAAAGCCCTATTGAAGGCAATGGGAATTAGTGGGATTTTGCAACTCATCCTTATAGTGCATTTGGTTTACTCCACAATTGCAGCTTTCTAGCTTGATGAATAATCCTATATCATAACTCGCTAGGATGTTTGTCACGATGCAGTCATGCGCAGCAGAGACTGCCCGCATTCGGGCACTCTCTTCTGCGCATGATTGCATCTCGTGAGTGAGGCAATGCAAGACTGCATCTCGTGGAGCAGTGAGGTAGCGGACTCTTAACCCTTATAACCCAAATATAAATGAGGAAAAAAGAAGGAATCATTTGGAAGAAGAGTGTGTGGTTTGCATTATTGCACTTTAAATAAATGGAGAATTCATAATAATGTATTGAGGATCAACTGGGGAGAAATAAATATCCCCAAACCCCCTGCTGATTTAACCCTTTAAACCCCTTCTGTTCCTTAAGTTGTAGTTCTCCTTTAAACCCCTGTGCATTAAGCATCTTTCCCATTGTACAACGCTGGGGAATAAGTTTGCACTTTATAAATAAACTAGCAATACTGGCACAGCTTTGCCCGTATGGTTAATAAAACAATTAATGGCTTCTTGAATGTTCAGTACTTGGCCCTTTCGGCTCAAAAAAAAAGTGTGTACAGTACTGCAAAGCACTGCATTACACAACTTTCCATCTGTGAGTGAGCATGTGTGTGTGCATGTGTGTGGGTGAGAGCAAGAACATGTGTTTTGTGCGTATTGCATTTTGTATTTGACGTTTTTCACATTGCTTATTGTGTACAGTGTTGTGTGTTTGGCATATAGCATGTGGCGTATTGCGTACTGAGTTTGGTGTATAGCATTTGGCTTATAGTGTATATCATTTTGAGTATTGCGTCTGGCATATAGCATATTACATTTGCCACATTGTGTTTCTCGTACAGCGATGTGCCTGATCAGAGTATGTATTGCATGTACTGTACATGCAGTGGGTGGGCATGCGGTTGCATGTAGTGTGTGTGCACATACTGCCCATGTGCAGTTGATGTGCGTGTGTGTAGTGCCAATCTGAATGCCTGCAGTGGGTGAGTGGGTGTGTAGCAGTACAAGTGGGTGCGTGCAGAGTGTGTGTGTGTGTGTATGTATGTAAGGTTTAGCGAACTGTATTTGGCATATTGTTTTTGACGTATGGTGTTTGGCATATTGCTTTTTCCATATAATGTTTTGCATAGCGTGTGCATATGTAGTGTGTGCATGTGTAGTGTGCACGCGCATGTAGTGCATATGTGTGCACCTTCTCAGAGTGTGGGCCAGTATAGTGTGTGCATGCGTAGTATGTGCTTGTGCACATTGTGCTCGCAGCAGAGTGTGCACACGTTTAGGGTGTGCACGTAGAGTGTGTGTGCGTGTACAGTGTATGCAGGCAGAGTGTGTGTGCGTGTGTCTGCAGTGTGCACATGTGCAGTGTGTTCACTTCAACATTGTTTTCACTTCAACTTTCTGGATCACAATGGTGAGAAATGAACGTCTGCCCAAAGCTGCACACAGAGCGAGGTGTGTGTAGCTATGCATGTGTATTTGTGTGGCGAACAGTCACTAACAGTACAGACTGCTGCTTCTCTGCTAACTTTACTCAGTAAGCTTTGATTGTGTCCATTTGTGCACTGTTGAACAGTCCCGAGCAGCCGATCAGTGCTACTCCTTTGAAGACCCTCTCTCCAGCACTCTAAGCACTCCCGAGACTATCTTTCTAGCTTAGGAATCAGCAGGTTCAGTAACTAAAAGAACTTTCTGCTTTGTCACGTCATCCTAGGGCAAACTATGAGTGGCCGATGATAACGTCCAGCAACTACTGGAGGGCCACCAGTTGCTCACCCTTAGTCTTGGGTTTTAAAACATTAGTTTTACGAACTTTAAACTTGTAGGTATTGAAAAAAGAAATGAAATGCCCCCAGTCCCATCTCTCAAACCTTTATGATTTGTGAGATATTCGCTGTGAAAGTTCGCTTCTCCCTCCCCTTTCCCTGATGTCAGCGTTCTAGCTGACTGCAGGGGTATCTTGTCCCTGAACAAGCGGAGGCTCTTCAGAAGAGCCAAGATAGCGTTATTGAAGTAGAAATCCTTCACTGGAATTATCTACAATGTGTGCTTGTAAACCAGTGAAGGATTTCTTCTTAAATAATGCAATCTCGGCTCTGCTGAAGAGCCTCTGCCGATCCCGGGACCGGATTCCCCTACAGTCAGCTAGAGAGCTGACGTCAGGGAAAGGGGAGGGAGGGGGAACTTTCACAGCGAATATCTCTGAAACCATAAAGGTTTGAGAGATGGGACTAGGGGCATTTAATTTTTTTTTTAAATACCTACAAGATTAAAGTTTGTAAAACTGATGTATTACTATCCCTTTAATAAAAATGTAAGTATAAAAAAAGATCTAGTTTCTCTGTTGGTTTATGTCTTGGTGTTTAACTAATTGGATGTGACAGACCTCTTTATTGTGTTACCCTATGCCTAGTTACCAATGTCATTTACTATTTTAGATTAACACCTCGAAACCTTTAACATATTTGGGAGAAAATAAAACCTTTCAGATATCTATTGCACTTTATATAAATAAAATACCCATCCTTATTTTCACTCTTAATGTTTTAATAAAAGAAATATAAAACTTTAGAAACCCTTTTAAAAAAAATGTATCATTTCTTCAAGGATAAATCTTTCACAGAAAACAGGACCTTCTTAGTATTCTCAGAATTGTTTTGTTACTGTGTATCCCAAAGAAGACCAATTATGGCGATCAATATGTCGATATAAAACATATGCAATATATTGTACGATTGTAAACAGTAACAACATTATAATCGACACTGGATGATTAATGGGATTGAGCTATAACGAGGCCAGAATTGCTCATAAGCCCCAAAAGAAATGCGGAACAATTCTAAAGTAAACAGTCTTCAATGTAAGAGAGAAATAAATATCCCTAAACTTCTCATTGATTTAAATGGGGATTTTAAATCTTTGAATGCATTGGAGCCCTCTCTAGCATACAAGCCATTAAAAGATCCATTTAAATCATTAGAAAGTTTTATTTGTCCCGTCTGGTGTGCTTAGTTTGCTCCAGAATTGCTCCTCATTTCAGGACCAGAGGTGTGCATTGTGTTGCTTTGCAATGCATTGCACACGCCCCTGATGCTTAAACATTTAATGAGCACTCTGTCATCGGCCTGAGGAAATCAAGTGTCTCTTTACACTCCCCACTTGTTAGGAGACTGTATGCTTCTGTATAAAACAGTTGCAAACTGTGAGGCCCAGGGGGGCCACAAAGGACTAGCAGGGAGGGGGCTTGTAATGTAATGTTACACACTGCTGTAAGGGTTCGGTGTTTAAAAAGCAGTGATAACAGCAATCGTCTGTAATTGGTCTGTCAGCCCTTAGACATATTATCATCATTTTTTTGCATTCAATTCTGCCATCTCCATTAAAGGGATATGCCATTTGTAACCCGTCGGGTGTCAGAGAAGAATGTGTTGGATAACTTTCTGGCAGTCATTTAAAAGCGGGCTTGGTTTAATCTACTGTCATATTGTAAGGTTTTTTTTTGCATTCATTTTTTTTTATATATTTAATTTTCTTCTACCTATTATTTTATTGCATGATTTCTGTCATTTTTTTTTTGCCAATAAAATTAAAATGGTCTATAAGTGGAGAAGACAGATGAATTTACTATTAGCAGACAAAAGTTTGAACTAGTAGTGTGGCATTAACTGGTTAAAAAAAAGAAGAGAAAATGTCTTTATTTCTTTGAAAATGTTTTGTTTTAAAGACGAGACACTTTAAAGAGACTTTTTAACTATTTGAGTGCTAGACGGGTACAGAATGCATTGCTTTGCAGTGCATTCCATACCCCACTGGCACTCAAAGGGTTAAGGGCAACATTCATCAATTTTGTCTTGCTACCGTTGGGTACATATCTAGTATTCAAGGGGTTAAAATCCCCAATGAAATAAGAGACTTTTACTTGCAGTTGATTTGTCCCAGAATGCCTCCAATTTTCTTTTGAACATACAGCTTTATTTATGTGTTTGTGTCCTTAAAGCCAATAACTTGCATGAAGTGTACATAAATATTGTATGAGTGAGTATGTATGGCGAATAAAAGGTGTGAAAGTGTGTGCTGTATCTGTATGCATAATGTAATACTTTTAACCCTTTGAGTGTTGGAGTGGTTACTTTGCAATGCATTTGTTACTCCAATTTTCTTTGCAATGCGTTGCTCAGCCCTCTTGCACTCAAAGAGTTAAGGTATGAAAAATGCATGTATATGGTGTATACGTGTGTTTATGGGAATGTGTGTTTCTGGTTCAAAACAACATAAGACAAATTAAATCTTTAGTAGACACTTGTATTTACTGTTTTGCCCACTAAAATATTTTGCTGCTTTGGCAACAAAAAATAGCAGAGACTGCAGAAATGTTGACTGTTTGAATGAGGAGCCAGTTCTCAAAAATGTGAGCTCCATGGTATAGACCACAACAGGAAGTCAGAAGTGCACAGGGAACTGGACCCCCCTGCCCCCAACTTAGTGAAAAGCCAGCATTTGCTGTATAATATGTTTTAAGTGTGTTAACCCCTTTGCATTGCAATGCCTGGCACTCAAAGGGTTAAACAAAGAAATGTTTACATTTCATAACTCTGTAGTTATGATGCACTTAACCAACCTTTTAAAGGGATAGTAATACTTAAGTATTACTAATCCCTATATTAAAGTCCTATTAAAAATAAATGTATTGTCCCCAGTGTCATCTCTCAAACCTTTATGGTGTGAAAGATGATCGCTCCTAAAGTTGCCCTCCCCCTTCCCCGAAGTCAGCGTTGTAGCTAGACCGTTTTAGTGAAAGTTTTTTTATTTTTTATTTTTATTAATGCGTTCACGGCTCTGCTGCAGAGCCACCTGATGATCTATGACCGGATTTCCCTTCAGTCAGCTACAACGCTGACTTCGGGGGAGGGAGAGGGCAACTTTAGGCGCGATCATCTCTCAAACCATAAAGGTTTGGTAGATGACACTGGGGGCAATACATTTATTTTTAATAGGACTTTACTATAGGGATTAGTAATACTTAAGTATTACTATCCCTTTAAATACATTGCTCACCCTTCTAGTCCTAAAATGGTTAAGTATAGATGATAAATATTGACATCGTTGAAAAAAATTAATGAATAGTAATCCTTTTTACTTCACACGTTCAGCATTTTACAGTCAAATTGCTTATGTCATCTCTCTCTCTCTCTCTCTCTCTCTCTCTCTCTCTCTCTCTCTCTCTATATATATATATATATATATATATATATATATATATATATATATATATATATATATATGGCTTAAAATTTGAAGTCCTTTGCTACTAGCCAGACCTGAAAAGTTACTCGCCACTGCAAGCCATAACATACCAACCAGGGCTGAATTTCTACTCTCCAGGGCTAAATTTTCACTAGCCATTGACTAGTGGCAAGTGGAAATTTTGAGCCCTGATAGATATATAATTTTTTTTTTTTTTTTTTTTTCCATCTTCACATTTTACATTTTTAAGGCCCTGAAAATTAGATCCATGGGTCTGAATGTAGAGAGATTTCTGTCAGGGAGTATGAAAGCAGGTCTAGAAATGCTCTGAACACTGAGATTCAGGAAGCTCTCGGTCAGGGACATAAGAATGAAAAAAGTAGATAACCCTTTGAGTGCCAGAGAGGTACGCAACGCATTGCTTTGCATACCCCTCTGGGACTGAAAGGGTTAAGATGAAAATAAATAATAAAAAGTACAGGCAGTTTAACTGTACACATTATGTACTTGCAGAATATGTAAAGTCACAATAAGCTTACTATTCCTTTAAGAGAACGAAAATAACTTATAACAAAAAGATCTAAAGATGTGAATAACGTTAAGAACGTGAAAAAAAATTACTTAGAAATGTTTGCATATTTCATGTTAATGGCATCTGTTGGCTACCTATAAAATGTTTACGCTAATATTTATTTTTCTGTCAACATTACACATGAATATTGTGCAAATATTTATAAATCTATACGACTGTGAATTAATAAAAAAAAAAGGTGCACCAGATGCATTTTTTTTGTTTCGATTAATGTACAATGCCTTTTTAACGTTTTAGTTGTCTGAGGGCTATACAACTCGCTGTTTTGATTGAGTTGCATACCTCTCGGCACACAAAGAGTTAAAAGAAAGGTTTGGTTTTTTTTTTGGTTTTTTTGGTTTTTTTTTAGGGATTTTAATCTGTTGCTTAGTGTGCCTCATTGTAATGATTACTCACAGTTTGTATGAAATACACAGGCTTTCTAAATAAGAAGCTAATAATGATGATCAAAATAATGCTGACGCAGCACATGGTGTGTTGACAGTCTTGTGCACAGTAGATGGTGCTGTCCTGCAAGTTATTCTATCCTCCAGGACATTTCCTTTTTATTCCTGAAAGCAGCATGACATCATAGAGTAGTGGCTGGGTAATTATCTACTGCTGAGCACTGGTTTGCTGCAGACTGCTAGAATGTAGCTTTCCTGACAGCCTGTAAGTAAGAGAGATATTGACTTCCATACTGGCTGTTCTTATTCTAAGCTGTTTTTCTGCCAAAGGAGACAACAGTATAATGCCTTCTAAAACCAGGAGGGTTAAGATTCCTGTACTCTTGCAAGACAACAAATAGAATTTAAAATATATAGTATTAAATTAATTCTCTTCGGTAGCGTTGGTCTGGGACATGTAGGACTAGAGAAGTGAAATTTAAGGGCCGCTCGAAGCTTGCCAGTACAAGACCTTTCATATACATGAACGTATGTGTATGTACAATCACATTTATCTATGTGTATTTAATATAAATGTTGAAAAAAAAATGGTATGCGTGCACATGTATTCCTTAAAGGGACACTTTCACCTAAGAACAATGTTGGCAGTTTCAAAATCCCCTATATGTTGTAATTAGTTTGACCACATTTCCGTTGTGCCATTCGGGGACACTGCGGAGACAAGAGCAGCAGAGTACTTGTCCTCAGCTCTAGTGCAGCTATGTGGGAGGGGTCACTATACGTCACTGGACATTAGTGTGCATCGTGCTCTTCTCTGTCACACCATAGAGTCCTAAACAGAAACTACCCATTGACTGCTGGGATAGAAAGTGGTGCCTATTGTGGGCTACAATAAAATATAAATCACATCCAAAAGCAACAGGTGGCTCTTCAGCTATTATTGGCCCTAAACCTCCCTCATACTCAGCCATCAATTGGCTGGTTGATGATGGTCCGTTTTTATTGTCCATCTGCAGCTTAGGAGCCACCATTTGCTAATTCCTGTTTTAAGCTGTTCACCAAAGAGCACGGGAATTGTAATTCAATAACAGCTGAGCAGACTCCTGTTGCACGTTTCTTGTGATGGCAATGATTAGAGAGCCGCAGGTTCCCCATCCCTGCACCAAAGCTGCTATAAATCCACTTCATGTCTGACTTGCATTTCTTCAGCAAAGTCAAAACATGAATCTGAGCTCTTCCAGTGAACCTAAAAATAAACATATTCAGTTATGTTTTGTGGCTACAAAACTAGGGCAAGATGCGTGCGGAGAAACAAAATAACTTGCATGAGCCTGGAAATCTATTTCCTTCACGTGGGCAGTGGACTGACGTATTAAAGAAAGCCTGGAAGATAGTTATAATGTATTAAAAGTATCTGGTAGTTCTTAAAGGGGCAGTACATTTTTACTAATATTGTTAAGTGCTTTGCATAGTGAAATATTACTACTTTTAAAAGGAAACTAATATAATATTTAAAATTATATTCTTTGTACTTGTTCTGTACATGCAGGGGATTGCTGCTTTTTCTATAGCTAACACGGTATCACCCTTTAGCTATCTTACGAAATGTTTTGTTGTCTATCTTCCTGGTTGAGTGGCGCACCTCATTTGAGGTTATCATGTGACATGTCATAATAGCAGCTTGCTGATGCTTTATAGGTTTACATTAACAGTAGATTCTGCTCTGGCCCTCACTGTCCGTTAATCTGGAGAAGACCTGTGCATTCCACTGTTTACAGTCATTTAGTAAGAAAAGGAGGCAGATACAATAAAAAATCTCCCAGCAGTCTCATTGGCAAAGATCGATATCTAGCCAATGAGAATGCTCCAACTTACAGGCAGAAAGCCTCTGTCATCAGAGGAGGCTGGATAGAGTGAGGGGGGCAGAGGCAGAGTGACGGACTGCGGTTACAGAGCAGGTAACCACAGTCTATACGGAAGTAAGTGCAGGGCAGTGTTTATATCTTCAGTTTAGACCAACAGGAGCTTTAAAATAAATAAATAAATAAAAAAATATTAATAACCTTTTACTCATATTTGATATATAACCTAACACGTATATAGGGGTGATACATCCCCTTTAAAATTAACCCTATAGAGTGCCAGAGGGGTGCACAATACATTGCTTTTTGAAGGGTTAATGACACTTTCGGAGATTTTATATTTTATTTGTCCCCTGTGGGACCAATTGGGCACTCCAAATCTATCACTTTGGAACTCCCCAACTGTCCCATAGGGGTCAAATTAAAATGTTTTAATCATCTGAATGTTAGTGACCTGGATCGTACCAACTGCACCAGAGAGAGCAAATAAAAATTCCCCTATTCCCCAGTGATTTCACTTTATCCTCCTTGAATGCTAGAGACTGAGGTCCCCACTGGATTGCTTCACTCTTTGGCACTGAAGGAGATAAGATCTTGAGATGCCTCAGTGGGGAATTTGAATTGCTCAGGGTGCTGCAGTTGGTTTACCCCTGAATTCTTCTAATGCTTCCACAGTACAGTTGGTTTACCCCTGAATTCTTCTAGTACTTCCACAGTACAGTTGGTTTACCCCGGAATTCTTCTAGTGCTTCCACAGTACAGTTGGTTTATCCCTGAATTCTTCTAGTGCTTCCACAGTACAGTTGGTTTACCCCGGAATTCTTCTAGTGCTTCCACAGTACAGTTGGTTTACCCTGGAATTCCTCTAGTGCTTCCACAGTACAGTTGGTTTACCCCAGAATTCTTCTAGTGATTCCACAGTACAGTTGGTTTACCCCGGAATTCCTCTAGTGCTTCCACAGTACAGTTGGTTTACCCCGGAATTCTTCTAGTGCTTCCACAGTACAGTTGGTTTACCCTGGAATTCTTCTAGTGCTTCCATACTACAGATGGTTTACCCCAGAATTCCTCTAGTGCTTCCACAGTACAGTTGGTTTACCCCAGAATTCCTCTAGTGCTTCCACAGTACAGTTGGTTTACTCCGGAATTCTTCTAGTGCTTCCACAGTACAGTTGGTTTACCCCAGAATTCCTCTAGTGCTTCCACAGTACAGTTGGTTTACCCCGGAATTCTTCTAGTGCTTCCACAGTACAGTTGGTTTACCCCAGAATTCCTCTAGTGCTTCCACAGTACAGTTGGTTTACCCCAGAATTCCTCTAGTGCTTCCACAGTACAGTTGGTTTACCTGGAATTCCTCTCGTGCTTCCACAGTACAGTTGGTTTACCCTGGAATTCCTCTAGTGCTTCCACAGTACAGTTGGTTTACCCCGGAATTCTTCTAGTGCTTCCACAGTACAGTTGGTTTACCCCGGAATTCCTCTAGTGCTTCCACAGTACAGTTGGTTTACCCCGGAATTCTTCTCGTGCTTCCACAGTACAGATGGTTTACCCCGGAATTCTTCTAGTGCTTCCACAGTACAGTTGGTTTACCCCGGAATTCTTCTAGTGCTTCCACAGTACAGTTGGTTTACCCCGGAATTCCTCTAGTGCTTCCACAGTACAGTTGGTTTACCCCAGAATTCCTCTAGTGCTTCCACAGTACAGTTGGTTTACCCCGGAATTCTTCTAGTGCTTCCACAGTACAGTTGGTTTACCCCGGAATTCTTCTAGTGCTTCCACAGTACAGTTGGTTTACCCTGGAATTCTTCTAGTGCTTCCACAGTACAGTTGGTTTACCCCAGAATTCCTCTAGTGCTTCCACAGTACAGTTGGTTTACCCCGGAATTCTTCTAGTGCTTCCACAGTACAGTTGGTTTACCCTGGAATTCTTCGAGTGCTTCCACAGTACAGTTGGTTTATCCTGGAATTCATCTAGTACTTCCACAGTACAGTTGGTTTACCCCGGGATTCTTCTAGTGATTCCACAGTACAGTTGGTTTACCCTGGAATTCTTCTAGTGCTTCCACAGTACAGTTGGTTTATCCCGGAATTCTTCTAGTGCTTCCACAATACAGTTGGTTTATCCCGGAATTCTTCTAGTGCTTCCACAGTACAGTTGGTTTACCCCGGAATTCTTTGAGTGCTTCCACAATACAGTTGGTTTACCCCGGGTTTCATTTAGTAATGCTGGAGAGGAATTTTTCCTCCAGTAGTCTGTATTTAACCCCTTGAGTGTCATGGGTGTGTGCAGCACATTGCAAGAGCATTGCCTTTCATACCCCTTTGACAATGACGTTAAAAAGTGTTAAAAAAATATTATGCTAGCTTCCTTCAACCCTTTGAATGCCAGAGAGGTATCCAACTCATTGCCTCGTACTGTGTTGGATACCCTTTTGGCACTCATAACAGTGGTTCCCAAACATTTTTATGACACCCCTTCTGGTTTACATCAAACCTACCCGCCTCCCTTTATTTAACTTAATTTAACCCTTTGCAGACTTAATCATATTCTTATTCATTTGTGGGTGTAGATCAGTGGCAGGCTGAGCCCCCTGCACTGTCCTGTGGAAATTGCTGCAGCGACTGCTATAAGTAAAAAGTATGTCACTGGTACATAAAGGAAAAAAATTGTGACAGTTCTGGCAATTCATAGGGTCATTAAGGGGTTAAGTAGAATTTTGATTTGGTCCTACCAGCTAGAGGGAGGAGATAAAGCCCATTGTATTGAGTTCCGTGGAGAGACACAGATGAGAAGGAAATATCAGTAAGTACATTTCAACCTTTCCATGTGGAAAGGCAGGTTAATGAGCAATTTCCGTATGATAATGCAGATTAACCCCTTAACGACCCTTGACGTACCAGGACCGTCAAGGGTAAATTTGCTTTAAGGACCAGTGACGGTCCTGGTACGTCAAGAGTTAAATGGTAGCAGCGCGCCGCCGTGCACGCTGCTACCATTCAATCCAGGCTGAGACTGAGCGGTCCAGTACCGGACCGTTCAGTCTCAGCCTCGATCGGTTGTGCCAGGTCATGTGATCGCTGCGTCAGCGATCACATGTACCGGCATTCTAAAAAAATTAATGAGGCAGTGCTACTTACTGCCTCTAGTGTCTCCTCTCTGCCAATGCGTCCCTTACATAAAAGTAAGGGACACAGAAGCAGGGAGGAGACACCTAGTAGAAATACAAAATACAGCAGCTGGGGGTGTTAACCCCTTCACTGCTGGTGCAGGAGGATGGCTAAATGCAGGTCAATTTCTGACCTGCTAAATACACTTGTTTTTTTTTTTTTTTTTTTTTTTTTTTTTAATAAAAACAACACACTTTTTTTTTTTACAAATAAAATATTTTATTAAAAAAAAACAAAACATCTCAAGAAACAAAATTGGAAGCGTGATTGTTGTGGAGTCATGTAATACACTTACACACACCGCCAAATGTAATGAACAAAAAAGTGGGAAAATAGGGTGGGAAAAAGGGACATGGGGATTTTCACCCAGGGGGGGACAGTGGCCACTTTAAACTGCGCATTTTGTAGGTATGACTGAGTGGTCATACCTTTCATGCAGTCTCCATAAAAATTTAACCCTTTGCGCCCAATTGATCCCAAGAGAAAAAACAAAAATGGTGGGTTTTTTACATTTTTTTTACCTTTTTCTTTAATTTTAATAAAGTAAATGGTGGGTTATCCATATAAGTGGGGTATCAAAGGAAAGCCCTATTTGTTTGTAAAAAAACAGTATATCATTTATGGGGGTGGAATAAAAGCCTAAGAGGGAAAACACTGTTTAACAAAGACATAGTCAAAAAGGTCAGAATTGCTCCGGTCCTTAAGTCAAATCCACCTCTGATTTTCCCGGTCCTTAAGGGGTTAAGGATCCATTGTAGTATTCATGTGGGTGTGTTTATATGTTAATGTGGCTCTTCACCACGTGCACTAAACTCCAATATCGGCATTTGCTGTCGGAGCAGACAGGGTAGACAGAGGGAGATATAACAGTCTAAATCTAGTATGTTTGCAAAAATAAGACAGTTAGGAATATATTATCAAAAAATGCAAGTGATTAAATAAATGTAGATGTTAATTGTATAATAAATATACTGTGCATGCAAAGATTGTCATTTAGTAGAGGAACAACAATATTGGTGCTATGCAATGAATAATGTCAACAAGAATGGTTTAGTGTGAGCCACATGAAATAAAATTGAAAAAGCCAGTATCAGTGTCCCCTAACGCAGAGTCCAACACAGAGTGATGTATGGTATGTCAAAGATATAATATGGGTAAAGGCAGTACTTACACAGTATAAAAGAATACGTTGGAACAGATATACCCTTACTTGGAGTAAGACCAATATGAAGGTCTCGTGCAGAGAGAGGATACAGCCCTCTCTATACTCGCTGATGTTTATACAGCACCTTGTCCTTTCTTTGAAGTGTGTCAACACTGGATGTGTTGTCCAAGTGCAAGTATGCCTTTCTCAAGGAGTAAAAATGTACAGGAAAACCACTCCTTTTCCTATCTTAGGTAGGGAGGATCATTTAGACAACACAACTGTTGTTGACACACAGACAAGTTGCTTTCATCCACTTAGTGGTCATAAGTATAGGAACTTTAGAACGGAGTGAACTGTATACCCTTTCCTTCTTTAGACACTCATATTGTTCTTACTTCAGGTAAGCGTACATCTGTTCGAGCACTTTTTTTATTATATTCTGTACAAGTACAGCTTCACTGATACAGTGTCACAAAAAACTAGAGATGCACCGATACCGATTTTTTTTAAGACAGAGTACGAGGACCGATACTTTTTTCAACTACTCACCAATACCAATTACCGATACCTTTTTTTTGTGGTCATTTGCCAGTTTTCTAAGTACCTACATGTTTTAGGTACTTGGAAAACTGGCAAATGACCGCAGAAAAAAGTATTGGTAATTTGTATTGGTGAGTACTTGAAAAATATTATATGTATATACACACAGACACACACACACACACCACCTCTTGATTCTCCCCTTTTGACTCTTTCTTCTCCCCCTCTTGATTCCCACCTTTTGCTTCATTCTACCCCTCTTGAGCCCCCTTCTTTTGTCTTGGCTTTTGATCCCCCTTTCTCCCACTCCTCCTTGACTCGCCCTTTTGCCTCTCTCTCTCCCTTCTGATCACCCCTCCTTTGGTCTCCTGATCCTTCCTCCTTTTGACTTTTTCTCCCTCTTGACCCCACTGTCTGCCTCTTTCACCACCCCCTGCCCCATCCTGCCTCCTTTACTCTCCTCTGCCGGGTGCTCGCTGTTCTCTTGCGAGCCCCGGCAGAGGTTAGCGTCGGAGCGCTGCCATGGTAACCCGCGGCAATGCTCCGACGCTGCAGGAGTGAAAGAGGTGACCGGGGAGCATTGTGAGCAGTTCCCCGGGCTCTCTCTCTGCAGCACCGACCCTGACACAGAGTATTGGTGCTGGCATCGGCACAAGTACTCGCGCAAATGCTGGTATCGGCACCGATACCAGTATCGGTATCGGTGCAACCCTACAAAAAACAAATGGATACAAGACTCCACATGCATATGATGGGAGAAGTACCTCATATATGAAGTGATGCTGTTTGTGGTGCTGCAGTATGAGTGTATCCTCTCGGCTCTGCCCACTGAGCAAGTGGGGAAGCAAAGAGGATGCGCTCAAACTTTAGGGTTGTTGGACTGCTGGGTATGTGGAAGGAAGGGCATCCCTTCAACATTGTCAGCAGTTTGACAACCCTGCATTCTAATGGGGATATCCCCCCCTTCCCCCACCGCATGCTTCATTCTTAGTGCGTATGGCAACATGTACCCGTGTTTGGCACACATTGTCATAGCTTTGCCACTTTGTGCATCTCCCCTAAAGATATAATCCCCCAAAAAGAGCTTCAAATTTTCTTAAAATAGTCACCTTTTAGTATAAAATTTAAAAAAGCCAAATATTGCTTTTATATGTTTACTTGTGTTTCCGAAAGTTTAGAAGTCATTGTTTTAAATAGCAGTATGTTGATTGTTATTTCCTTATTTTCTAAGTAAATTGCTGCTATGTAATCTTGAACTTGCCAGACCACATACTGGCCTAGATTCCACAGCATTAAATTGCTATCACTGATTTTATTGAACAGATTCACATTGAAGTTGATGTAGATTTGTGTTAGAACCCAATCAGTTGCAGAGGAATCCAGGTCATTGTCAGGCTTCTGATTCCTGCTGGTAACTATTGCGTTGTTTGTGTATGGTAGTTTATACCACTCTCTGTGTGCCAGAGAGGTGTGCAGTGCATTGGGAAGCAATTAATTTCACACACCTGACACTCAAAGGGTTAAACATGGATAACTGCAAAGATAAAACAAGCTGCTGGTATGTTATGTCAAAAACGTTTAATTGGACCCCTTGTAATGTTGTGATACACACTGGGATGTAGTGACATTTACAATCTGAATTGACCTGGGTACGTTAGCCTCAATCGAACGCATTCCTTGGAACTACAAATGTCAGAACGAATTTAGAAATGCAAAGATGAATTGTCATAAGTATACAGTCTAGAAAGGTCTGCGCTCAAAAAATTCTTTTTAACATTTGTTCTTATTCAAATCCATAGATAACACTTCCATTCCATTATTTTGCTGTAAACGCAATAACAAAACATTCTACATTTAGTCATTTCATTTCTGAAACAAAATGGTACTCATTTATATTCCATTATCTCTCTTAAAACACTCGAATTTAAAGACAAGCCCAGTATCTTTTAATGTGTGCAAAACCAAGTGTTTACAATGATAACGACATTTATCATTGACTGTAGTTTAAGAAAGAGAGAGAGAGAGAGAGACAAAAAAAAAAAAACCTACACTCATTTGGAAGCCATTACCTTAGAAAAAATAGCATCAGACTTGCTGCTGTAGCTGCAACTATAGTTATAGAAATAGGGGCATTTAAGTAAATGCAGCAATTTTCCCAGCTGTTTTGAAGCTTTAGATGGCTCATGGGGATTGGAAATATGACTTGTAGCCTTTCGCTTTGTGACCTATTTGTGAAAATGACAAAGGCAGAACTACGTTTAATCCATTTCCTAATTTCTTCTTCACCTGTGCACTTGTTTTTAATGAAGTTCAGTCCCAGAACCAAAGCTG
The DNA here is from genome assembly GCA_037306005.1 of Rhinophrynus dorsalis. Taxonomy (NCBI): domain Eukaryota; kingdom Metazoa; phylum Chordata; class Amphibia; order Anura; family Rhinophrynidae; genus Rhinophrynus; species Rhinophrynus dorsalis. Next base: position 409,520,978 of record CM074721.1, read on the forward strand.
TGGTCAACAAGGGCTACAACAGGAAACAATTTAAAGGGATAGTAACACTTAATATGTAAAATCTATATATTGTAGGGCCTATCCTCCTGAGTAAAACAAGAGTGCTCCCACTGCTGAGAGGTGTTTTATTCCAAAGTTATTGCAGTTCAAACGTGGATTTTTTTTTAGGTGCAGTATCTCAATTGCCTGCAATTTTTGCAGTGGCCCTGTTGCTACTTCGTTCTATGGAGATTTATGGTTAACTGACCAGAGCGGTCCATAGAATGGTGTAGCAACAGCTTCACTGAAAAAAATTCAGGCCACTGTGATACTGCACCTAAAAAATTGACGTTTATGCTGCAATAACTTTTGAATAAACACCTCTCAGCATTGTTTTACTCGAGGACAAACCCTAGAATACATATTGTTTTACGTATTAAAGGGATAGTAATGTTTCATAATAAAAGCAGCTCTAATTAATCATCATAGTATTTGGACTTTGGAGAGTGTTATTTCAATTCTGTCAGAGTTGTAGTTCAAGAGTAATTTAATGACAAAGTATCCCCCTCCCACCCATTTTACTGATGTAACACTGCTCAGCCAGAGCAGAAGGGAGGTGCCCAGGTAGACTGCAGAGAGGGACAATCTTCAATTAAGATAAGGGGAAAAAACCTGAAAAACTTGTCAAGGGGGCCAGGGCCTTCATTGTTCTCATAGGAAGAAGATTGTCCCCTACTGTTATCTGTCTGGTCTATGGACTGGATTCCACATCTGCGAAGAGATGGCTTACATTAGGTAAAAGGGGCGGGATAGGGAAACTTTGCTTGTGAATATCTCTCAAACCATAAAGGTTTGAGAGATAAGACTTATATCGTTCTTAATGTTTTTTTTAATGCCTACAAAATAAAATAAAGGTAAAACGAAGTATTACTATCCCTTTAAGTGTTACTATTCCTTTAACCCTCTGAGTGTCATAGGGGTACACAATGCATTGCCTACCCCTCTGGCAATCAAAAGGTTAAAGCAAAACTTAAAACAGCTTAACCCTTTGAGTGCCAGAAACGTACTCAACGCATTGTGTTGGGTACCTCTTTGGCACTCAAAGGGTTACTTAACAGTGTATATACATTTTGTACAAGTACATAGTATGTAAAGTCAAACTGTCTATAATTCTGTTTTTTTTTTTTTTTTGTATTGGGAGGTGTGGCTTAGTTGGTTCACCCTTTCAGTGCCAGAGGGATGTTAATTAAGTGACTCTGAAGCCAAGACACAGGCTGTTAAGTTGTGAAAACCTGGTTCAATTCCTGTGTTTGATCCTTGTTACATTAGGCAAGTCACTTTATGTCCCTGTGACTCGGGCACTAAAACATAGATTGTAAGGACAGGAACTCACTGTGCCTAAGAAATGTATAAAGGTACCAGGTAACCTCATTCCATTATGGTCTATTGCCCTGCTGTTGGCTAGTAACAGTGTGTTATTACCCTTATAATAGCATGTAATATCTTATTAAAAAAGTACAAGGTCATCAGCTTGGCATAACCTGGCATAAAATCACCATACTATACTGCTGTAAGTCCTTCTGTTAAAAAATTAAGCACCACTTACTCAGAGTGTAGATCTCCTTTAAAACCCTTTTGTGTGACAGAGAAGTATCCAGTGCATTGCAATGCAATGTGTTGCATTCCTCTCTGACACTTAAAAGGTTAAAGACAAGAGTAGTGTGCAAGGTGGTGCTTCTCAATGTGATTATGTCAGTCCCCAGGGGAGACATGGGCAAATCCAAAGCTACTAAAGACCCAGTGGTCCCGCTAACTCCTTTTACCCATTGTTCCTTATAGCAGATTAGGCTCCTTAGGATGTTTTTTTGTACTGTCCCTCTTTCTCTATGGCCTCTGCTCATTATTTGAGGCCTGCCAAACAGGAACCTGTTCAGGTGCATATTTCCTCAATTAGTCATTTCCTCTCCTCTATCAAGGGGTTCTTAGATTCTGGTCCATGGATGGTGTGGTGTGAAAGGAGATACCCCCATTATTTGCAATTGTACCTCTGAAGAAGGCAAAACTGATATAGATTACTTAGATTTGGCCTTCTCTGTTGGGTCTCCTATGAGTAAGAACCCTACTCTACCACATAATTTCTTATTCGGGCTATTTTAGAGACTCTTAAGGTATCGGAGGCTTTCAATTCTAGTTCCTCTTACCAGGATATTTTTAAGAGATTTAAGGAGGAGGTTGTGGTTATTTTTCCTCCTTGGAGCAATAGCTTATAGAGGAAGAGAAAAAGCTTGACAGGAGGTTCTTCCTTAACCAGCGTATTTCCCTTATACCCTTTTTCCCCTAAGGCTTTATGGCAGTGGGCCATTCCTCCTGAGGTAGATACCCAGTTTCTTAACTTGCAAAGAATACTGCTTTGCTTCTGGCAGATTCTGCAGCTCTCAAGGATCAGGTGGACAAGGCCTGGATTTGCCTTTGAAGGGGAGTTTTGCGGCTTCTGGTTCTGTTCTGTGCCCTACTTTTGCCATTGCATGCGTCACTAGGGCTATGGAGGTCCTGGGGGAACCAGCTTCTGGATGTCGTCTAAGTGGACACACCAAAGGGTGGGGATCTAGTAGTCCTTATTGCTAAGATCCTTGAAGTTAATGCTTACCTCACTGAAACTGGTTTGGATGTCGCTAAGCTTACTTCATAGGCCTCGGCTTTCTCTGTGGCTGTGTGTTTCACTTTGTGGTTTATTATCCTTCAAGAGATCCTTGGTACCTCTTCCAGAAGCTGTTTGGCTCAGATTTAAGCGAAGGTATATGCCATGCTTGTGGAAGAAAATGTTCCTTATTGCCTCAGGTTACTCCTAAATGTTAATTTCTCTGTCATCCAATAGAGGTTACTGGTAACTGTAGGTAGGCGATCAGCCCCTTTAAATGGGCAGGAACAATTCTGAGAAGTGACTGCTGGGTGGAGCCTACCTCCTCTCCTTAGCTTGTTTCTAGCCCATCCCCAACCACTAAGATTTGTTCCTTGGTCTAGACCAGTGTTTCTCAACTCCTGTCCTCAGGACCCACTAACAGGCCAGGACTTAGAGATTTCTCTGCTAGAGCACAGGTGTGGTGATCAGAGGCTCATTCACATTGATTAACTCTCCTGTGCTCTAACAAGGAAATCATCAAATCCTAGCCTGTTAGTGGGTCTTGAGGACAGGAGTTGAGAAACACTGGTCTAGACACAAGGCAAGAGAACAGTTCTGCTGTAGTTTTTAGCTTTTTTATTATTTTTCTGTTAGATATGGGATACCACCATTAGGCAGATTACCATCACTGACAATTCCCATCACCCAAATGTGGATAGCTCAGTTTACCAGGTGCTTTTGTGGACCTAAGCCCTGGGAGGAAAATCTTGGCTGCAAGTTCTTTCCCCAAGAGTTGCCACTGAGACTTCTTCTTGATATATGGTAATCTGAAGACAGAAGATCTGCTGAAAAAGGTGAGAACCTTTTGAGTGCTGAGGTCCACATGTCCTATGCTTCCCCTTTGTACTGGGGTGAATTTATTTATCATACACACTGTTTTGTGGGTGTTTTGATACTTTGACCGTTTGACTCTGTGAGGCTAAACCTAAGACGAAGGACACTGGGGCATCTGCCCCCCATTGCTCATTGTTCCTCTTGTCACTTAAGGTTACCTAGAGAATATTCAGGTCATGTTTGCCCAGCATGCGCTGCTGCCCCTGAATCCCCTGCAGGGGCCTCCAGCCATGCACTAGAGCCAGTATGGATGCAAGAGTTTAAGGCTTCTACCAGGGACCTCCGGTCCACCTTAGAACTACTTCTATATACTTTACAGGGGGTCTTCCACTCGTTGCAGGCCCTCGCCCCTATCAGGTCTTCCCTGCCTAAAGCGCCAGGTGTACCTGATGTGCCTGACTCCTCTGAGGACAAATTATTGGTGGACTCTGATGATGATGATGACTGTTCAGCTGTTCCTTCATCTCAGTTTTTTGGGGACCCCTTTGAAGTTGACCCCATTCCCTCGGCTGAGGGCCTGATCAGGGCTGTGTTGACCACCCTAAACATTCCCTTGGTGCAGGAGGTTTCGTCTGACCCCTCTGATTTGTTCCAGGAGCCTGTTAGACCCCATACTTGTTTTCCACCTAACCCCAGCATTGACCAGTTGGTGTCTGAGGAGTGGAAGTTTCCAGACAGGAAACCATCTGTATCTAGGAAGTTTGCTAAGCTTTACCCGTTCACTGAAATGGCCATTACGCAGTGGGTATACCCCCCTAAGGTGGATGCCCCTGTTTCCAGGCTTTCTAAGTCCACTGGTCTGAAAGACTGGACTGGCAAGAAGCTTGAGAGCTCTCTCTAGGCTATTTTTGCGACGGCTGGTTCTGCCCTTTGTCCTGCATTTGCTGCAGCATGGGTAAATAGAGCTGTGGCTGTTTGGACTGAACAGCTCACTTTAGCTGTCCGTCAGGGGGCCCCTACTGCTGACATGTTGCGGCTTCTCGCCAACATTGCTGAGGCTCAGCATTATGTTTCTGCTGCCCTATTTGATGCTGTGCGTATGGTAGCCAGGACATATACCATGTCTGCGGTAGCCAGACGTGCTCTTTGGCCCAAGGTCTGGTCTGCTGACACGACCTCCAAGAGGGCTCTCCTGTCTTTGCTCTTTCAGGGCACCTCCCTGTTTGGGCCTGACCTCAAGGATCTGATCAGCGAGGCCACTGGAGGGAAGAATACTCACCTGCCAGTGGTCCTGAGGAAGAAGGCACCTGTTAAAAGGAATCGTTTTTTTCTTCCCTTTCAGGCAGACTCGCACCAAGTGACCCAGACGGTCCCTCAGGTACCACGCTCCTCATCCAAGCCTAAGCAGCAATGGAGGCCCAAGTATCGCACTGAGCTAGTGAGGCAGTCTGACACTCTTTTTGTGATTCCTGAGGGTCCCAGGGCAGGGAAGCCTGCTTACAAGGTAACCATTGCTTCTTGGACCAAGTCCACAATTCGTAAGGCTTACAAACTTTGGAAGAAGCCTGTTCCCTTCAGGGTCACAGCTCATTCTATTGGGGCGTCTTGGGCCTACAAAAATCAGGCCTCAGCTGATCATTTATGAAAGGCGGCCACTTGGTCGTCTGTGCATACTTTTTCTAAACACTATTCTGTGGATGTGCTGGCATTGGCTGATGCAAGTTTTGGGAGGAAGATCCTGGAGGCAGCCTTGCCTGTCTAGGATCTCTTTAGTCTCTCGGTACTCTTTCACTTTTGAGCCCTGTTGGCTGTAGTTCAGTATGCTGTGTAACAGTTCCTGGGGTTTGTTTTACCACTGTTCAGTGTCCGTTGACACTTTGCGCTTATTGTTGAGCTCGTCATGATCTGTAGGTGCTCTGGTGACTTTGGGAGGCGTGTGCCTGGTCCTTGCCTTTCTTCCCACCCTGGAGAACTTAATGGTTGGACATCCCACAGTTACCAGTAACCTGTATTGGACGACAGAGAAAATAGGATTTTAGTCTTACCTTTTAAATCCTTTTCTCTTAGTCCGTACAGGTTACTGATCTCCCACACTGCCAAGGGACCACGCTTGGCTCTCCTGTGGCAGAACGTGGGGGTCCTTTCGGGTTCATGCTCACAGGAGTCTTCCTTTACCTTCTTACTACGTAGTCAATAGTTAGTCTTAAAATGTTACTGGTTGGGGATTGGCTAGCTGCAAGCTAAGGAGAGAAGGTAGGCTCCACCCAGCAGTCACTTCTCAGAATTGTTCCTGCCTATTTAAAGGGGCTGATCGCCTGCCTAAAGTTACCAGTAATCTGTATGGACTAAGAGAAAAGGATTTAACAGGTAAGACTAAAATCCTGTTTTTTCCATGAAAGAGGTGTGGCTTTTGTTCACTCCCAGGGTATCTTTCCCCATCGACCCAGTTGCATCCCATTTCAAAACCCAAGCAGCCTTGGGCAGGCAAAAAGCCCATGCAGAAGCCCAAAACTGACAAACTCACTGTTTTACTTGCAGATGCCTGGTACATCACAGGCATTTGGAGGTTGTCTCTGTTCTTTTCATGGTGCATCGGCTGTTTCTGTAGCGGACCAGTGGTTTTTGTGGTTAATTTTGGAAGGGTACCACATATATTTTAGGTACCTTCCTTCTCATCATTTCTTCATGTCCAGTTCCTCATCATCCCGAGTGAAAGTGCCTATTTTTGGTTGCTGTGACTCTGCTAGATAAGCAGTTGTTAATACCAGTTCTTTTACCGGAAAGATTCACAGGGTTCTACTCCAGTCTTTTCATAGTCTCCAAGAAAGAAGGCAGATGTTGTCCTATTCTGGACTTCAAGCGCTTCAAGTTCAGGGGGTTTCTGGCATCCCTAGACATAAGACACCCGTCTTTACATTCCTTTCAATGTTTACTGTGGTTTGTTTCCCAAGGCAGTCATTTTCAGTGTTGCCATCTGCCCAGCGGATATTCATAATGGTTATGTCAGTCATAGTGGCTCACATCCACGCTCAATAGATTTTTTTTTTACTCCCTATCTGAAAGACATTTTACTAAAGGCTCCTTGTCATATGTCCATTCTTAAGCAACACAATTGGGCTCTCAATCTGAAGAAATCATTCTGTTCCTGTCCCAGGCCCTTCACTTTCTTGATAAGAGATTCAACACACTCCAGGGGAAGAGTTATCTACTGGATGACAAGATTTGGTAGTTGTCTGTCCAGGTGACTCATGCTGTATCCTGGCCATTTGCGACACCCCATGACTATATTAAGGTACTAGACTACCTAGTCTGTCTTCTGAAAGTAGTTCTGTTTGCTCAGTTTCACATGCTGGTGCTGTGAATTGGTCCAGACAACATTTACACCATTCCAGTGTAATGTCACTGTCTGACAAGATGAAAGCGGAACTTCACTGGTGGCTTCAGAGTCCTCATCTGACCTTGGGATTAACCTTGGGTCATAGTCACGATAGACATCATCCTGACAGGCAGGGAGCTACTCTGGATCATTGGATGGTGCAGGGCCTTTGGACTAAAGCAAAGACCTTCTATCCATAAATGATCTGAAGTTTTGGGCAATTAGGCTAGCTCTGCAGCATTGGTCTCAATCCCTCCAGACATTTGACCACGTGGGCCGAGATTCTCACGTTGGTGGAGGGTCACGTGCAGGCTCTCTCTTCCATTCACATTCCAGGCAACATTGTTGCTGACTTTCTCAGTTGTCAGCATCTTGATCCTGACAATCGGAATCTCAGAGCATATTTCCTAAAGTGGACCTTATGGCTTCTTGGCTGATCCACAAGGTTCCTCGCTTCTGTGCCAGGTCCCAGTATCCTTTAACTTTTGAGGTTGATGTAATGGTAATTCCATGGTGCTTTCCTCTGGTGTATGTGTTCCCTCCAGTTCCTCTGATTCCCAGAGTGCTGAGGAAAATCATAATGGAGCCCACTTATGTTATTCTCATTGCCCCTTTTTGGCCACCGTTGTGCCTGGCTTTCATATCTTTTCAGTCTCTCTGTGGAGGAGCCCTTTCAGCTCCCTCCACATTCAGACATTTTGTCTCAGGGTCCACAATGCCATCCACACGTGGAGAAGTTGCTTTTGATGCCTTGGGTCTTGAGGTCATCATCTTGAGGAGGACTGTTTTTTCCCTGTTGTCCAATATAGGTCACTGGTAACTCTGGGAAGGCAACTGCCCCTTTAAGTAGGCAGGAAACAATTATTGGAAAGAAATTCAGGTTGGAGCCTTCCTTCCCTCCTTAGCTGGTCACCAGCCAATCCCCATTCAGTTAGATTGTTTCCTAGAACAGGAAAGGCAAGAGAAACAGTTTTTAGTTATATTTATTGTTTTCTGTTAGATATGGAATACCACCCGTTAGGCCGATTACCATTACTGACATTCCCAAGTTGGATAGCTCAGTTTCCAGGTGCTGTTGTGGACCTATCAGCCCTGAAGGGGAAAATCTTGTATAGCATGTTTTTTTTCCCTAGTTGTTGCCCACTGAGGCTTCTTCTTTATCCATGATAATCTAAAGACAGAAGACCTGCTAAAAAGGTGAGCAACCCTTTGAGTGCTGAGGTCTACTTGTCCCATGCTTCCCCTCCACACACGGGTCTCCTTTGGAGCTCCTACTGCATAGTCCTGCACTCATTGGATTTATCTGTATGTCTGCTGGGGTTTGGAGCAACTGGGTTTCTGTGGTAAATTTACCCTTTGTTTGCTGGTTTGGGCACATTTTGGGGGTTCATTACACTTTGCCTACCAGGTCCAGTGTTTATTCATTCATTTTAGTGTTTTCTACTGTGTTTTGCACTGTTCACACACTTTTTTAAACTTTTTGGTTTATTTGAGTACCGCATAGACACCATGCTCCATTCACCCCTATGGGACTTTACAGTTTGGGACATATCTCTGCAACTGCCCAATGTAACGACTTCAGAGAATGCTCATTTTGTTTGTTCTGTCATCTGGTTCATAGTATGTTGCGGGGCTCACGGGGCTTCGATCACTTTTCGGGTTACTTGTCAGGGAAAACTACATTTCTCATGAGCGCTTGCTTCACGTGCTTGTTTCTGATTGGCACCTGTCGCAGGCGCCATTTCCTTCACTTTCTTTAATAAGTATCCTACACAGGGCTTGGACTCTCCCGCTCTTCTCAGCAGATTAACCCTTCACCTGCCTGATGAGTGTACTTTAGCTATTTCTGGGGTGAAATTCTTAATCATGAACACTGTATTTGGGTATACCCTGTACTTGCAGACATTTGAACACTGTGAGGATGTCACCTCCATTGGAACTTGGGGCCAGACCTAAGACTAAGGATACTGGGGTGTTTGTGACCCCCATTGCGCATTGCTCCTCATGTCAGTCAGGGTTTCCTAGAGAATACTCAGGTCATTTATGCCCTTCATGTTCTGCTGCCCCTGCATCTCCCCCAGGGACCTCCAGCCATGTACTAGAGCCAATATGGATGCAGGAGTTTAAGGCCACTACTAGAGACTAAAGGGCTACCTTACAACTCCTTCCATCCCAATTGCAGGGGGTCTTCCAGTCCTGACAGCCCCCTACCCTTACTAGGTCTTCCCTATCTAAGGCGCAGGGAGTACCTGATGTATTGGATTCCTCTGAGGAGGAACTGTTGGTGGACTCGGATGAGGGTGAATGTTCTGCGGTGGTATCTTCCCAATTCTTTGGGGACCCTTATCCCTCTGCTGAGGACCTGATCAGGGCAGTGCTAACTACGCTGAACATTCCCTTGGTTTTTGAGACTCCTAAGGACCATTCGGATATATTTCAGGAGTCTAAGAAGCAGTGTACCTGTTTTCAACCTAATCCCCCACTCTTGACCACCTTGTGTTAGATGACTGGAATCCCCTGACTCTGTGTCTAAGAAGTTTGCTAAGCTGTATCCCTTCTCTGAAGCAGCCTTAGTTCATGGGTTCACCCCCCACCCTAAGGTAGACGCCCCAGTTTCTAGACTTTCTAAGTCCACTGTTCTGCCGTGACAGATGCATCTGTCCTTAGGGATTGGACAGACAGGAACTTGAGGCCTTTCTAAAGACCATCTTAGCTACTGCTTGCACTTCATTGCATCCTCATGCTGCTTGGGTGTACAAGGCTATTGCCGTTTGGACTGAGCAGCTGACTCTGGCTGTCCATCAGGATGCTCCTACTGCTGACATGTTGAAGGTACTAGCCAACATCTCTAAGCTCAGCATTATGTTTCTGTTGCTATCTTTGACGCCATCTGGTTGGTGGCTAGGGTTTCTACCATATCCCTGGTAGCCAGACGGGCTCTTTGGCTCAAGATCTGGTCTGCTAACACTACCTATAAGAAAGCCTTACTTTTGTTACCTCTGTTGCCTTTGGAATTGTTTTTTTTGTCCCTTTCAGGTTGAGGAGCGAGCCACAGACCTGGTGGTTCCCCAGCTCCTCATCCCTCCTCCAAGCCCAAACAGCAATGGAGGTCCAGACAGTCCTCCACCAAGCCCAAGGCTTCCAAACCTCCTTCGGCATGACTCGCCAAACCCCGGTCCCCACGAGCCAGTGGGTGACAGTTTGCGCCACTTCTTCAGTGTCTGGACAGACACCGTGGTGGATCTGTGCGTTTTGCAGGTTGTCTCAGAGGGATACAGGATTCCTTTCACCTCTCTTCCTCTGTTCAGGTTCTTTCCTTCTCATACTCCTGAGGGAGTGGAGTGGCTCTGTCTCTTCAACGGCACAATCCAGACCTTTTTAGACAAGGAGGTTCTGGAGCCGGTTCCTGAACCGGATCGAGGTTGGGTTTCTATTCGGATCTGTTTGTGGATTCCAGGAAAGACGGCGACTGACGTCCGAATTTGGACCTCAAGAATCTCAATTCCTTCGTGGTCAAGACTCATTACCACCAGGTGTCCCTCTGGACGGTGATCACAGCCATGTTTTCTGGGGAATTTCTTGCTTCTCTGGATCTTCGGGATGCATACCTGCATATCGCCATTCATCCAGTGAGCCGGCAGTACATCAGGTTTGCTTACGACCAAGGGCATTTACAGTTTTCTGCTCTTCCCTTTGGTCTGACTATAGCTCCCCAGGTCTTCAATCGCGTCCTGGGTGCCTTAGTGTCAGTCCTCCACAGGGGCGGCATCAGAGTCACTCCATACATGGACGACTTGCTACTGAAGGCCTCCTTACCGGAACTCCTTTGTCAGCAGGTCAAGGACTGCATTCATGCATTCAGCCATCATGGATGGATCCTTAACATGGACAAGTTGAATCTGGTACCATCACAGAAACTGGTCTTTCTGGGCCTTCTCTTCGACACCACACAGCGCATGGCTTTTCTCACAGACTGGGTGGCTCACCAGATCACTCACGAGGTGTCTGCTGTTCTGGCTTCCAATCCAGTTCTGGCCAAGAAGTTAACCTCTGTGGTGGGGAAGTTCATATCCTCCATAGAAGCGGTTCTGTTTGCCATGGCTCACACCAGGGAACTTCAGAGGTTTGTGATCCAGGTGTGCAAGGGCATGCCGGACCTACTGAAGATGTCAGTGTCTTTTCCTCTTCACGAGGAGCTGTGTCTGTCATGGTGGCTCAACCTCTCCATTCTGCTGAAGGGCATACCCTTCCTGGTTTTCTTGCTTGGAGCTTCTGGCAATATTTCATGCTCTCTGGTACTGGACGTTCTAGCTGGAGGGATGCCCAGTCAGAGTCCTGTCCGACAACGCCATGGCTGTGGCTTATATCAACAAGCAGAACAGAAAGTCTCGCAGCTTGGTTGGAGGTCAGAGCTATTTTATCTTGGGCAGAACATGTTCCTGCCATAGCCACTGTTCATATTCCTGGAGTAGACAACGTTCTAGCAGACTTCCTAAGTCAACACACAGTGGACAGCGGAGAGTGGGAACCTGCATCAAGAAGTGTTCGACCTCAATGTACATAAGTGGGGCCTTCCTTGCATCGACCTGATGGGGATCAGACACAATCGGAAGGTCCCGTTATTCTGCTCCCGCTGGAGGGACCCTCTAGCTCTGGCAGTGGATGTCATGGCAATCCCATCGCACTTCCCTCTAGCGTATATCCTTCCTCCCATTCCCATGCTACACAGAGTGTTGTGGAAACTGCTTCTGGAACATTCTCCAGTCGTTCTGATTGCTCCGTACTGTCCTTGTCAGGTTTGATTTCCAGAGCTTCTGGATCTCTCTGTGACAGAGCCCTTTCGGCTTCACCTCCGTCCGGATCATCTTCTACAGGGGTAGCTGTGGAAGGAGGATGTACATCGTCTGGGTTTGACGGCATGAAAATTGAAACCTCAGTGCTGAAGAAGAAGGGTTTCTCTTTGGGTGTGGTGGCCACTATGCTTAGTGCCCGCAAGCCTGTTTCCTCTATGGTGTGCCATAAAATCTGGTCCGCTTTTCTCTCCTGGTGTGCAGATGGGGATCTTTCCCAGGAATAAGATCTTCTGACGGTCCTGTCCTTTCTACACGATGGAGTGGATAAGGGCCTCAGCTTGAGTTCCCTTAAAGTTCAGACCTCTGCGCTCTCGGTTTTCTTTCAGAAACGCATTGCTATCCTTCCAGATGTCAAGGTTTTCTTTCAGGGCATTGCTCATGCTCGTCCTGCCTTCAAGAATCCTACTTCTCAGTGGGATCTTAACTTGGTTTTGGGCGTGCTTCAGCGCCCTCCATTTGAGTCCTTGGCTAATATTCCTCTGTGTTTGCTGACTTGGAAGATGGCTTTTCTTCTGGCGATAGTGTCTGTTCGCCGAGTCGCTGAATTGCATGCCCTGTCTTGTAAACCACCCTTTTTGGAGTTTCACAAAGACAAGGCAGTTCTTCGCATTTCACAGGTGTCTCTCCCGAAGGTGGTCTCTGAATTCCACATTAATCAAATAATCGTGGTGCCCTCTTTCTGTCCTGACCCTACATCTGACAAGGGAAAGGATCTTCACTTGTTGCCTTAAGTTCTATGTGCACCGCAGTGAGTCTGTTTGTCAGTCTGGAGCACGTTTTGTCATTCCCGAAGGACCCAGGGCAGGGAGACCAGCATCCAAGGTGACCATACCTTCTTGGATTAAGTCTATTGTTCGTAAGGCTTATGAATTGAGGAAGGAGCCTGTTCCATTTCGTGTCATGGCTCATTCCACCAAATCTATTGAGCATCTTGGGCTTACAAGAATCAGGCCTCATCTGATCAGTTGTGCAAGGTGGCTACTTGGTCATCTGTGCACACCTTTTCTGAACATACCGTGTTGATGTGCTAGTATCGGCTGATGCCAGCTTTGGGGAGAACGATCCTGGAGGCAGTCTTGCCTGTCTAGGGTCTTCTTCAGTACATTTAGTACTCTTTACCTGTTGAGCCCAGTTGGCTCTAGTTCTGTGTGCTGTGTTACAGTTCCTGGTGTGTTATACCCCAGTTTTTGTGTCAGTTGACACTTTGTTTGTTGTAGGGCTCCTTTATGATCTGGCGGTTCATATGTGCTCTGGTGACTTTGGGGAACCTGCGTTTGGTCCTTGCCTTACTTCTCACCTCTGGGAAACTCGGTGTTTGGACATCCCAAAGTTACCAGTAACCTATATTGGACTACAGAGAGAAGAGGATTTTAGTCTTACCTGTTAAATCCTTTCCTCTTAGTCCATATAGGTTACTGGTCTCCCACCCTGTCAAGGGAGCATGCTTGGTTCTCCTGTGACCGAACGAGGGAGTGTTTTCAGTTTCATGCTCACAGGAGTCTTCGTTTTCCTTCATGCTACTTAGTCAATAGTTAGTGTATCAATCTAACTGGATGGGGATTGGCTTGTGACCAGCTAAGGAGGGAAGGAAGGCTCTACCCTGCATTGTTTCCTGCCTACATAAAGGGGTGGCCACCTTCCCAAAGTTGCCAGTAACCTATATGGACTAAGAGAAATGGATTTAACAGGTAAAACTAAAATCCTCTTTTTTTCTCACTCCATCATTGCTACCTTGCTTCAGGCTCAAAAGCCAGTTTCTTCCGAGGCATATTATGTTCTCTGTTCTATAAATGGTATGAGAATTGGGGGTTGTGATTGTGACCTTTTTGACTTCGTCATCTAGGCTTTTCTTCATGATGGTCTTCAGAATGGGTTTGGTCTTACTTACTTACTGTCCTTTTCCACGGGTGTGTATTGCCTTAATACCTGTTTTGCAATCTTTTGTCCAATGGGTGGCTTATGCCTACTCTGTCCTTATGGACCCCACACCTTAGTTGGATTTTAAAACATGGTTTAGGGAGTGTTTCAGAGGGCTCCTTTTTGAGCATTTGTCTTCGATTTCGCTGCATCTCTTAACACTATTGGCTATTGTCTTAATTTGGTGTGTGGCCAAACTTCAAGCTTCATCTTGTAAACCGCCCATTTTGGTCTTACATCCTGACAGAGTAGTTTTGTATGGTTTCTTGATAAGGTTGTTTCGGAGTTTCACATGAGCCTGGAAATTGTTCTTCCTTTTCTTTGACCAGCTCCGTGTAATGGGCAGGTCCCTGGAGTACTATGTTCATCACATGTAGCCTTTTGTTGTACCAGTTAATGTCAGCATGCCGTGCGGTTGTTGCTCGAGCGGCTGCATCCTTACTTCCTCAGCATCGCCGGCTCAGGCGGCTCAGCCACAGCCTCTCCGCCTTGTGGCTCAGCCACGTTCTGTCCTAGCCTCGCGGCTCCGGCATGTCAGTGTGCTGGTCCGCAGCGGGTGACATCACTTCTGGTGCGCACCTTTTTAAAGGGACCTACAATTTGGTGCTCCTCCTTCCTTTGGGGCAGGCCTTCATAAACTGCATGGACACTGGGCTCATTCACCCTTTTGTTGGTGTCAAGTGCAGTTCATTTGTTTGTTGAGTGCTCAGTGTATGACCTGGTCTGTCTGACTACCCTTTATGGTGCTGACCTGTGGTTCTGTCTGGCTATCTGCTCCGTGTATGACCCTGGCTTAGTCCGATAACCAATCTGGTGTAGATCTGTGGCTCTGGCTGACTACCTGTTGCGTACCTTGACCTTGGTTTGTCTAACCATCCTAGCTGGTGCTGACCTGTGGCTCTGTCTGACTACCCTCCATGTGGCCTTCTTTGTAGTCAGATATCCTGGTAGACTCGAGCGTCACTAACTGCAGGAGTGAGTCAGTAGTTGCCCTGGTTGTCTTCCTTTGCGTGAGACAGCCTTCCCATCACTGACTGCAGGAGTGAATCAGTAGTCTCCCTCGTTGACTTCCTTTGTTTGAGACGGCCTTTGCCTCCCTGGAATCTCTGTGGATGCTATGGTATATGTCTGTGGTTCCTGTGTTCCACATAGGACATAATTGAAAAGTGGATTTTTATGTCCTTACTGATAAATCATTTTTCTTAGTACGTTTGGAATACGGGACTTCCCTCCCTGGAGAAAAACCACTGTGTTCTGAGTAGGGGTGTCTTTTTGTGTTCTGTGTTCAGGGGATTCCCTGTTTTGTTCCAGTTAGGTTTATTTTCTTTCTATTGGCTTTGCTATATATCAAACTGTCCTTGTCAGGGAGGGGTGAAGTGGGACAGAGTGGGAGTATCCACCTCAGATAGCATTTTTGGAAGTGTCTTGCCCTCCTGAACGAGGGGACTTCACCCCATGGTTTCTGTGTTCCACTTGGTATAAGAGAAAAAAATTCCCTTATATGACTCTTTAAGATTCCTTCATCTAGATGTCTCTAGAAGGAGGAACTCTCACCGGATCTGTTCAGTAAATCAGGGATAGTGTAACAATTTGCCTCTCGCCCTGTTAAGTAAAAGATTAGAGGGAGGGAATTTAAGGAGTTTATTCTCTCCATTTCATTCATATTCATAGGGTTAAATTAATTTGAACACAGTTTTCTCTCTCTCTCTCCCTCCCTCTCTCTCTCTCTCCCTCTTTCTTTCTCTCCCTCTCTCTCTCCCTCTCTGTCCCCCTCGCTCTCCCCCCTCGCTCTCTCTCTCCCCCTCCCTCACACCCCCTCTTTTCCCCTCATCTGACAGCTGGTGCCTGAACATTGTGATGATGCCAAGCTCAGGCTCCAGGTGTGGGAGGAATCCATTATTGATGTGGTGGCAGAATTTGTTCTATGCCAGCAACATGAAAATTACAGTCATGTGAAAAAGTATGTACACCCTCTTTGAATTATATGGTTTTACATATCAGGGCATAATAACAATCATCTGTTCCTTAGCAGGTCTAAAAATTAGATAAATACAACCTCAGATGAACAACAACACATTAAATATTACACCGTGTCATGATTTATTTAACAAAAATAAAACCAAAATGGAGAAGCCATGTGTGAAAAACTAAGTACACCCTTACTACTTCCATAGGAATTAAGATGCTAAGTAGCAGACAGGTGCTGCTAATCAAATGCCCTTGATTAATTGATCATCAGCAAGTGTGACCACCTCTATAAAAGCTGGTGTTTTAGCAGTTTGTTGGTCTGGAGCATTCAGGTGTGTGGTAACACAATGCCAAGGAGGAAAGACATCAGCAGTGATCTTAAAGAAGTAATTGTTGTGCCCATCAATCTGGGCAGGGTCATGAGGCCATTTCCAAACAATTTAAAGTCCATCATTCTACAGTGAGAAAGATTATTCAAAAGTGGAAAACATTCAAGACAGTTGCCAGTCTTCCCAGGAGTGGACAACCCAGCAAATTCACCCCAAGGCTGGACTGTGCAATGCTCAGAGAAATAGCAAAAAAAACCAAGAGTTACTTCTCAGACTGTACAGGCCTCAGTTAGCATATTAAATGACAGTACATTCAGAAAAAGACTGAACACGTATGATTTGTTTGTAAGTATTGCCAGAAGAAAGGCTCTTCTCTCTAAAAAGAACATGGCAGCATGGCTTAGGTTTGCATAGTTGCATCTGAACAAACCACAAGACTTCTGAAACAATATCCTTTGGACAGATGAGACCAAAGTGGAGATGTTTGGCCATAATGCACAGCACCACGTTTGGCGAAAACCAAACACAGCATATCAGCACAAACACCTCATACCAACTGTCAAGCACGGTGGTAGAGGGGTGATGATTTGGCCTTGTTTTGCAGCCACAGCACCTGGGAACCTTGCAGTCATTGAGTCCACCATGAACTCCTCTGTATACCAAAGTATTCTAGAGTCAAATGTGAGGCCATCTGTTCGACAGCTAAAGCTTGGCTGAAATTGGGTCATGCAACAGGACAATGATCCCAAGCACACCAGCAAATGTACAACAGAATGGCTGAAAAAGAAAATAATCAAGGTGTTACAATGGCCCAGTCAAAGTCCAGAGCTTTCTTCAATGTACTACCGTACACACTCACTGCTTTGGTGGTGGTGCTTCCAAACTCGCTTCTTCGCCAAGGTGTCTATCACAAAGAGTTGATCACTCTATCTTAAAGGGATAGTAATACTTCGTTTTAACTTTATTTTATTTTGTAGGCATTAAAAAAACATGAAGAATGATATAAGTCTTATCTCTCAAACCTTTATGGTTTATGAGATATTCACAAGCAAAGTTCCCCTCCCCGCCCCTTTTTCCTAGTGCAAGCCATCTCTTCTCAAATGTGAGTCTGGTTGTATGACAGGACAGATAACAGAAGGGGACAATTTTCTTTGTATGAAAACAATGAAAGCCCTTCCCCCCTTGACAAGTTTTTCAGCTTTTTCCATTATCTTAATTGAAGATTGTCCCTCTCTGCAGTCTACCTGGGCATTTCCCTTCTGATCTGGTTGAACAGGGAAGGGATACTTTGTTTGTGAATATCTCTTAAACCATAAAGGTTTCAGAGATAATACTTGTATCAATCTTCATGTTTTTTAATGCCTACAAAATAAAATAAAGTTAAAACGAAGTATTACTATCCCTTTAAGTATAAAACTTCACTTTTAATAAAACATATGTAAAATCTGACCTTTCAGTCTTCCATTGGGACTTTCATCAGGGATAACAGACTTAAATACCGTCTCCCTGGTCTGTCTTAAATATACTGTATTATCAAACTTGGTGCCGCGTGACGCCTATGTGGTTGTCATAACAACCTCAAGACGCCAAACCAGATCCAAATACACATACAGATACAACATTCATAGCCATCCTGAGAGTCAAAGTCCAGACCTCAACCTGATTGAAATGCGGGACCTTAAGAGGGCTGTACATAAACAAATGCCCGCAAATATCAATGAACTGAAGCAACATTGTAAAGAAGAGTGGGCCAAAATTCCTCCAGAATGATGTGATAGACTGATAAAGTCATACAGAAAACGATTACTTCAAGTTATTGCTGTTAAAGGTGGTTCTACAAGCCACTGAATCATAAGGTGTGCTTAGTTCTTCACACATTGCTTCTCCATTTTTGCTTTATTTTTGTTAAATAAATCATGACATGGTGTAATATGTCATATGTTGTTGTCCATCTGAGGTTGTATTTATCTAATTTTTAGACCTTCTGAGGAACAGATGATTGTTATTATGCCCTGATATGTAAAACAATAGAATTCAAAGAGGGTGTACTTTCTTTTTCACACGACTGTAATTTTGACGTTGATGGCATAGAACAAATTCTGCCACTACATCATTTTCACATAACTGTATATATTTATTTAGAACTGTGCAGGGACCACCAGATTATATCTCATACCAGTGTAGTAAAAACTAGAACTACTTATAAAGTTTGTGTGTTGTGCTGATTTCATGATACACACCATATACATACAAAGTAAATGTATGTGTGTTTGCCCCATAGATCTGTATAGTAGTTGGCACCCTGAATTTGGCAAATGGAAATGGCTCATTGATAACCTGACCATTATTGAATTTGTGAGTGGGGAATGTACAGAGTATTTCCTTGTACATTTATCCATTCACCTTCTGATGAATTCCAGCCTTAAAGTGTGTGTAGCAGTGAGTGGGTTTTGCACTGCTCATGGCAAGTAATGGTGTATTGCCCTGCTGGTGGCATGTACTACTGTATTTCTCTGCTGGTGGAATGGAAAGGTGTACTGCCCTGCTGGTAGCATGTAGTGCTATATTATTCTGCGGTTAGCAAGAAATTGTGTAGTACCTTCTGGTGGCATGTAATGCTGTATTTTTCCATGCTCTTAACATATTATCCTGCATTGCTTTGCCAGTGACATGTAATGCTGCACTGAATAGTGGTTATGCCTTCTTAAATATCATATACCTCTAGTCAGCATTTGTAAAATGTTATTAGTGAACTGAGTTAACAAGTTTCTAAAATTAAAACCAATACAAAAAGTAAATAATAATGATATAAAAATATATATATTCTTAAGAGGAGTTCCTAATACTCATACCCTTCTGGAAATCAAAGGGTTAATGACCCAGCTGAAAATCCTCTCCTGTGTGGCATCCCTTCTGCTGAACTCCTCTTTAGTCTGGGGTGGGTAGCACTGGCCCTGTAGATGTTGTTGGACTACAGCTGCCAGCTCAGGCAATAGCGACTTCAAAGGGATAGTAATGTTTCATAATAAAAGCAGCTCTAATTAATCATCATGGTATTTAGGCTTTGGAGAGTGTTATTTCAATTCTGAGATGTAGTTCAAGAGTTATTCAATGACAAAGTATCCCCCTCCCACCCCTTTTACTGATGTAACACTGGTCAGCCAGATCAGAACGGAGGTGCACTGGTAGACTGCAGAGAGGGACAATCTGTCTGGTCTAGCAACCAGATTCCACATCTGAGAAGAGATGGTTTACACTAGGTAAAAGGGGCGGGAGAGGAAACTTTGCTTGTAAATATCTTTCAAACCATAAAGGTTTGAGAGATAACACTTATATCGTTCTTCATGTTTTTTTAATGCCTACAAAATAAAATAAAGATAAAACGAAGTATTACTATCCTTTGAAGACTATGGGGATTATAATTCAGTGAGTGTGGTGCTAAAGGTTGCTCACACTTATCTTTTGCCGATTATATGTTTATTCTTATGTCTCAAAATTTTTTTTTTTAAATACTTTTGATCAAAAATAATTATTGATGTAATTAGGCAATATCAAGGCATCTTCTATGCTTTATACATGCTTGGATGACTCCTTTAGACAATAGCAATCTGTTTCCTCTTCACTCTTGGGTGAGTAATGTAATTTATCATGTTCTACAGACAGAGTAAGTATGTTGATATATCCCAGGAGAACTATGGTGTCTAGGCAGTATTCCTTTTCTAAACTTGAGCAAATAGATTTGTTTCCTTACTGCTGATCTCTTGTGTATGGTCAGTAAATATTTCCTGTAAAAATAAAGTAATTTCAGGGTGGAAGAGAACAGTCTTATCCACAGTTTATCAGCATTATCTGTACTGATAGAAGATTATTGGACGGTGTGCTTTTCTGAGCAGCAGATCTTGCTCTTCAGCCTTGAATCAGTAGCATTTCATATAGGGATGCATTCTGGTAGCTAAAAAGGTACAATTATGGGGCAAAGCAACTGCATCATGAAGAAAAATAATAATTCTCATAATTCGTGTTGATTTAAATTGTGTTTATCCCCTTGAATGCTTTGAAGGTCTCTCAATCATTCAAGAATTGCAAAGTCCCCTTTAAATCAGTGGGAATTTTAATTTGACCTTCAATTTACAGTTGGTTGGTTCCAAGATTGCTCATTGTTATCTTCCTTAGTACTGTTCTTAACCCTTTGAAGGCAGAGATATCCAACGCACTGTGTTGGAAACCTGTCTGGTACTCAAAGGGTTACTGTGTTTCTTGGGGAGAGCAGACTTTTTAACCCCCTGGATGCTTCAGTGCATAATATGTACTATTAAATATAAGTTCCAAACTTACAATAGATTGACACATTTTCAAGGTTACATTAACTTTATAGAATTGCTGTTGTCACAGTTAGGTTCCCAACACATTGCACTATAGCAGTGATTCTCAACTAGGGTGCCATGGCATTTTGGTGTGCCATGGATATCAACTTAGGGTGTCCTGTGTTTTCTATAAAGATTAACAAAAATGCATTTTTAAATAAAGATTTATAGAAATTGTTATGCACAATATGTTTAGTTATGGTGTTATGATTATAAGACCTAATAATACTGCGTATTTATATATTGTACCCTTCATTATGCCCTTGATAAAGTACATAAATATGTTAGGGGTGCCCTGAATGTTCAAGAGTACGTGTTAGGGGGTGCCCCAAGCAAAATAAGGTTGAGAACCACTACACTATAGGGAAAACTAAAAATTCCAATTGATTTAAATGGGGACTTTAACCCCTTGCGTTGGAGACCTCTCTAAAAGGGTTTAAAAACCCCATTTAAATCAGTGAGAATTTTTTTGAATTAAGAAATCTATTTGGGGGGGGGGGGTTGACTTTTGCCATCAGCCAAGATGGACACACACAGTGAATTCTGTTTAACCGGGTGGTTTTGAGCTTCTAATTGTGGTCTACTACTGCATCATCCTGATATTCCTTTCTGGGAAAGCCTTTTTACACCTCCCAGATGCCTTCTAAGGTGGTGATCTAAATCACAAAGCAACACTCCCTCACATCCTGGCTGAACTTGCATGCCAAAACCGCTTTGATGAACTGTGTGATGACGTGGCAGAGAGTCCTCCTGAGACTCGATGGTGTCTAGCTTTTGCTCTCTCATCTATGCACACGGTATATGCTCACAGAGCTACGATGATGGACCTGATCTTGCTGGTCTACCATCCTATATAATAATTTGCTAGGATGTTTGTCACGTTCAGGCAGTCTCTACTGTGCATGATTGCATTGCTTGAGTGAGGCGACACAAGACTGCATCACGTGAAGCAGTGAAGTAGTGGTATGCGTTTCACACTCCTCTGGCACTCAAAGGGTTAACATTACCCAGACCTTGGCCCATGCATACGGGCTTTTACACTAGTAATAAATAAAGACCTTGCAGAAGTGATCCAGCAGATCTTCTGTGATTTGTTTCAGAAGCCTGAACGGAACCTTATCAAGGTGGACACAGTCCACAGAGCGCTACTGAGGAGGTCTGCACAGAACCAGAAGCCTAGAGATGTGTTTTGCCTTCACATCTTCTCAGAAAAGGAGCATTTTAAAAAGAAGCAGATAGTTGGAAACAGTTGATTACAATGGAGAGCCTTTGCAAATCTTTAACACTATATCTGCATACACTCTACAACAGCGCAGGTTCTTGAAGCCTATGACGGAATATCTCTCAAGCCTCAAGATTAAATGCTGGTAGAGATTCCCCTTTTCGTTGCACGCGCAGTTTGATGGGAAATCAGCTATTCTGCGCTCCATGGAAGAAGCAAATGACCTCTGTTCGATGCTGCGCATCCCTCTTCTGCCTGCTAGCAGATCCTCCAAGGTGGACAGTGTCCGACAAGTTGCCCCCCCATGAGGCACTTCTTTCTTGGATGCCAAAATGGGCAGACGCACCCCGAACACCTGATGGCAGCGAAATGCCCCCAAAACAAACATGGTGGTCCTTCCCTCTCATCTAGGGTTATTGGTCTACTGTGGTATCCACCATAGCTGACCTTTTAGGTTTCCAGATCCCATTAGACCCAATTTTGCTATTGATTTCCTATCATGCACAATTCCAAGGAGAGTTCCACTCTTTTTTTTTTTCTTTTTGCTTTCAGCAGAAAGGTTGTGTGTCACTGTGCTGCCCTGTCATCCTCACGTCGACGTTTAGCCTGGTTTTCTAGAACCAACAGTTATAGGGATATGGAATGTCTACACTCCAACGCCAAAACACCATGGGCACCTTTCTGGAAACTTGGCTGCACTGGGACATGTCACCTTACAGCAAGCCTTCATCTATAGACTGGGCAGCTCTTACCTCTTATGTGAGTGCGAGATGATGATAATAATACAATTTCCCTTATAGTCCCCTCCCCCCCAGAGTTCCAGTTGGGATGCAGTATCCACTTGGTTGTTTCTCAAGCCAATGTGGCTGTCCATATAGATCTGCTTGAGCAACCAGAGGGTCCTCCCACCTGGGTCTTTCCTGCTTCATCTCATCTAGCACTCTTATCTCTCTTCTTCTCTTATTTTCTTCCATCCTGCAGCTCTACCTCCTGCTTCCTTTATCTGACATTTTGTGACTAAATTGATGGTTTTCACCTATGTGCCATAGCAGGTCCTGGGAGAGCTCTTCTCCATATGTCCTCCTTAATCTGTTGTTCAGGAGCAAAACAATAAACTGCTCCAATGTCATATGATATTTTCACTAATATTTGTCCTGTTTTCTTTATGCATTTTTGACACTACTTTGGTATGGGCCTTGGGACTTGCATGCCCTTGGCTTTTTGGTCTCTGTAATTTTCATATTCTGTTCAATAAGACAATAAATAAAAAAAAATCTGTTTAAAAGTGAGGAGAGGTGTAGGGAAGGGTAGTTACAAAGCTGCTGGTGAGGTGGTAGTTTAAGCACCAATCATCAGAATAAATAAAATATGTATTCTTTAGTAAAAATAGCTAATGCCACATGTAAGAGATTTGGGGAGCTCTTTGAAAATTGCCAAAGTTGTTATAAGGTGAAAGAGCCACTATAATGTTTATATTTTGTAGGTTAGTCTTCATCCTTCTCTTCTTATTCCCTTATGTGTAACCCAGTCTTGTCCCCAGCATTACCCATAATCAATGAAAAGATTCAGCCCTGTTCAGAACCAAACCAGCAGAATTTATTTCTCATGTATAGTACATTTTTTAAAATTGTATTGTGAAAAGTGAATACTTGTAATTCCTGGTAAACGTTTGCAGTTTATCATATTGCATGTGATTTTTAATTTATGTAATGTAGTTTATTTGTTAGTGTGTTCTGTGTTCATTTTGTTTATTTTTAATAAAATTGTTTCATTTCTCCTCTGGATTGATATTTGATTTGTCAGTATTATAAATGTCCCTCATCAACAAAATGCCATTTTGTTGAAGTGGAACATCATAATTTGTGTGTAGATGTGCTTATGCTGTATCAGATTAATGTGTGAATGAACTATTCTCAAATTTGAAAATCTGCAGTGGGTAGCAAAGATTCCTGTGGGATCTTGAATAGGAATAAATTGTAATTTTCTAAACTGACTTTCAGAATCTATTTTAACTCCTTGTGCTGGAGAAGTGTAGCATCCAGTGGGCCAGGTTTTGTAGTGGTACAGGTAAACCACTACAAATGATGATGTGTTTGTACCAAATATACTTATTGATTGTTGTTATGGAGCAAACTAACTGTACTGTAGGGGACAAGTAAGAAAAATCCTGTTTAATTGTAAGGGGGCTTTTAACCCCTAGATCACTAAATGTATTGGTTCTCAGTACATTGGAAACCTGTAGCATTCAATCCCCATTTCATCTTGAGTGTTAGAAGGGTGTTAACCCTTGCAGTACCAGTGGGGTACGCAACGCATTGCTTTGCAATGCGTTGCCTACACCTCTGGCACTGAAAGGGTTAAAAGCATTGAGCCACAATGCAGTGGACACCCCTTCTAGGATTCAATGGGTTACATCGGTGGTAATTTTTATTTGTTATTACGGACTATTGCAAAAGCCCATGTACACGAGCCAAGGTCCGGGTAATGTTAACCCTTTGAGTGCCAGAGGGGTACGCAACGCATTGCTGCAATGTGTACCCCTCTGGCACTCAAATGTTTAAGAGGCCGCTACCTCACTTCTCCACGCGATTCAGTCTTGCGTTGCCTCACTCACGTGATGCAATCATGCGCAATAGAGACTGCCCGAACGCAGTCAGAGTTTTAGGCAGTTTTATTGTATTAATTTCTGTATTGCGAGACCCAAAGGCTCTTTTCAGAGCCATTTACCCTTTCCTTTTCCTGTATTAACCCTTTCCCTGCCACTGATCACTGCATAAGCAGTGACCTTGCACAGCAGCACTTTTTTGCTGTCTATGCATTTTTTAGGGGTTATTTTTTTAGATTCAATTCTATTGTGAGACCCAAAGGCTCATTTAAGAGCCATTAACCCATTATTTGCTGTCCTTTGAAAAAGCGATAGCAAAAAGTATGTCAGGATCAGCCTGCTGTAGATCACTGCATAGGCATTGATCTATTATTTATAGTAATGTTCCAACGTTTTTATACCGCTGAGGAGACTTATGCCATCCTTGCCTCAGATTCTGAGGCTGCTGATTCAGGCTCCGACTTTTAACTAAGCACTGACCAGGGTCAATCATCTAGTGATGTATCTGTGGCTGCTAGGCCCCCTGCCAGAAGATGTGTTGCTCCAGCTGGTATTGCTGAAGAGGAGTGGGTAGCTTCTAATCTCCAAAGGCCAGATTCTGAGGCCACTGATTCAGGCTCTGACTTTGATCCTGGTCAGTGCTCAGATACATCATCTAGTGATGTATCTGTGGTTGCTAGGCTCCCTGCCAGAAGGAGATGTGTTGCTCCAGCTGGTATTGCTGAAGAGGAGTGGGTAGCGCCTAATCTCCAAAGGCCAGATATCCCACCTTTCACTGCAGATCCTGGCATCAGTCTTGATGTCACAGGATTTACCACCCTGCAGTTTATAGAGCTCTTTCTAGGGGATGATGTCGTGGGGAAAATTGTCTTCCAGATGAATTTATATGCCCAGCAGTACCCTACTGCTAAGCCACAATCTTTTTTGGCAAAGCAGCCATGGGCCCCCATTGATGTGCCAGAATTTAGCAAATTCTGGGCACTTATGATGCTGTTGGGCATCATCAAGAAGCCGTCCTTCCGCTCTTACTGTAGCGCTAGCCCCATCTGCTGTATCCCCTTTTACTCCCAGTGTATGTCTAGGCAGAGGTATGAAATGATACTTCATTTCATGCACTTCGCTGACAACAGCCTGTGCCCCCCTAGGGATCACCCTCAGTTTGACAGAATGTATAAGATCCGCCACCTGATTACCCACTTCGCTGCCAGGTGTGCAGAGGCTTATACACCTAAAAGGGATATCTACGTGGATGAATCCCTCATGAAATATAAGGGAAGGCTGGGATTCAAGCAGTATATTCCTTCCAAGCACTCCAGGTATGGAGTGAAAGTGTATAAGCTCTGTGAGAGCGAGAGTGGGTATACTTAGGCCTTCCAGGTGTATGAGGGAAAGGATAGCCACCTTGACCCTCCATGTTGACCAGAAGATCAGGGAACCAGTGGCAAGATTGTCTGGGACCTAATTCTCCCCCTGTTGAACAAAGGGTACCACTTGTATCTTGACAAGTGTCCCGTTGTTCAAGCTACTGTATTGTTTTGAAACAGCAGCTTGCGGTACTATTCGCAAAAACTGTGTAGGATTCCCAAAACAACTGGCACGCACCCAGCTACGAAGGGGGGAGACCTCAGCTCTGTGCCAAGAGGAGCTCTTGGCAGTCAAGTACAGAGACAAGAAGGATGTATACCTTCTCACCACCATCCACACTGAGAGGACTGTGGAGGTCTTTGTAAGAGGCAGAGCTGAGGTCACAAAGAAGCCAGTGTGCATCAAGGCTTATAACTGGCATATGGGTGGGGTTGATCTGGCAGATCAGCTGCTACAGCCCTACCTAATTATGCGGAAGACAAGTGTCTGGTACAAAAAGGTTGCAATTTATCTTATGCAAATTGCAACCTACAACACTTTTATACTGTACAAAAAAGCAAACCCCAGAATGAAACTGACTTTTTTTACAGTTTCAGCTCCAGGTCATTTCGGGGATTTTGTACCAAGATGCACCTGCTGCCTGGGCGGTGATGGGGGAAAGCAGAGTTGGGGCTACCCACTTTTTATTTTTAAAATTCCCCCTACTATGACACAGCAGAAACTTCAAAAAAGATGCAGAATCTGTTATAAGAGGGGGCAAAGAAAGGACACCACATTCTACTGCCCTGATTGCCCTAGACAACCTGGAATCTGCATTGATGACTGCTTCAAACGCTACCATACTCTGGTCCATTTTTAAATTTCCTTTACTGTTCCTGAGTTAATTTTGTTTTACTATTCTGAGTTATTTATTTATTTATTTTTACTGTTCCTGAGACTTTTACATGTAACTGCTCAATTTTTATGAGCAAGTTCTAAAATTGGTGCTGTATTTTATCAAAACCCCTGTCAAACCTATGCATGGGGGGCTTGGGTGTACTCAGAAGGTCTTGCAGAAAACAACCTGGGTGTTTTCTTGCAGTAACCTACAACAGCCCCCCAGAAATTACAGTCCAAAAGCAATGTGTGTGCAAAAATGAACATTGAAAAATTACCACCACACACGTTCTCCAATTTTTTTGGCTAAAACGGTTGCATCAAAAGCATCAAAACACTCCATATACAATACCTTGGGGTGTCCACTTTTCAAATATATACACATTCATGGCAATAAAACTGGGGTATGCAGTAGGCCCCAAACTAATGATCGGCCTATCAGAAGAAATACTCTCAATTTCAATTCAAATGATAAGTCCTACAATTGTAACTGAACCTTCCCAAAATCCTGGCAAACCTATGAATGGGGGGCATGGGTGTACTCAGAAGGCATTGCAGAAAACAACCTGGGTGTTTTCTTGCAGTAACCTACAACAGTCTCTCCGAAATCACAGTCAAAAAGAAATGTGTGTGTAAAAATAAAAAATTACCGGCACATACTTTCTCCAATTGCATCAAAACACTCCATATACAATACCTTAGGGTGTCAACTTTTCAAATATATGCAGATTCATGGAAATAAAATAAATTGGGATAGGTAAAAAGGTCCCGAAAAAAGAAAATAGGCAAAGAAGATATGTAAAATTGGAAAAATGACAAGCACATGTCAGAGGTTTGGCACTGCACCTCTCCCAACAACCAAACAAACCTATGCACGGGTGATATCACTGTACTCGGGAGATGTTGCTGAACACATATTGGGGTGTTGTTTGACAGTAACACATAACAGGTTCTGTGAATTCATGCTTGAAGTACAATGTATGTTAAAAATAACACAAAAAAATTGCTACCCAAAAGTTTGACAAATGCTGATGGTAGAATTAGTGCAAGGAAAGTGTAAAAAATACCACCATCTGAAATACCCGAGGGTGTCTACCTTTCAAAAATATATGGTTTGATTGGGGTAAATTACATTGGCCAGCTTCAAAAATATCCCAAATAGGACATGGGTGCATGTTGACCAGATGTCAAAATTCCAAGTTGGAAAACTGAAATGCACACCTCCCAAATAAGGCCTTTTAGCCCCCGATAAACTTATACATGGGTGGTATCACTGCACGCAGGAGATGTTGCTGAACACATATTGGGTGATGTATGGCAGTAACACTTTAAATTCTCAGTAACTGCATTCATAAATTGCATTCTGTGTAAAAAAAAAAAAAAAAAAAAAAATCACCAAAAAAAAATTTCTCTTCAAAATTTGGCATAGATTGGTGTTAAAATGGTTACATGAAAAGAGAGTCAAAATACCCCATGTTTAGTACCTTGGGTTGTCTACTTTTGAAAAATATAAACATGTGGAGGGTTATTCAGTGATTCATGACTGATATCAGTGTTACAATGTCACTATCGCTAATTTTGAAATAGCAAACTGCGACTTCTACTTATTGCCCTATAACTTGCAAAAAACATGTAAACACTGGGTATTTCTAAACTCAGAACAAATATTAGGATATATTTAGGAGCTTTTTTAATTTACTTTTTGTAGATAAGTAAAATATTTTTCAAGTAAAAGTCAGGAATAGTGTTTTTTATTTACAGTTTTTTTTTTTCAACGCTTTATTGAATCAAAATAAATTACAAACATGAGTGTAACAAAACACAAGTTGTAGAATATACAATCGAATATGCGTGTAACTATAAAAAAAATGGGTTACAGTTCCAAAAGATAACAGGCATGGAAGCAAAAGAGATTGAGCCTTAGACGGACAAATCCAAATTGTTAAATGTAAAGACAAAGCATAGAAGTGCAAACAGTATACTCGCAGATAGGAAAAAAAATTACGAGAAGTGGAGTCCACGTGATAGAGGTAAGAAGAGCAGTCCGAAGAGGAAAAATAGAAAAAGAGAGAGAGAGAGGAAAAAAAAAAGGGGGGATGTGGGGAGAGATAAAAGGAGGGAACGGGGGAGTGGGAAAGGGGGAACCAAGGGGAGGATCCCCCCACATCCAAGAGATCCGCGAAGAATGTGCAACCTAAAAAGGACATGTAGAAAAGAACGTGTCAACCACATCTGGATCCCCATCATATTTGGCTATATGCATGCGCATAAGAGAGATATGGGATCGAACACTAACCGCCCATTCCTGAACTGTTGGGGGAATCGCATCCTTCCATTGTCTAGGGATTAAAGATTTGGCTGAAAGAAACATAGTAAGTAATAAACACCTCTGAAAAGGGGAGGTTCGAGGGAGCTTCTGAAAGAATAGGGTCTGCCAAATATCCCTGGTTAAGGGGACCTGTAAACAAGCAGAGATACAAACCAAGCATTTGGACCAAAAAGGCCGAATTTTGTCGCATGTCCACCATATGTGGGAAGGTGTACCCCTCCCAGACTGACATCTCCAACAAGAAGGACTAACAGAAAAATGAATCGCATGTAACCGAGACGGTGTAAGACACCATCGCGAAAGGAACTTAAAATGGGATTCCAAAACTGTCACTGAAATGGAAGCAGAAGAAGCCGTCTTCCAGATACTAGACCACTCCTCCGTGGAAAGTTCGATACCCAATTCACGTTCCCAGGCCTTAGCGTAGTTCGGCTTGAAGGAGACCGGAGGAGAAGAAACAATAGAATAGACCTTACCAATTTTACCAGTAAGAGCCTTAGGAGATAAGAGGAGCTGTTCAAAAGCAGAGGGAGAAGACCTACAGACAGCTTACATACGTGAATGATTCATAAAATGTTTGATCCGTAGGAACCTCCATATTTCTGAAACAGGAAGATCGAACTTAGCTTTTAGGTCCTCAAAACACAAAATCCGCCCGTCGGACGTCATATCTGCAATATGTAAGCGCGGATTTCCAGACCACGCAGGAAAATCAGAGGAAGGTAAAGAGTAGGGGGAAGACCGGGAATAGAAAATCCGGAAGGCAAGCGAAGGTGAGGGAGCCAGTTTCCCATCCTTATTGCATTTCGACCAGCAGGAGAATACATGAGCAATAATGGGATGGGAAGCAAGAGATTTACACCTCTGTTTAGCCTGGAGGAATAGCTCAACCAAAGGATCTCCTTGGTTATCTGCATGTCGTTCGATACGAACCCACGCTTTATCCGTCCCGTTGTGTTCCCAATCCAGAATGTAGGCGATGGCAACAGCAGGGTAGTAAGACATAAAATCTGGTAGGCCCAATCCACCTTTTAATTTGTGTAAACATAGAGAGTGGCTTGCCAGTCTAGGAGGACGGGAGTGCCAAAGGAATCGTCTTAGAGATTGGTTTAAGAGCACGAAGAAGGATGACGGAATTGCAATGGGTAAGGTTTGAAAGAGGTATAAGAGACGAGGGAGGACATTCATTTTGATAACGTTAACTCTACCTAGCCAAGAGACGTATAAACGGTTCCACCTATCCAAATCGCCGCGTAAGGATTTCAGTAGGGGAGGGAAGTTATGTTGATAAAAGGAGCTAAGTGAGGAAGATAAATTGATTCCCAAGTACTTGATATAAGAGTTGGGCCAACGAAAAGACGTCCGTAGGCGCAAGGAGTGGAGTGTCGAAGGGAAAGACCTATACCAAGTGCCTCAGACTTGTTGAAGTTAATTTTGAAAACAGAAAGTGTAGAGAAAGTTTCAAGTTCTTGCAAAACATAGTCAATGGAGGTTATGGGATCAGTGAGAGTCAGAAGCACATCATCCGCAAACATGGCAAGTTTACAATGTTCAGGCACACCCTTAATATTATTATTCATACGTATATGCGGAGCAAAGTGTTCCATAATGAGTACAAAGAGGAGAGGGGAGAGTGGGCATCCTTGTCTGGTGCTGTTGGATATATAAAAGCTATCAGGTAAGTGACTATTCACTCGAACACAGGCGTTAGGATTTAGATAAAGTGCTAGAATTGAACGTACAAAAGGCCCAAATCCAAAAGCTTTCAGGGAGCATTCAAGAAATAGCCAGTTGCCCCTATCAAAGGCTTTTTCCGCGTCTGTTGATAGGAAGACAGAGGGGACGTTCCCAGTATTAACATGATGGAGGATGTTTAACAACTTACGCGTATTGTCACGGGCTTCTCGCCCTGGGAAGAAACCCGCTTGATCAGTATGGATTAACCCCTTAAGGACCGGGAAAATCTGAGTTTGATTTGACTTAAGGACCGGAGCAATTTTGACTTTTTTGACTATGTCTTTGTTCAACCATATTTTCTCTTTAATTCCTTTTGTGCACCCACATAAATTATATACTGTTTTTTTAAGCACAAGTAGGGCTTTCTTTTGATACCACAATTATATGAATACCTCATTGTTTAATTTGATTAAAATAGAAAAAAAGAGGAAAAAAATTGAAAAAAAACAACAAGTTGCTTATATTTTCGTGTCAGGATTTGCATACAATTAGTTTATGACAAAAAAATACCCCTAAATATATTCATTTGCTTCTCCTGAATATAAGAATACCCCATATGCCTAGTATTTCAATCACTTCCTCACATTTACAAGGTAAATATTACAAGATGGATGCCATTATTTCCAACTTGTAATTTCTCAACAATTGGCATGTGAGCATCATAGCTTAGCTGACGGTGCCAGAACCAAAAATGTCCCACAAAGGTATATGTTTCTGAAAACTACACAACATAAAGTAAATAATCAGGAGAATTTTGGAGTTTTTCATGCAGCTATTTTTCCAGAAAAAAATTTCAAAATTGTGGTAATATTTTGTTTTTTTGCAGTTTTCACACTTACATTTCAATACTACTGTTGATATGAAGCACATGATAGGTGAAGATTTTTAAAAATGCATTGTTTAGTGTTCAGCTCCTTCTTCTGAGTACGGCAATACCCCATATGCATAGGTTTCTCAAGGTTTGGGAGAGCTACGGGGCCCAAATTGGAACATGCGCGTTTCCAGTTTCACACTTTGAATTTTCACAGCTTGCATCACTGGTGCCATGTCTCATTTGGGGCTGTGTAACAGTGCTCCACTCTAACATTTCCCCCCAAAAGTATATATTTTTGGAAAGTAGACACCCCAGGCTTTCATTTTATGTATGTTTTCAATTTTTTTACGCAGCCATTTTACCACCAATCGCTCGTAAATCTTGACGCAAGTTAAAAAAACAGCGTTTTTCACACGTTCACTTCAATGTTGATGTGAATTTCAAGCACATGATAGGTGAAGATTTTTAAAAATGCATTGTATAGTGTTCAGCTCCTTCTTCTGAGTACGGCAATACCCCATATGCATAGGTTATTCAAGGTTTGCGGGAGCTATGGGGCCCAAATTGGAACATGCGCGTTTCCAGTTTCACACTTTGAATTTTCACAGCTTGCATCACTGGTGCCATGTCTCATTTGGGGCTGTGTAACAGTGCTCCACTCTAAGATTTCCCTCCAAAAGCATATATTTTTGGAAAGTAGACACCCCAGGCTTTCATTTTATGTAGGTTTTCAAATTTTTTACGCAGCCATTTTACCACCAATCACTCGTAAATCTTGACGTAAGTTAAAAAAACAGCTTTTTTCACACTTTCACTTCAATGTTGATGTGAATTTCAAGCACATGATAGGTGAAGATTTTTAAAAATGCATTGTTTAGTGTTCAGCTCCTTCTTCTGAGTACAGCAATACCCTATATGCATAGGTTTCTCAAGGTTTGGGGGAGCTACAGGGCCCAATTTTGAACAAATATTGAATTTTCAAGTCCTGCTTAACTGGTGCCATTACTCATTTTGGGCTAGGTTCCAGTGCTCCACTTTAGGATTTCCCCCCAAAAGTGTATATTTTTGGAAAGTAGACACCTCCAGCTTTCATTTTAGGTGTGTTTTCAAATTTTTTACACAGCCATTTTACCACCACTTTCTCGTAAACTTGACGTAAGTAAAAAAACAGCGTTTTTTACACTTTGCCTTCAATGTTGATGTGAATTTCAAGCACAGAACAGGTGAAGATTTTATAAACTGCATTGATTAGTGTTCAGCTCCTTCTTCTGAGTACGGCAATACCCCATATGCATAGCTTTCTCATGGTTTGTGGGAGTTACGGGTCCCAAATTGGAACATGCGCGTTTCCAGGTTCACACTTTGAATCTTCACAGCTTGCGTTACTGGTGCCATTTCTCATTTGGGCTGTGTAACACTGCTCTTTTTTAAGATTTCCCCCCAAAAGTGTATATTTTTTGAAAGTAGACACCCCAGGCTTTCATTTTAGGTGTGTTTTCAAATCTTGCAAACAGCCATTTTACCACCAAGCCTGTGAAAACTTGACGTAAGTAAAAAAATTCAGCATTTTTCACGCTTTGCCTTCAATGTTGATGTGAATTTCAAGCACAGAACAGGTGAAGATTTTATAAACTGCATTGATTAGTGTTCAGCTCCTTCTTCTGAGTACGGCAATACCCCATATGCATAGCTTTCTCATGGTTTGTGGGAGTTACGGGTCCCAAATTGGAACATGCGCGTTTCCAGGTTCACACTTTGAATCTTCACAGCTTGCGTTACTGGTGCCATTTCTCATTTGGGCTGTGTAACACTGCTCTTTTTTAAGATTTCCCCCCAAAAGTGTATATTTTTTGAAAGTAGACACCCCAGGCTTTCATTTTAGGTGTGTTTTCAAATCTTGCAAACAGCCATTTTACCACCAAGCCTGTGAAAACTTGACGTAAGTAAAAAAATTCAGCATTTTTCACGCTTTGCCTTCAATGTTGATGTGAATTTCAAGCACAGAACAGGTGAAGATTTTATAAACTGCATTGATTAGTGTTCGGCTCCTTCTTCTGAGTACGGAAATACCCCATATGGATAGCTTTTTCATGGTTTGTGGGAGCTATGGGTCCCAAATTGGAACATGCGCGTTTCCAGGTTCACACTTTGAATCTTCACAGCTTGCGTTACTGGTGCCATTTCTCATTTGGGCTGTGTAACACTGCTCTTTTTTAAGATTTCCCCCCAAAAGTGTATATTTTTTGAAAGTAGACACCCCAGGCTTTCATTTTAGGTGTGTTTTCAAATCTTGCAAACAGCCATTTTACCACCAAGCCTGTGAAAACTTGACGTAAGTAAAAAAAATTCTGCATTTTTCACGCTTTGCCTTCAATGTTGATGTGAATTTCAAGCACAGAACAGGTGAATATTTTATAAACTGCATTGATTAGTGTTCAGCTCCTTCTTCTGAGTACGGAAATACCCCATATGGATAGCTTTTTCATGGTTTGTGGGAGCTATGGGTCCCAAATTGGAACTTGCGCGTTTCCAGGTTCACACTTTGAATCTTCACAGCTTGCGTTACTGGTGCCATTTCTCATTTGGGCTGTGTAACACTGCTCTTTTTTAAGATTTCCCCCCAAAAGTGTATATTTTTGGAAAGTAGACACCCCAGGCTTTCATTTTAGGTGTGTTTTCAAATCTTGCAAACAGACATTTTACCACCAAGCCTGTGAAAACTTGACGTAAGTAAAAAAATTCAGCATTTTTCACGCTTTGCCTTCAATGTTGATGTGAATTTCAAGCACAGAACAGGTGAAGATTTTATAAACTGCATTGATTAGTGTTCGGCTCCTTCTTCTAATTACGGCAATACCCCATATACATAGGTTTGTCGGGGTTTTGGGGGAGCTACTGGGCCCAGTTGGAACATGTTAGTTTCCTTTTACAGACATGCCATTTTTACAGCTGGTGCCTTGTCTCATTTCGGTCTGTTTGGCAATGCTGCAATTAATTTTACCCCCAAAAGTATATTTTGTAGAAGAGTAGACAACCCTGGCTTTCATTCTATTTGCATCTTATCAATTTTTTCGCTGCCACTGTATCACCAATCCCTCCCAAAATCTGCAGTAAGGCAGAGAAACACCATTTTTCACATTTCTATTTTAGTGTTGCTCTGGATTTCAATCAGATGATATTTGCAGATTTTTTTAAATGCTTTACATTAGTGGTGAGTTACATTGTATGAGTACGGCAATGCCCCATATGCATAGGTTTGTCAGGGTTTGGGGGAGCTACTAGGCCCAGTAGGGAACATGTGTGTTTCCATTATCAGAGATAAATTTTGATAGTGTTAGATCTAAGGAGGGATGTATTTTGAAAAATAAAAAACAGGATATTTCAGGGGGAAAAAGTGGCCAAATAATAAAAGAACCTTTACAGCACTACTGCATTGTGCCTGAATGGTATTCCTTGAAACAGTCACCAATGCAGAGGCCAGGTTTGGAAGGGCAATCAGGACAGTAAGTGGTGGTGTCTGTCCGTATTCCCTTTCTGTAGCAAACCCTGCAGCGCTTCTGTGGTTTGTTCTTTTGGGGAGTTGGGGGGATTTTATAAATAAAATGTACTAACCCGGGTCTTGGTGGAATTATTTCAGACGCACCTTGAAATAAAAATATGGAAATAAGTTGTAGCTGGTACTGTAAAAAGCTACATCTTTGATTGGGGTTTGCCAGCTTGAAAAGTAAAAATGAATTATGGACAGCAGTCTGCATCATATAGATGGCAACTTTTTTATACCATGCCCTACACTTCCTCATTGCGAGGTATGGCTGCATTAGTTGATCACTCAGATCAACTCCCCCCATGTTTTTATTATATTCCCTGATGCAGACTGGCTTTCTCATTACCACTGTCCTGCCACGAACAGTGACTGCCACAGATCTGTCCTCATGCATTGTGGTCAGCATGCAGACCTCTTTTTTGTCCCTAAACTTCACTGCCAGCAGCTCCTGTTGGCACAAAGATGAGGACGTCCCAGTTTTTAATTTGGTATCTATGAGTGTTTTGGGAAACTCCCTGCAATTGCGTCTGACAGTGCCACAGGCCACGGTGTCAAAATAAAACAGAGACCTAAATAAAAGGGGGCTGGTGTAATAATTATCAACAAATAATTGATAGCCTTTATTTAATAAGGGGTAAATTAAATTCCAAACTATTTTCCCACTTGTTCCCATAAATTCGGGGCACCCAGGAGGATCAAGTTTGCTGTCCTTGCCCTCATAAATTCTAAAAGCCTGGGTGTAGCCTGTGGCACTTTCGCACAATTTATAAAATTTGACACCAAATTTGGATCGCTTTGAGGGGATGTACTGCTTGAACCCTAACCTGCCTTTGTATTTCATTAGGGATTCATCTACACTAATTTCTTTTTGGGGCATATACACTTGGGCAAACTTTTTCTGTAAATGGCTTATTAGGGGACGAATTTTGTATAGTCTATCATACTGGGGGTGTTCTTTTGGGGGGCACAGGGTATTATCGTTAAAATGCATAAAGTGCAAAATGATTTCAAATCTGGACCTGGTCATAGTCTTGGGGAATATAGGGGTATCACATACGGGGTTTTTGCTCCAGTAGGATCGGATACTGGGCTTTTTTATTATACCCATTGCCATTATTAAGGCCCAGAATTGCTTAAATTCTATGAGGTCTATGGGTTTCCATATTTCTTCCTTAACTACAAAAGCTGTAGGGTTGGCGGCAGTATACTGGGCTGCATACAAGTTGGTTTGGGACACAATTTCCCCTAAAATGTCTTCCCCCAAAAATAAATCAAAAAAATTATCATAATTAAATCCCTCAACATCAGTTTGAATCCCTGGGGTGCCTGTAAATTTTGGTATTTGTGGGCAAAAATTTATTGGGGATACCCATTCATTATGATCAGGAGTGGCTGGTGTTGGGGCATTTCTTTGGCCAGATCTTTTTGCAGGTGCTGGGGCAATTGCCAGGGCAGCTCTTGGGGCAGCACTTGGGGCATTCCTTTTGGCAGATCTTTTGACAGGATTTTTGGCAGATCTTGTGGCAGGATTTGTGGCAGGATTTGTGGCAGGTGCTGGGGCAGGATTTTTGGCAGGTGCTGGGGCAGTTGCCAGGGCAGCTCTTGGGGCAGTGCGTCTTTTCTTAATAGAAGGCCCAGCGTCGTCAGTAGAGCTGCTCTCAGTTTCTGAAAACTGCTCTATTTCAAAATCTGACGCAGTATCTGTTGCCTCTGAGTCAGATGCCAAAAAGGCATATGCCTCTTCAACGCTATAAGTGCGCTGCATTTTGCCCACTAAATTTTTTTTTCCTTACTCTAACGCTATCCCTAAACCTAACTCTAACCCTAAAACTTACCCTAACCTACGTATATCTAGAACCTACCTAACCCAAGTAAACTACCTATCTAAACTATACTTATTATATATATATATATATATATATATATATATATATATATATATATATATATATATATATATATATATTTTTTTAGTATTTTTTTTTTTTTTTTTTCCCTAAACCTAGATCTGTCCCTAAACCTTTCCCTAACACAAGTCTACACTAAACCTACCCACCTACCTACCTAAACTACCTAAATTATATTTAAATCAATTTTTAATAAAAAAAAATAAAAAAAAAAATGTACAAAAAATTAAAGAAAAATTCAGAGGATACAAGGGGGATGGGGGGTATCCCACAGATCAGCAGACGCTGATCTGTAGTTTATTGATCACTGTAAAAGTGATCAGATGGGGGGGAACTTGGTGATCACTGTAAAACAGTGATCAAAGGGTTAATTTTGTGTTTTAACAAAGTTTGCAGGAACACTGGAACGCTGGATCGCAATCTGGCACAATCTCTCTCTGTCTCTCTCCACCTCAGCAGTGTGCAAGATGGAGGGAGACAGAGATATATGACAGGGACAGTATTTACAAATACTGTCCCTGTCAATCAGCATTTGCAACATGTGATTCGCTCATCAAGCGAATCGCATGTTGCAACAAACTTTTTACTGGTTGTTACTAAGTGTCCCGGTATCGGGACACTTAGTAACAAGCAGCCCGCGCTCTCCCATCGCTCCGTGCGGCCGCGATGGGAAAGTTTAACCCTTGACGTACCGGGACCGTCAAGGGTCGTTGAATCACATTTACCCTTGACGGTCCTGGTACGTCAAGGGTCGCTAAGGGGTTAAAGAAGGAAGCAGAAGTTTTAGGCGTTCCGCAAGAATTTTGGCGTATATTTTCATATCTAAATTGAGTAGCGAGATCGGCCTATAATTTTCACACCTTTGGGGGTCTTTACCCGGCTTCGGCAGTACTGTAATATGAGCTTCCAAAAGGGAAGGGCATGATTCAATCTGGTCAGGGAGTGCCGCGAACGCCTCCAATAGTAAGGGGATCAATTGTGATTGGAAGGTTTTGTAGTAGGCACAAGAAAAGCCATCTGGCCCAGGGCTTTTGCCCAAGGGAAGGGTAGAAATGAGGCGACAAATTTCCTCATGTGAAATAGGAGCTTCCAAAGAAGCAAAAGCTGTTGGGGAAAGTTGTGGTAGACAGGCAGAGCGTGAAGGTGGTTGCTATGGAAGATTTATCATAAACAAGAGAATTCGTAGCGGTTTGAATGGATGGAATATAATGTGACGCATATTTAGCTCGCAGTTGGCATGCCAAGAGCGAACCAACCTTATTTCCCCGCTCAAAATATCTGCTTCTAGTCTTGAAGAACAGCCTCTCCATCTTCAGATTTAGCAAAGAGGAGAGTTGCGAACGTAATTGGGTAAGATGGAGAAGATCTTGATCAGAAGCAGAGATTTTATGTTGAGATTCAAGACTAGAGATGTCAGCAAGAAGTTGATTCATCCGTATCATTCTTTTCTTCTTCCTAAATGCAGCCAGTTTAATAAGCTCCCCACGAATAACACATTTGTGGGCCGCCCATATAGAAAGAGGAGAGGTGTTGCCGTCAACATTCTCCCTGATAAAGCAGTCTAATACATCAGAGGTATGATCTTTGGATTCAGGGGATAGGAGGATAGATTCGTCCAGTCTCCAAATTGGAGGAGCAAGATGACCTTTGGGCATTCTCAAATCAAGCCGAATTGGCGCGTGATCCGACCAAGTAATATTATCAATTGCCACTGCATCTAATAAGTGTACGTGGTTGTGGGAGATGAGAAAATAGTCGATACGCGAGTAGAGTTTATGAGGGGCTGAATAAAAAGTATAGTCCTTGCGGTCTGGATGGCAGAGGCGCCAAGTATCCACCAGTTTATGGGACCTTAAAGTGGTAGAAATGGATCGGAGAAGGGACCTGGAATAAGAAGAATATCCAGAAGAACAATCAATCGAAGGCTGTAAAGGAACGTTCAGATCCCCCCCAACAATCAGAACACCTTCTTGAAAAGTAGAGAGTTTATCCAAAATGGTAGATAAAGAGTCCTGAGCCGAGTTAGGTGAATATAGGCAAGCGAATGTGTACAATTGAGAATCAATAGAACCTTTCACAAAAACAAAACGACCCTGAGGATCGTGCATTGAGGAGGACAGAATAAACGGAATTTTCTTATGAAACAGAATAACAACCCCCATTTTCTTCCGAGGTGAAGAACTCAGAAAAGCCTGCGAGTAAAATCTATTCGTAAGAGTTAACTCCCGCAAACGTTTAAAATGGGTTTCCTGGACATAGACAATATAACCTTTCAGACGGTGCAAATCATGAAGTGCCATTGAGCGTTTGGCTGGTGAGTTAAGCCCCTTCACATTACAGGATAGGAGAGACAAAGACTGTTTGGAAGGAAGGATTGATGGAGGAACAGGTGGGTTATACATCAAGTAGGTTAAAACAACAAACCAAAAAATAAGAAGACCTCCTGGATGCAGTGGGGCACAAAGGAAAGCGAGAGGGGAGGGAGTGGAAAAAGGAAAAAAAAAAAAAAAAAAAAGGGGGGAGGATGGAATAAAGAAAGAAGAGATGACTGAAAAGAGAAGGAAAGGAGAAAAAGATAATAAGGCTCTCATCTGGTGCAGTGAGCGACCAAGTTGTCCATTGGCCAGGTGATGGTGTCAGAGGGAGCCCAGCGAGGGCGAGAGTGAAATGGAAAGGAAGAGTAAGTAAGAAGCATAAATGAGAGCCAAATACAGCAACAGATGGGTGTAATATTGTATAGCGCATAAGTAAAGAGATATTAAGCAAAATAGAATTGTATTAGCATATAATCACACAACCTAGAAAAGATAATTATAGGAGCGTAACCAGGTAATGTACTTATCAAAAAGTCCGGAATAGACCTAACGCTGAGGGTGATATAGGGTCCAATCGAGGGGATGCAGTTCAGCATTAAAAGGGGGACAAGCAATAGAAGCCATGAGAACTAAGTTCTCACTAAAGAACGGGAGATCAAGGAGCTAGAAAGAAGCTACTATATGGGGAGTATCAGCGGACTGGGTGAAGAAAAAAAAAAAAAAAACACCCGTCCCTCGTCTAGTGAGTGTTCATGTGAATAAGGGCCTCAGTAAAAGTTAAATACTATAGAGCATCAGCAAATTATAACGTAATTGCAAAAAGAGGGAGTAAAACATAAATGTGACCCCTGAAGCTATAGGCTGGGGAGATGAACAAACAGATCTAGTTATAGAAAAGCAAATGGGGTAGCCAGTAACCAGTAAAAATTTGTGACATAATGTGCAAAACCAGAATATGCAACAGTTAGTAGTTATGAATAAATAGAAATGCGTATTAACATACATGTTTAATGAACCTGGCAACAAACATGAAAGCGACATGTAGCA
Source organism: Rhinophrynus dorsalis (assembly GCA_037306005.1). NCBI lineage: Eukaryota > Metazoa > Chordata > Amphibia > Anura > Rhinophrynidae > Rhinophrynus > Rhinophrynus dorsalis. The sequence continues at coordinate 409,560,979 of CM074721.1, forward strand.
TCATCCCAAAAACAAGAAAGGGAGACCAAACTGAACATCCCCACAGAGGGCAAAAGGATAGGCAAGGCATACGATTCGGCAATACAAAGAGAGTAATTCATCGGGTGGCCCGCAAAACTCCCAGAGAAAGCGCCCATTAACAGAACCCCATCTGCCTCAAAAAGTCTAGTGAAACGGACTAGGGAGGCTAGGAGGGAATTGTCCCTTAGGCGTCATAAGCATGAAAAGGATAGTGTGTGGGATCCCCCAATTGCCCCGAGAGCTGCTCTAGAGGCGAGTAGATTCTGAAAAACGCGCCACCAGGCCCCCCCCATTCCCCCAAAAAAAGAGTGAGAACCAAGGGGGATACCCACCAGCGCGTCCGCCCCACCCCCCACCTTTGACCCGAATGCCTTGCTCACCTATAAGAACAATCGACCAGTCTATAGAGACCAGTACAGTAAAGACAAATCACAAATCCCAACAATTTGAGTCACCCCTCCAACCTCCCAGCCAGAGCCGTCCCCAGTCCCCTGCCGCACAGCCCCCCACAAGGTGGGAAGGATAATGGCAGGAAACCGCGGACGGCCCTCACGACCACAATTCCCAACTCAATGGGTCAATTAAAACTGTAAAAAGAAAGGCACTAAAAACAAAAAGGGTTGCGACTAAAGTCACCAAACTACCAGTGTCTGAGACTGGAAGACTGTAGGCCCAGTCCTGTCCTGGAAGCAAACAGAGGAACATGACGTATAGGTAAGTCCCAGATATCCGTATCCACCAGATGGGTCAAGAGATAGCCAGATCCTGAAAAACAGTGATCCAACTGCCGTGGCTATGGAGGTCTTCGTAGGAGAGAGAGGAATTGCTCTAGCGGCCTTTCTCTTTTTAGATGCTGGTTTCCACGGGGAGGTAAGTGGACCGAAGACCGCTTCTGGCGCAGGCTCCAGGAGGGATGACAGAGAGTCCTCTGGGATCTGCAAGTGCACTGCATTAATGAAGGCACGAACATCTCCTTTATATTTCAAAATATGGGTAGTGTTGTCGCTCGAAACTAACAGGGACATCGGGAAGCCCCACCGATACTTCAGCTGCTGATTCCGGAGTTCAGAGGTTATAGACCTCAGGTCTTTCCTCCATTGGACCATAGTAGGAGAGAGGTCCTGGTAAACGGAGATCACACTCCCTTCAAAAGAAACGTGTGGTAGGCCCCGTGTGGCTCTGTAGATCTCATCACGGTCAGGGAAGAATTGAAAATGAACAATGACAACTCTGGGAGAGTCAGGCTGGGTGACTCTGGCCCAGAGGTCTCTGTGAGCACGATCCATTGGGTAAGTGCGATCCGCTGGAGCGCTAGTCAAATGATTAAAGAAGCAGTGCAGGAAGTCTTGTAGCTTTGGAGGATCAACCGTCTCTGAAATACCTTTAAAGTGCAGGTTGTTGCATCAAGCACGGTATTCTATATCATCCATTTTGACCAGCAGTTCATCATGTTTACGTTGGATGGAGTTCAGGGCTTTAGTCGATTCAACCCGGTAAGTTTGCAGTTGCTCCACGTTGTCTTCAATCGTCTCAACTCTCCCACCGATCTGATTTAGATCCCGCTTAACTTCCAAAATTTCCTCTCTCAGAAAAGATTTTAGATTAAGGAGCAGAGTGGAGATGTCTCCTTTTGTTGAGGGAGAGTCTGAGTCTTCCAGAGGCATTTCCGCTGATAGAGCCTCAGACAGGGGAGAAGTCGGCTCGGCTCCTACTCTCGACTCAGAGCAGGTCGCCATTTTGAGTTCCTTACATCCAAGTTGCGCAGATTTCTTATTGTAGAAAAAGTTGCTCAAAGAAGGAGATTTTTTGGTCAAATTTCCGCGGACCATGATCCAGAAACAATTCCCCGAAGCATCAGCACAACTCGGGCTAAGTTAGGAGGCTGTGGTAGCATAGAAAACGCCATAAAACAATCCTGTTTGCAGGAGCACACAGGCTAAGCGGCCATTTGAGTCGGCAGCTAGGCCACGCCCCCCTATTTACAGTTTTTAATATATTTTATTTATTTATTTTTTAATACATTACATAATATGTTGAAAATAATTACACCTTAAAAAAGCCCTCCTTATAGTGAGAAAAACAATATACAATATGTGTGGGCACATTAAATGAAAGAGGAAAATTTACAGCTAAACACAAACACCACAGAAATGCAAAAACAGCCATTGTCACTAAGGGTACAAAATTTGTAAAACAGTCCAATCGCTAAGGGGTTAATTAGAGGTGTAAAGTACACAAGTTTTATTTGCCTTGAATATATTGCTTTCTTTGATAGTGATAGGATTTGTAAGGTGCCAAATGGTAAACCCAAAAAAAATAGGCTTCACTAAGCCTAAAAAAACTTTGATTAATGGAAAGTTGTAAAAGTTTGAGGGGAGGGGAAAAAAAACTGTCACTAATTGCCATACCTTTTTTTTTTTTTTTTTTTTTTTGCCACAAGGCTGCAACTAAAAGTTAACCCCCTTGAGGACCAGAGGTGAGATCAGCTAATTGCTTTTGCAAGGTATATCTGACCTCTATTGTCGTCAATGGGGTTACACAACATAGCATAATAATGTCAGAAGGTTATTCCTCCACGTTGTTGGTGCCAGTTCTAGACTCCAAAACAGCAGGAGTTATAGTTGCACTGTTTCTTTGCAAGAAAATCACTGTTAAATTTGCTACTGAAGTTCATAGCAGTTTCCAGTCCAGGGGCATCTAAACCTGTCTCCAGTGCCCATATACAGTGCCTTGTAAATGCATTCACCCCCTTGGCATTTTTCCTATTTTGTTGCATTACAACCTGGAATTAAAATTAATATGGTGACGTTAAATGAAGAAAATAACTTGTTTTAACCCCTTGAGTGCCAGAGGGGCACTCAAAGGGTTAAAAAAATCTGAAAAATAAAAATTGGAAAAGTGGTGCGTGCATATGTATACACTGCCTTTGCTAGGAAGCCCCTAAATAAGATCTGGTGGAACCAATTACCTTCAAAACTCACATAATTAGTTAAAGGGATAGTAATACTTCGTTTTAACTTTATTTTATTTTGTAGGCATTAAAAAACATGAAGAATGATATAAGTCTTATCTCTCAAACCTTTATGGTTTAAGAGACATTCACAAGCAAAGTATCCCCCTCCTGCCCCTTTTACTGATGTAACACTTTTCAGCCAGGGCAGAAGGGAGCTGCCCAGGTAGACTGCAGAGAGGGACAATCTTCAATTAAGATAAGGGGAAAAACCTGAAAAGCTTGTCAAGGGGGGCAGGGATTTCATTGTTTTCATAGGAATAAGAGTGTCCCCTTCTGTTATCTGTCCAGTCTATGGACTGTATTCCACATCTGAGAAGAGATTGTTTACAGTAGGTAAAAGGGGCGGGAGGGGGAAACTTTGCTTGTGAATATCTCATAAACCATAAAAGTTTGAGAGATAAGACTTATATCATTCTTCGTGTTTTTTTAATGCCTACAAAATAAAATAAAGTTAAAATGAAGTATTACTATCCCTTTAAATAAAGTCCACCTGTGTGCAATCTAAGTGTCACATTATCTGTCATATGATCGCAGTATATATACACCTGTTCTGAAGGGCCCCAGAGTCTGCAACACCACCAAGCAAGCGGCACCATGAAGTCCAAGGAGCTCTCCAAACAGGTCAAGGACAAAGTTGTGGAGAAGTACAGATCAGGATTGGGTTATTTAAAAAAAAAAAAAAAAAAAAATCCCAAACTTTGAATATCCCACTTAGCACCATTAAATCCATTGTAACAAGATCCTAAGTCCTTGGATGGACGTTGCTCGTTTTGCCGACTACCTTTCTCTAGATGACGGATTCCTTGGCTGGTTTTCCCGGTCAGCCCCTCCAAACATCTTCCCAGGATGGGGGTCAACAGAAGACCCTTGATACCACCCAGTAATGCAGACACAGCACACAGTTCAGGATCAACAGAACTCTCACTTTATTGTGGCTGAATTCAGCTCTTTTATGAAGGTTTAGAACAAAGAACAACAATGCATAACAAGGTTAACTGACTCGGTACAATAGGTTGGGGTGACATACAATGGGACCCCTAGGGTTAAGGTAAACACTGGTACAATGGGACACCAGACTCCCTGGAGCCGTAGTAATTCAATCTGGCCGCTTTAACTCTTAGACCAATAAGAGAGGAGTAGCTGGATTCGAGCAGCCAATCCGATGGCCGCCTACTTTTCCCATGTAAAGTCTATGGAGTCCCTTTAACTGTAGGCGACCAATCGGTACCTTGGGGCGGGTCTTAGATTAGCCAATCCCTGGGTGGCCTACTTTCCCCCATGTTAACTCTATGGGGGACCTTTAAACTAGTCACCCAGAGCTTTTGGCCAGTCAGAGAGCTGCCTACTGCCCAACATATTTCCCTGGAGTAACGGCCGGGATCCGTTACATCCATTATTAAAAAGTGGAAAGAATATGGCACCACAACAAACCTGCCAAGAGAGGACCGCCCACCAAAATTCATGGACCAGGCAAGGAGGGCATTAATCAGAGAAGCAACAAAGAGACCAAAGATAACCCTGAAAGAGCTGCAAAGCTCCACAGCGGAGATTGGAGTATCTGTCCACATGACCACTTTAAGCCCTGCAATCCACAGAGCTGGGCTTCACGGAAGAGTGGCCAGAAGAAAGCCATTGCTTAAAGAAAAAAATAAGTAAACACTTTTGCCGTTTGCCAAAAGGCATGTGGGAGACTCCCCAAACATATGGAAGAAGTTACTCTGGTCAGATGAGACTAAAATTGAGCTTTTTGGTCATCAAGGAAAACGCTATGCCTGGAGCAAACACAACACCTCTTATCACCCCGAAAACACCATCCACAGTGAAGCATGGTGGTGGCAGCATAGTGCTCTGGGGATGTTTTTTTATTGGCAGGGACTGGGAAACTTGTCAGAATTGAAGGAATGATGGATAGTGCTAAATACAGGGAAATTCTTGAGGGAAACCTGTTTCAGTGTTCCAGAGATTTGAGACAGGGATGGAGGTTCACCTTCCAGCAGGACAATGACTGTAAGCATACTGCTAAAGGAAGACTCAAGTGGTTTAAGGGGAAACATTTAAATGTCTTGGAATGGCCTAGTCAAAGCCCAGACCTCCATGCAATTGAGAATCTGTGTTGTGACTTAAAGATTGACATACACCAGTGGATCCCATCCATCCTTAAGGAGCTGTAGCAGTTTTGCCTTGAAGAATGGGCAAAAAATCCCAGTGGCTGGATGTGCCAAGCTTATAGAGACGTACCCCAAGAGACTTGCAGCTGTAATGGGGGGGGGGGGGGGGGTTTACATGTTGTGTAAATCAAATGACACAAAGCCCCAAAATGCAACAAAACAGGAAAAATGCAAATACTTTTGTAAGGCGCACTGTAGAGGTCATAATTTATGGCTAATTCTTCATTAAGCACAAATGTTTCAATCAGTGACTCATTCATTTTGACTAACACACCTATGCTTAACCCCTTAAAGATCAAGGATGTACATGTACGTCATTGGGTGAACATCTCTAAAGTACCCATGACGTATATGTACGTCATGTATTTCAGGGCTCCCCACGTGGCTGCACGTTGTGTGGAGAGCCCTAAATTGGATCCTGAAAAAGAAGATGAAAAAAAAAAAGCTCTGTGGTCCTTAAGTGCCAGCCACGTGCATGGCCAGTCCTTGAGGGGTAAGAAGATATCCTTAAACATGGCCCCCTGTCCGAACATTCAGCGCACCTTCAATAGAAGAAAATCCTGCTGTACTTCCTATCTATTACATTTTGTCACATTGTATGGCTTAGAAAAATGCGTTATATTAAAGGCTCTGTTAAATACCCTCATGGCTTAACTCAGGGGTGCTCAAAACTGTCCTCATGGCCCTCAGTGGTGCAGATTTTTCAGGGATCTCCTAAAATGAACACTGTGAATTAATCCATGTTAATATCATTCACTTGTCGTTAAATGTGGAGATCCTGAAAATACACTGGGGGGTTTGAGGACCGGTTTGCACTCCACTGGCTTGCCTGATGTGCCTTTAGAGTTGATTGCATACAGTTAGTGGACAGAGACCTCTGGGCTATGTCCACAGTTTATAGAGTTCTGCTCAGAGGCAAAATAATAACATGGGCAGGAAAAATGGAATAAAATCATACTGTGTCCTATGCCTTTAAAAAGCCTCACCTTCAGTGATCAGCAATTGTGCGTATTTAAAAGCATATTTTAGTACATTGTCATTATTAAGGGTTCTTTCACGTATGCAACTTTGTAGAGCAACTTTTGTAGCAGACTAAAATGTTGGATTTTTTATTGGTACAGTGTAGCTGGAAACAGAAGTGAAAAAAAGTTGAATGGAGAACACCTTTACCTGCAGAGTTGCACGGTTTTAGGCAAAGTTCACATGACGACAGATGTTACAGCAACCCAAGTTTGTCATTCAAAATAACTGCAGCTGAAAAATCCTCCTATGTGAACTGGCCCATGGAAAACCATTATATCTATTCTGTGAAACAGGTTGTTGCTTCAAGGTGAACAAGGCAACCATGTGATTTCAATTTGGTTCTATTGAAATCATTACCACAAATTTGTAGCTGTGATATCGCACTGTCTGAGGAGAATTGCAGCGTTCTGCATCGCTCTCCGTCAGACTCTGTACATGTTAGCTGTGTGATTTGCCCAGAGGACATAGTTCACAATGTTTTTTATTTAACATTTTTCCTGCCGCTATGGCAATTTGTTTGTGTGAAAGGATCCTAAGGGACAGAGAAAACTAAGAGCCAATAGCTGCATAATGTCTGTACTCACCTAATCTTTGTTTCTTAGTGTAAGCTCCTATTCCCTACACTTATTATGCACTTAGGTATGATAAAAGGGTGATACCATGGAGATGACCTCTCCAGTGAAATCATATCTCCTGTTCCTATATTATTCTATAAAGCCTATGCACTAAGATCTCCAAAGCTGGAGATTTTAATGCATATGCTCTATAGAATAACATAGGAAATGGAGAAGTCCTGTTAACTTTATCACTTCTTTATCATGCCTAAGTGCATAACTCCCCTGTGTTTATGTTGGGGGAGACTGTGCGGTATGCTAATGACTGCTTCAATGCATTGCAAATCATCCAAGGTGGTTAATCCAGGAACTCAAGCTGTTGGTATCTAATGGCAGGAATAAAGAAAAATACAATAGTTTGTGTACTGGTTCCCAACCCTCTCCTCAGGGGTGCCTAGTGGGGGAGATTCACCAAGCACTGATAAAGAGCAAATGTCTTCACCAGTTTAACAATTCTCCAACTTCTATGTTATTCTATGGAGCCCATGCATTAAGATTTCTTCAAGTTTGCAGATCTTAGTGAATAGGTTCTATAAAATAACATAGGAACTGGAGAAGTGATATCACAGAAGTCATCTCCACTTTATCACCGCTTAGTGAATCTCCCTGTCTTTGATTTCCTTGGTTGAGAACAGATGAGTTAGTCAGAAGCACGGTTATTATAATTAACTCAGTTGGGGATAAGCATGGCTTGCTGGGCACCTGTGAGGAGAGGATTGTGAACTACATGTTTACGGGAAATGTAAGTAACCTCCAGTTCCTTATGGAATGCATTTCCCATCATCCTCAGCTGATTATGGAAATTACATTGCAATTATTGTTTGGGAATTAAATCTCCTGGATTACATAGTTAACACAATGATTTATTGCTAATTTACATCCAATGGCTCAAAGCTACAAATCACTTTGTCATTGTGTCAGAAAAGAAAATGCACCTGCTGGATGTTCATTGTCCTAGCATTATCTGCACATTTTGTTACGGTAATTAAAAAAAAAAAATGCAGCTAACCTGTCTAAAAACATTGATTTCACTGCTGAGTGACATTTCTTTGCTAACCATTGTCATAAAACCATAGATTTCCAACTCTTATTTGATTGTATCTGTTGAGACAAACACCTTGTAGGCGGGGGGGGGGGGGGTAGAGCCACTGGGTTTATCACTTTTTTCTCTGCTGAGTAAAAGAGTTAACCGATAAACTAAGTAAAAAGTGGCAAACCAACTGCACCATAAGGAGCAAATTAAATGGTCCATTGATATCAATTTGGTTTTAACACTTTGCATACAAAAGAGTGCCTCTGCACATTGTAAAGACCTCTCTAGTATGCAAGGTGTTAAAAACACCATTTACATTCATGGTATGTTTGAGAATTTTTTTGGTATATCCCCAATTGGGAAGTTGAAATCTCTTCACTTTGTGTATATGGCCGTTAGCAGAGACAACTTGTTAGTTATACTTGTAAGCTGTAGGGCTGATTTCACAAGTACTCCCAGGGCTGCCATTAGGGGAGGAGGTTACAGGCAGTACCCATGTATGGTTCTTAGCCAAGCAGTGAGAACTCTCTCCACAGCATGACCCCCCCCCCCAAGCCACGCCCAGGCAAATGCTTTTTTGAGCTTTGTGCTGGCCCTGAATTTCATACTGAAAATGGTACCAAATGTATATGTGGAACAGTGTCCCACCCACTGCGCAGAGTTCCACAATTCAATAGCATTATCCGCCATTGGTTGGTCTAGTGCTGGCTCTCCCTGGCAATGACTAGAGTGATGAGTGCAGCTTACAGTCAGCACCATGGAGATGGATGAGGATGGAAGACAGTGGGAGTGCTTGCAGAGTCAGACCAGTTCAACCCACCTCACATGATGCTTGCTCACACTGATGCTTACTGAGGAGGAGGAAGAGAGGAGTGGCTTGAAATGGTAGGAATGGAAGATGTTTATATGTGGTATGGGGATCTGGACATTCTGTAAGCGGGTTTGATGTTGAGGGGCCTTGCGCCTGGTCCTTGCCTTTCTTCCTGCCATGGGGAACTTAATGGTTGGACATACCAAAGTTACCAGTAACGTGTATTGGACAACAGAGAAAAGAGGATTTTAGTCTTACCTGTTAAATCCTTTTCTCTTAGTCCATATAGGTTACTGGTCTCCCACCCTGTCAACAGACCATGCTTGGCTCTCCTGTGGCAGAACATGGGGGTCCTTTCAGGTTCATGCTCACAGGAGTCTTCTTTTCCTTCTCACTACCTAGTCAGTAGTTAGTGGAGCTGATTGGCTAGCAGCAGCCAAGGTGGGAAGGTAGGCTCCACCCCCTGCATTCACTTCTCAGAATTGTTCCTGCCTCCTTAAAGGGGCTGATCGCCTACCCCAAAGTTACCAGTAACCTGTACTGACTAAGAGAAAAGGATTTAACAGGTAAGACTAAAATCCTCTTTTCTCTGGATTATGAGGCAAAGGCTGAATTTTTTTTTGTCAACCTAATTTACTATGTTACTGCATTATGATTTGAAAGAAAAACAATTGTATTCAACCCCTTGGTTCTCACTAATAAATATCAGTTTGCTGAAGTTGACCCGTCACTTATAAACAAACTTTTTGCCTAATAATTAGTGTTAAAAAGCTATGCCATGTGTTGCACACCTCTGTGGTCCTTAGATTTTTCAAATTGTCATTTTATCAGTGGAGTCACAGATAAAAGTACAAAAGTGCTGCTCTAAATGGATTGCCTGTCACTCTTTACACCAGGAAACATCACTGTTAATTCATGTGAAAACAAGAATCACACTAGCGTACTCAAAATGTCTGGTTGTGATTTTTTCAACACTCACAGTTTTAGGAAAAATGTTGGCAACACTGAGTATTATGTGCTTACTTACAGATAAGTGCAATATTACCAATACTAGTTGAACAGCCCGTTACACGGGCCACAGTGTCACTGCCACCTGGTCGCGGGGCAGTAATGCGCAGAGGAGACTGCCCGCGCCGCGGCTGATACAGAGCTGGACGCTCCTTTGGAGCGCCCAGCTCTGTATCAGCCGCGGCGTGGGCAGTCTCTACTGCGCATGACCGCAGCACGCGCAGCAGTGTGTACTGCGCATGTCGCGCGTTACACACGATTTAGCGAATTATTATATAGGATAGCAGGGGTCATCTATTATTGGACCTCCAATTGCTGTCTGGTTGTAGTTCACAAGCTGGAGATCCAACAGTGTAGTATGCCTGCCATATGCCTGTGTAATATATATTAATATAAAAGGGAAGACAGATTCATATGTTATGGTGTCATACTCACAGATACCATTGGGGAAACTGCTTTGAGGTGTTGGGCCTGACTAGTTCATGGCAAAACAAAGGTCCCTTCCAAAGATAGGTATTTACCTTTGTAGGAGTCCTCCATGTGACAGTCTGTTACATATCTTTATATACTGATTTGTATAGTGTCTGCAGTTACCAGTTTTTATTGATCTTCATTGAAAGTCTGCCTATGTCCCAATTCCTCAACATATATGATATGCAATTCAGGAACAAACCAACTGCACCATAGGGTAGAATAAATAATCCCCAAATTCCCACTGATTTAAATGGGATTTTAACCCTTCAGTCCTAGAGAAGTTATCAATGCATTCAAAGGATTCAAAGCCCCATGTATCTGAATGAGAATTATGTAGTTAGCTTGCTCCAGAAATGCATCTCTTCCGCATGTGTGTGTGTGTCTCTCTCTCTCTCTGCTCATAAGACTCACTGTCTTTATCAAATTTTTATAAATAATGATGTCCTGTTTTAAATAGGTGTGGTCCTAATCTCTAACCCCACCACATTTAATGGTGTATCTTCCAGCATTTATAATCCTATTGGGTGGAGCATTGTGTAAACAGTTATACTCTGTGGAAACTGCTGTATACAAAACCTGTGCTAATACTTGTTGCTGGAGAGTTTCTATATATACTTTATAGTACAGGGGGTGGGGTGCAGATTGAAATGTAGACTATCCTCAGTCTAAAACAATAATTTTTAAGAAAAGAGAAAATATATATAGTAAACCTGGTTAGATAATTATACCCCACCGGCACTCATAGGGTTAATCCTACTAACTTTGGATGGGTTTTAGGCACTTTGGATGTATTGATGTGGGGCTTAGGGTCCCATCAATACATCCACTGTGGACATTGGGTTCTTTTGCCAGTTAACAGCTGCGTTAGCTGGCAAAACATCGGATAAGGAACTTTACGGCTAACAAAACTGAGTCTTAAGTTTTGTGTGGTAAGTGAATCCTTTATAGCATTTTGTCAGCTAACGCAGTGCTTTAAATGGGAAAATGGAGGTTTTTTTTTCTTTAACATGGACCAAAACACACGTTAGTGTAGCGGCCGTAACACTTGAACTGTCATTAGCAGTTCATTACATGGCTTCCTACACGTTAAAACACCCATTGGTGTTTTTTTAAGCTTAACGGCTGCCTTTAAATCTACCCCTTACATGTTTGTAGTTTGTCCAAAGTATGTTTAACCCTTTGAGTGTCAGTGGCATATCCCTCTGGCACTCAAAGGGTTAAACTTGTTATAATTATATAAAAGCTATCCATAAAATCTTGAAATTACCCAATCCAAAACTGGCAAATGTAGCATTGCACAACCCTCTGGCACTCAAAGGGTTAAGGTTTTGCAAACATTAAATTTGCCCATTTGCTTTGCAAGTTATATTTTATTCTCTAATTATGTACAAAGATAATGTTTTCAGAACTTCAACCCTCAGTTCTAGTGTTTTGTTTTATTTAGTAAGAAATGAACATAAGTTTTATTTGTTGTTTTTTTACTATATATACCAGCACTATAATCAATTAAAAATGTTTGTGTTTTTGATTATAAAATTTATTCAATTACATTGAGTGGAGTGGAGTTGTAATCTGCTCTGCTCATTCTCATTAATTTCCTAATTATAAAATAGTAAATTAAAGCGGAACTTTGAGGTAATACCAAGTTGCCGTGCATTCATTAAACACATGGCGACTATCTTGAAAATAGATGTCTTACTGTTAAATAATAGCTCTGTCTAAAGTAATCGTCCCGTTTTGGGACTGACGGGCAGGTTAGTGCGGTCTCTGCGCCTATGCTGTCAGTCCATTCTGGTGACCATATGGTGCACTGCAGTCTACTCACTGGTGACCGGGACTGACGGCGCATGGGCACAGACAAGATGTCCACGTTGTAGCCTGGGTTCCGGTCTCCAAATGGGACGGATTACTTTAGACAGAGCTATTATTTAATGGTAAGACATCTATTTTCAAGCTAGTCGCCATGCATTTAATGAATGCATGGCAACTTAGTATTACCTGAAAGTTCTGCTTTGTGTTCTGCCTGATATTTGTATTCAAAGGTGGGCAACTGTGGATCTGCTGTTGTTTTTGGGCTACAACTCCCATCATCTTCAGTGGCCGGTTTAGGATGATGGAACCTGTAGTCTAACAAGAGATGTAGAGCTGTTGTTACCTACCTATGATCTACTGCCGACCTTAAGATAAACAACATGTTTAAAGGGACAGTAATGTCCAATAAGATTTATATCTGGTTTTGTAGGTTTAAAAAAAAAAAAAAAATTATGTGGCACAAATCCCATCTCAAACCATAAACGTTTGAAGATATTTGCATCTAAACTTCCCCCTCTTCTGATGTCAGATGTCAGAAGGAGATCATGAGATCATCAACCGACATGAGGCGGCTCTTCATCAGAGCCGCAATAGCGATACTGGGAAAGAACTACTTCATTGGAATAGTCTACAAAGTGTTCTAACGTCAGAAGGGGAGGGAGAGGGGAACTTTAGTTGTGAATATCTCTGAGACCGTAAAGGTTTGAGAGATGGAATTTGTGCCACATAATTTTTTTTTTTTTTTTTGTAATCTACAATACCAGACAAAAATTGTTATTGGTGATTAGTGTCCCTTTAAATTAGAATTTATTTTCCAACTCATGTTCTGTTAGTAGGAAATGACTTTGCTAGTCTGCATTCAAGTTTCATTTTCATCTTTTTCTTTTAAACTTTCCTTCCAATTGATTACCCTCTCTTTAAAAGCCTTTAAGTGTTTCCATTGTGGTTTTTCCCACCTAGTATTATATTTGGCATTAACGGCTACATAATAAAGGAGAAACCTCCATTTCATGTGGTCTTTTTAATGTTCGCCTCTCATTATCAGTGAAGAGCTCCGAATGAAACATGTTACTTGTAACAGTAGTTTAGGGTCTGCGACAAAATCTATATTGCTTGGATTAACTGCTGGCTGTAAGGCATGAGCATATAATAATCTGTAGGTGTGTTATAAATGGAGACATGCTTTTTTCCATCACATAAGATCACATGTCAAAGTCACAAATGTGTATGGAATGGACAAGTTATGAACCTTTGGTAACACAAGGGGGTTATGCACAGGTGTGATAAAGAGGCGATAAAGTGGAGATAACCTCTCCAGTGATATTTTTCCAGTTTCTATGTTCTTCTATGGAGCCTATACTCTAACATCTCCGAAACTGAAGAAATCTTAGTGCATTTGCCCCATAGAATAACATAGGAACTAGAGAAGTGATATCACTGGAGAAGTCATCTCCACTTTATCACTCCTTATCGCACTTTAGTGCATCTTCCCCAAGTCGTCATTAACCCTTAGGTGATAAAGAGGTCTCCAGTACATTGTTCAGCATTAATGAGATTTATAGTAGGATCTGCACAGTGAGTAGGATATATCAAGTTGGTGCACATGTGAAATTTGTACAAAGAACATTTCTAGGTCCTGCACCAGCCTAATTCTATTTGCAAATCTCATTGTGCATCTGAATGGCTGCTTTGTGCCACTTGGTGGGCCGTATGGGTGTTTTCTGGAGGTGCAAAATTGGGCACAAGAGTAACAGGTTAAAAAACATTTTTTTACGCTTGCTTCAGGGGAGGGGTGTATAGGTTGTTCACCTATATTTTGTATGTAGCTAGTTTCTAGTGGGCTAAATGATCTTTGCTGCGGCGCCAGTCAGTCATGTGACTGCATCGCTTAGGGAGGGGAGGGGCACAGTAAGAGCTGCAGGATGTACAGTGTAGGGATGGATGGTGAAGAGGTGCATGTGGGTTCTGTTCAGAGCAGATCATTTCTGGCTTTATTTTCAAATACTGTGGAACTGGTGCCGATGAGTGCTAAAACAGATCATTCTGTGCTCTTTATTCTCTGAATAATGTGGGTGTTGTGGAGCTGTGCAGGTTAAGTTCTGTAATGCACTGAGGTTGACATATTAAGGGAAAATGGTGCAATTCTGGTGCAAACCAAGTGCACCAAAGGGAAAAAAAAAATCACAAAATCCCATTGATTTAAATGCAGATTTTTACTCCTCTAATACTAAAGAGGTCTCCATTGTATTGCAAAGCAATGGATTTGACACGGTTCTAGCATTAATGGGGTTTAAAGTGGATGTATCACCTTTTACCCATATGTTTTTAAAGTATTATTAGGGAAGCTGTTTGTATTTTTTGTAATTTAACTACTTTTGAAGATATTTAATATTCTGTGCTGTTCATTTCCGCATAATGTGCACAGCACAGCTTGTCTTCTCCTCCCACCTCCCTCCTAGCTGCCCCAGGGAGCGTGTTCATACTTCCCTTCAGTGTGGTGTGAATGGCTTCTGTCGTATGAAGCTCCGGTTCACATTATACTGAGGTTGCTAGAAGGAAAGAAGCCATTCACACCACACCGAAGGGAATTGAAAATGCTCTCCCTGGGGCAGCTGGGAGGGAGGTGAGAGGAGAATTAGGCAGTCAGATAGCGCTGTGCCAGACAGCATATATTGCAGTACGCTGATTCTTTGGCACAGCTCTATCTGACTTAAAAATAGAATATCTTCAAAAGTAGTTAAATTAAAAAAAAAAAAAAAAAAAAAAAAAAAAAAAAAAAAAAAAAAAAGCAAACAAAAATTTTTTTTTTTTTTTAAGGTGATACATTCACTTTAAGGATCTATTTAAAGAAATTGATATTTTTATCTGCTACCTAGTTGTACTTAGTTTACCTTAGAATTGCACCACTTATGTTAGTATATCTACACACAACATCCCCCCCACTGTTGAGTATAAGGCCCTTGACTGTGTTTGACATGCATGCATTAATGTAACGGTAAAATAAATAAATAAATAAACAAAAAAAAGTAAAATAAAGTACCCTGAGCACAGAAATTGATGTTGTTAAGTTTACAACAACATACATAGTGAGTCACTCACTGAATACTGTAGGTTCAGTTGAAGGCTCTCCTCTCCTCCATTCTGATTAGTGACCAATTTTATTTGTCCTCCTGTTATACTAAGAGTGCGTACTTACACAACGTATATACACCAACCAACAGACATACAAGAGGATCCTGGATTATGGAAAGGGCCAAGTTGCAGTTAATTAGTCGAATGATATGATTACAGTATTAGGAGATTTTGGGGCAGGACAACTAGAAATTTAGCATGGGGCCAGGGTGAGCCTGGCATTTTCAACATTGATTGGAGACCAAGGGTGAGTAATGTGCAATTTTATCAGGTGAAATAAGTGGCTTTTAATTATTTAAAAGTGGATTTAATAGGTCTGAAGTTAGTAATAGTCTGCAATACAGAAGACATTTAAAAAAAATAGATTTGGATTTAATGGATGCTGTGTAAGGGATACCTTCATAGGCAAGTCCTCTTAGTAAACAAATTAACAGCCATTTATTCATATGGTACATTTCTAGTTTAAGAGCTTTCTATTCCTAAAGGAGGTGAATATAGTCGTTGATACCTTTATTGGCTAACTAAACAGAATTAGGATACAAGCTTTCAAGAGGTCTTGAAAGCTTGCATCCCAAGTCTGTTTAATTAGCCAATAAAGGTATCAACGACTATATCCGCCACCTGTATTTCTACGGCTAACATGGTACCAACTCTCATCTATTATTATTCCTAAACACAGTTTTCTCCATTTAATACATTTTCAGGATTTCTTGTATTTGTAGCAAATAGCTTGTTACATTGGACTCAACAGTTGTCCATTCATTCAGTTCTTCTCACTCTATTTGGTATTTTTAAATAATTGTCTTTAACCCTGTGAATGCCAGAGTGGTATCAAATGCATTGAACACTATGTATTGGGTACCTTTTTGAAACTCAGATGGTTAAACAGGGGTCCGTTTAATTTAAGAAATGTGGAAAAATGATCATGGTGCTCTGTGTATATGTCGTGCAAACACCTTTACAGGGAAGGCATATATGGTATGTTTAATGACAGCAAAAAGAGGCCTTTAATATACATGTGTTTTTGCTTCAGCTGTTTTACTAGGTGTTTGCAGTTCTCTTCCGTGATTTGACAGTAATGCACACTACCTCTTTATTTGAATCCCAGCCCTGGCTTTTATGTTGGTCATTTATTTTTCTTTTTTATGCATTTCCCACACAGTCCCCTATTTAATGTGCCAGCATATAACATTTAACTGGTTTTGGGGTCATGGAGTTTTTCATAAATCTAACAGAGCTCTATAATGTTTCACATTTTTTACTGAGTTTTGATTAAGCTGTATATATATATTTCTCTGTCGTCCAATTCAGGTTACTGGTTACTCTGGGTAGGCGATATGCCCCTTTAAGTAGGCAGGAACAATTCTAGAATTGATTGCAGGGGGTAAAGCCTACCTTCCCTCCTTGGCTGCAGCTAGCCAACCAGCTCCAGAAAGATTTGTTCCTTGGTGAAGATAACACAGGCAAGAGAACCGTTCTGCTATAGCTTTAGAAGTTTTTTATTTTTCTGTTAGAAATGGAATTCCACCATTAGGCGGATTAACATAACTGACAATGCCCTTAGATGTGGATAGCTCAGTATCCAGGTCATTTTTGTGGACCTTAAGCCCTGGGGGGAAAATCTTGGCTACAAGTTCTTTCCTCAGGAGTCGCCCACAGAGGCGTCTTCTTTAAACATGGTAATCTGAAGACAGAAGATATGCAGGAAAGGTGAGCGACCCTTTGAGTGCTGCAGGTCCACTTGTCCCACAGTGCCCTTCCACACAGGAATTTTTCATTTGGAGTTCCTATTGCACACCCCTGCGCTCATTGGGTCTGTCTGTATGTCTGTTGGGTGTTTGGAGCAGGTTTATATGGTAATTAACACTTTAGTTGCTGATTTGTTTTTTGGGGGGGTTCTAACACTTTTCCTACTGGTTCAGTGTTTTATGGGTATCCTAACATGTTCTAGTGATGTTTCATGTCTTTTTGTTTTACACTTCTATGCTCTTTACAGCATAGGCGCCATTGCTCCATTCACTTTTATTAATCCTTCGCCTGCCAGATAAGTTTATTTTAGCGATTTCTGGGATGAAACTTTAATCCTATAAACTGTAATTGGGTGATTTCTTATACAGTAAAGTTATTTAACACTGTGAGAATGTCTATACCGCTGGCGCTTGGGTCCAGACCTAAAACTAAGGAGGCTGGGGTCTCTGTATCCCCCATTGTGCATTGCTCTTCCTGTCATTCAGCGTTACCTAGATAATTCTCAGGTCATTTATGCCCAGCATGTTCTGATGTCCCTGAGAGTATTCCAGGGACCTCCAGCCATGCATTAGAGCCAGTTTGGGTGCAAGAGTTCAAGGCTGCTTTTAGGGACCTTAGGTCCACATTGCAACTCTTTCCATCCCAGTTACAGGGGGTCTTTCATTCTTGGCAGACTCCCTCCTCCGTCAAGTCTTCCCTGCCAAAACCTCAGGGAGTACCTGAAGTGTCAGATTCCTCTGAGGTGGAACTGCTGGTGGATTCAGATGTTGAGGAATGTTCTGTGGTGGGCTCCTCTCATTTTTTTGGGGGACCCTTTTGAGGCTGGTCCTGAGCCCTCGTCTGAGGGCCTGATCAGGGCTGTTTTAAATACCTTAAATGTTCCCTTGGTGCAGAATTTTCCTTCTGATGTATTTCAGGAGCCTAAAAAGCCCTTTACTTGCTTTCCACCTAACCCCTCTCTTGACCGCCTTGTGTCCGAAGAGTGGAAGTCTCCGGACAGGAAACCTTCTGTCTCCAAGAAATTTGCCAAGCTTTATCCCTTTTCTGAGGCCATGCTTGCTCAGTGGGTTCATCCTCCCAAGGTGGAAGCTCCTATCTCCAGGGTATCCAAGTCTGCTGCCCTGCCAGTACCTGATGCGTCTGCTCTAAAGGACTGGACTGACAAGAAACTTGAGGTCTCCCTCAAGTCCGTCTTTGCCACTGCTGGCTCTGCCACGCGTCCAATATTCCCTACAGCATGGGTAAACTGGGCCATTGTGGTCTGGACTGAACAGCTCACCCTGGCTGTCCATCAGAGTGCACCTACTTCGGATATGTTGCACCTGTCTGTGGTTGCCAGACGGGCTATTTGGCTCAAGATCTGGTCTGATGACACTGCATCTAAGAAAGCATTTCTCTGCTTGCCTATTCAAGGCACTTCTTTGTTTGGGTCAGATCTTAAGGATCTGATCATTGAGGCCGCAGAGGAGTACACTTCTACCCTTGGTTCCTATGAAGAAAACACCACTTAAGCGTAACCGGTATTTTAGTTCCTTTCAGAATGAGACGCATCTGGTGAACCAGACGGTTCCCTCAGTTCCGCGTACCTCCTCCAAGCCCAAACAGCAATGGAAGCCCAAGGTCTGTTCCAAGCCTTCTTCGGCATGACTCACCGAACCCGGGTCCACACTCTGCTGTGGGTGGTCGTCTGTGACACAATCACAGCATTTGGGAGGATTCTGTGATTGACCCATGGGTTTTACAGGTGGTGACGGAAGGGCACAGGATCCCTTTCGTATCTCTTCCTCCCTTTCACTTCTTTCCTTCTCATACGCCTCAGGGTGCAGAGAAACTCCGTCTATTCGACGGCGCTGTTCAGGCTCTT
Organism: Rhinophrynus dorsalis; assembly: GCA_037306005.1. Taxonomy (NCBI): domain Eukaryota; kingdom Metazoa; phylum Chordata; class Amphibia; order Anura; family Rhinophrynidae; genus Rhinophrynus; species Rhinophrynus dorsalis. The sequence goes on from CM074721.1 coordinate 409,579,701, forward strand.
CTAGACAAGGATGTTCTAGAGCCGGTTCCAGTTCAGGACAGAGGTATGGTTTTTACTCAAACCTCTTTGTGGTCTCCAAGAAGGACGGCTGTTGTCATCCCATTTTGGATTTGAAGGATCTCAATTCCTTTGTGATCAGGACCCATTATCACCAGGAGTCCCTAAGGACGGTGATTGCTGCTATGTCCCCGGGGGAATTCCTGGCCTCTCTGGATCTTCAGGACGTGTATCTAAACATTGCCATTTATCCAGAGAGCTGGCAGTATCTCAGATTTGCCTGCGACCAAGGGCACTTTCAGTTTTCAGCTCTTCCTTTTGGTCTGACTAAGCTCCTCAGGTCTTCAACCGTGTCCTTGGAGCTTTAGTATCCGTTCTCCATCGGGACGGCATCAGAGTTACTCCATACATGGACGACCTGCTTCTGAAGGCCCCTTTATGGAACTTCTTCATCAGCAGGTTCAGGAATGCATTCATGCTCTCACCCATCACCGGTGGATCATCAACATGGAAAAGTCGGATCTTGTCCTATCCCAGCATCTGGTCTTCCTGGGCCTTCTCTTCGACACTCAGAAGAACATGGTGTTTCTCACGGACGAGGTAACTAACTTGATCGCCCACAGGGTTTCTGTGGTTCTGGCTAAAGATCCAGTTCCAGGCAAGAAGCTGTCCTTTCTAGTGGGGAAATTCATCGCCACCATAGAAGTGGTCCTGTTTGCCATGGCGTACACCAGGGAGCTCCCAGAGGTTCGTGATCCAGGTGTGCAGGGGTCAGCCAGACCTTCTGAAGATGTCAGTGTCCCTCCCTCTTCATGTGGAACTGAGTTTGTCATGGTGGCTTAACCTCTCCAATCTGCTGAAAGACAAGTCCTTCCTGGTATCCTTCTGGACCACAGTGACGACGGATGCCAGCTTCTCCGGCTGGGGAGCGGTCCTGGGTTGCCTGAGTGCTCAGTGGTCGATGGACTCCTTCCTATCAACATATTGGAGCTTCGAGCAATATTTCATGCCCTTCGTCATTGTACATCTCAGCTGGAAGACTGTCCGGTCTGAGTGGAGTCTGACAATGCCACGGCCGTGTCTTACATCAACAAGCAGGGTGGAACAAAAAGTTTCGCCACTTGGTTAGAGGTCAAGGCTATTTTGTCTTGGGCAGAAGAACATGTTCCTGCCATATCCGCAGTGCACATTCCTGGCGTAGACAGCGTCATGGCAGACTTCCTCAGTCGACACACATTGGACAGCGGAGAGTGGGAGCTGCACCCAGAGGTGTTCAACCTCATTGTTCAGAAATGGGGTCTTCCTTGCATCGACCTGATGGCAACAAGACACAACAGGAAGGTTCTGAGCTTCTGTTCTCGTTCGAGGAACCCTCTAGCTCTGGCAGTGGAAGCAATGTCCATTCCTTGGTTATTCCCTCTGGCCTACATTTTTCCTCCCCTCCCAATGTTGCACAGGGTGTTACGGAAATTACTACTGAAACATTGTCCAGTCATTCTGATTGCTCCATACTGGCCTTGACAGGCTTGGTTTCCGGAGCTTCTGGATCTGTCGGTGGCGGAGCCATTCCGGCTTCCTTGCTGTCAGGATCTTCTTCTACAGGGTTACCTGTAGAAGGAGGATGTTCATCGTCTAGCTTTGACGGCTTGGAAACTGAATCCTCAATATTGAAGAAGAGAGGTTTTTCTTACGGGGTGGTGGCTACTATGCTCAATGCCCGCAAACCTGTTTCTTCCAAGATCCACCTTCGTATCTGGTCCACCTTTCTGTCTTGGTGTGCTGACAAGGACCTGTCTCAGGAATTTGATTTGCCTACAGTCCTGGCCTTTTTTGCAGGACGGTGTGGATAAGGGCCTCAGTTTGAGTTCCCTTAAGGTTCAGACGTCTCCTCTCTCTGTTTTCTTTCAGAGAAGCATTGCCATCCTTCCTAATGTCAAGGTTTTCTTCCAGGGTGTTGCTCATACTCGTCCTGCCTTCAAGAATCCCGCTCCTCCATGGGATCTTAACTTGGTTTTGGGCTTTCTTCAGCGCCCTCCATTTGAGTCCTTGGCTACTATTCCTCTATGCCCGTTGACGTGGAAAATGGCCTTTTTCCTGGCGATCGTGTCAGTTCGCCGTGTCGCGGAGTTACATGCTCTGTCCTGTAAACCACTTTTTTTGGTGTTTCACAAGGACAAGGAGGTGCTTCGCACTTCTCAGAAGTGTCTTCCGAAGGTGGTTTCAGAGTTTCACATCAATCAGGAGATTGTGGTGCATTCTTTCTGCCCTGACCCCACCTCTGACAAGGAGAGGGATCTCCATTTGTTAGACGTGGTGTGTTGTCTCAAATTTTATGTGCATCAGGCAGTCTGACACCTTGTTCTTCATCCCTGAGGGTCCTAGGGCAGGAAGACCCGCATCCAAGGTGACTATTACTTCTTGGATCAAGTCCACTATTCGTAAGGGTTATGTGCTGAGGAAGAAGCCTGTCCCTTTCAGGGTCACGGCTTATTCTACGTGATCTATTGGGGCCTCTTGGGCTTACAAGAATCAGGCCTCTGCTGATCAGTTGTGCAAGGCTGCCACCTGGTCGCCTGTGCATAACCTTTCAAAGCACTACTGTGTTGGTGTGCTGGCATCAGCTGATGCCAGCTTTGGGAGGAAGATCCTGGAAGCAGTCTTACCTGTCTAGGATCTTCTTCGGTTCTTAGTGCTTCCTTCATTTTGAGCCCAGTTGGCTCTAGTTCAGTGTGCTGTGTAACAGTTTTGGGGTTTTGTTACCACTGTTCAGTGTCCGTTGACACCTCATTGTTTTGTTGGGCTATCTCTGATCTGATGGTTCATATCTGCTCTGTTGACTTGGAGGCCTTGTGCCTGGTCCTTGCCTTACTTCCCACTTCTGGGAAACTCAATGGTTGGACATCCCAGAGTTACCAGTAACCTGTATTGGATGACAGAGGAAAGAGGATTTTAGTGTTACCTGTTAAATCCTTTTCTCTTAGTCCATACAGGTTACTGGTCTCTCACTCTGTCAAGGGACCATGCTTGGCTCTCCTGTGGCAGACTGTGGGGCTCCTTCGGGGTCATGCTCACAGGAGTCTTCTTTCCTTTACTATCTTGTCAATAGTTAGTGTCTCAAATCTTTCTGGAGCTGGTTGGCTAGCTGCAGCCAAGGAGGGAAGGTAGGCTCCACCCCCTGCAATCAATTCTATAATTGTTCCTGCCTACTGAAAGGGGCGGATCACCTACTCAGTAACCTGTATGGACTGAGAGAAAAGGATTTAACAGGTAAGACTAAAATCCTTATTTATATATAATATATATTAATAGGGGCAGTAAAAGGCACTTTAATCTGTTAAAGGGATAGTAATACTTCATTTTATCTTTATTTTATTTTGTAGGCATTAAAAAAACATGAAGAATGATATAAGTCTTATGTCTCAAACCTTTATGGTTTAAGAGATATTCACAAGCAAAGTATCCCCCCCTGTTCAGCCAGATAAGAAGGGAGGTGCCCAGGTAGACTGCAGAGAGGGACAATCTTCAATTAAGATAAGGGAAAAAGCTGAAAAACTTGTCAAGGGGGGAAGGGCTTTCATTCTTTTCATACAAAGAAGATTGTCCCCTTCTGTTATCTGTCTAGTCTTACAACCAGATTCACATCTGAGAAGAGATGTCTTACACTAGGTAAAAGGGACGGGAGGGGGAAACTTTGCTTGTGGATATCTCTTAAACCATAAAGGTTTGAGACATAAGACTTATATCATTCTTCATGTTTTTTTAATGCTTACAAAATAAAATAAAGTTAAAACGATGTATTACTATCCCTTTCAAGCCCAACTTGTCCTATATAATATAGATGCTGTATGTATATTGACAGACGGCACTCACAGGATCTTTTTGAGGATGAAACATAAGTGTTTATCATATCAACGTCCAACACTTTTGATAAAAACTACAAGTGGTTGCTGAAACTTTGATATTGTCGTGATTTGGGAGGCTGCAGGCCCATCATCGTGGGTTGTTCTGCTTCCTTCTGGCGGTTGTTGTGGTTGTAGTGCGGCCACTTCGCTCCTCCCTATTCATTGCGGTCCTATGAAGTTCTTCTTTTAAACTCCTAGGAGACTCGCTCCACCTGCTCTCATAATCCTTCAGTGTTCTGGCCTTTATAAGCTGGCTGGCCTGGGCGCTGTGCGCCAAACTTAGCGTTCAGTTAATGTGATTAGCCTGTGTATTGTAGCCTTTCCGTGTATGACCTAGCATCCAGTGACTACTCTCTTTGCCTGCTGATTTATTTGACTGCCCTGTTGTGATTGATCTCTGCTATCCTGACTACCCTCTTGCCAGCTCATTTAAATTTACTGCCATAGTGTGTAGGACCTCTGCTATCCCGACTCTACCCTCTTGCCAGCTGATTTCAAGTCTAATACCCTGCTGCTTATGATCCTGGCCTGTATGAGACTCCCCTACAGTTCTGTTTCCACTCTGTGGTTGCCGTGGCCTGCTCCTGCCTACTGTCCAAGTGTTTGTACACAAGTATATGCTGAATAAGCACTTCTTTCATATGTCATGTACGGAACATTAAAAATATCACTCTTACATAGCGCGAATGGTAACAAGTGTCATTCTGGGGTGTGCTATACAGCCGGAGCTAGACGGAAGTGCACGTCAGAGGTAACAAAACAGCTAATTTTTCATTAACCCCTTCACCTCTCCGCCTCATTGCATACAGCTATGTCATCTGGTTACTCATCATCAGAATGTCTTCCTTTTCAACCAGGCGACATAGTTATTACGCTGCTTTGTTGGTCGCCCATTAGTGGGTGACAATCCAAAAGTGAGCTTGTTGTTTAGCCTCTCTTACAATGTAATTGCTTGCAAAGAGTATAGTCCAGGAGTCTTTCTTTCCCTTTCTTTTGAAGGCATGTTTCTTCAGACCTTTTAGGACCACACAGGTGCACAGCAGATTGAAAAGCAATGGCCAGCAGTTAAGGGGCACAGACGCTTTTTTTTTATATTTTTGCCAACCTTACTCAGGGCTCTCCGAACGGCGTGATGGTCATGGCATGTCATGGGTCCGTATCACATGTTGGACCCATGATGTGCCAGGACTGTCATGGGTCATAAAGGATTAAAGGGTTAATGATGTCTCCGCAAAGTAGTTGAAAATTGTAGTGAACTAAATAATAAATAAAATAGGATTCGTATGTGTATTATACCTTCTCCTTAATGGCAAAGACAAACAGTTCTGTATTGTACCAACTGCGCCAAGGGGGAAAATAATTTTTTTAAAAATCCCTTCGATTTTATATCGGGATTTTAAGTCCAAGAATTGTAGTGAGGTCTCCAATGCCTTTCAAACCAAGGCATGGAGCCTTTATCATTTAAAGAGGTAGTGCCTTCTAAGACATAAATCGAAAGTGTGGTAGTGTGTAAAGGGGAGACAATAAATCTGGTCTTTATTATTGTTATTATGCTCACATTTATTATTCACATAAAAATATATTGTGTTAAGATCCACATCACTAAGAGAGAGTGTTGGTTATCATATATATGTATAACTGATATTATCTTTGTTAATCATATTGTAGGCTATGGGGGGAGTGATATATTTATCAATTGTAATTGAATCAGCCCTGTTGAGAAAGATTGGCAGTCTGAAGCATAGGGGCTCTGGTTTAATTACTGTTTCAGCTATTTGTGACCTTGGGTAAGTCCCTTTATCTCCCAGTGCCTCAGGCTCCAACACGCTCCTGAACAGGGAAACTGATGCCTGAACATATGTAAAGTCCTGCTAGAATTGCAAACATAAATAATGTAATAATAGAAACAATGTTAATTTTTGTTAAATATAGTAAAAAGTTCATTTTGCACTTCCTTTGACCTTGGCAAATACAATCTTAAACTGACAAAATTACAACCTTTTGTCTACAAGGAGAGAATCCTTTGCGTGCCAGAGGGGAATGTAATGCTTTGTAAAGCAGTGTATTATACACTCTACTGGCACTCAAGGAGTTAAACCTAAATCTCCATAATAAGTTACAGAGCAGTAAATTTTTTTTTTCTATGGAAAAAAAAAGTTGCAGGGCTTTTCTGCGTGTTTACATGTTCATATACACTAACTGGGAAACTACTTTTGTAATCCTTCTTAGAGAGGGATTTAGGAGTGTTGGAGGTAACAACTGTGTGCAGTGTTACTCAGCTACTGCAAAAGCCAGTAGGGTGTTATTATGTAATCATGTAATTAGCATGGTTGGTATGGCAAAGGTTGGACTTGCTGGACAAATGTATTTTAGTTATTTATACATAGCAAACTGTTAACTATTTTTGAAAATACATTTTTTTTAATGCATTCTCAGAGTGAGCTTGAATCGTAGACTTTATTGTCCATAAAAAGTGTCAGAAACAGCACCACCTCATGACCATAACAGAACATTACAGCTAAACCTATTCAGGGGTGCAGTGGCGATCTTATGTCGATGTGTAATCTTTGCATTGCCTTGGTGATAGATATATATTGCCATATGCGGTACAGATTAACCATTTGAGTGCCAGAGGGGTACAGAACGCATTGCTTTGCAATGTGTTCCTTACCCCTCTGGCACTCAGAGTTAAGTGTGCAAGAAAAGGGGGAGATAATTCACTCATTAACATGCAGGGTTGTTGTACTGCTGGAGAAGTCTAAGGGATGCCTTCTGTTGTACATCACCAGCATGATATGAATCTGCCACTCTTTTGACAGGTTTACAATTTTGACTACATAACGAGGTCTACTGTCTCCTCTTCGGGCTGGAACTCTTCTCTCCAACTCTCTGCCGCCTTTGTCTTTCCTGTCGAATATGTGGAAAGAGGCGGCAAGCTGGAGAGAAGAATGCTGGTCTGAGACCATTTCTTTGTAGTCAGTGCAAAATTGTAAACTTGGCAGTGCTGGTGTATTGTCGCATTCACAGGGGCATGATGGTGAGGACATCTTAGTGCATATGCCATCATCATTACTACAACAGAAGGTTGCCAAACCGGCATCTTATGGACCTTTAGTGCATCTCCCCCCCCCCCACGTGTCCCCCCCTTTTTTTCGTTTATTGTACCCTTACAAATATAAATTGTTCACAGTATGTGGTATTGTGGCATTGGATATGTGCAACTGCAAAGAAATTTAAGCTGTGCCCTGCAGCAATACCTCACATGCATAGGTTTGTCTTGTTTTGGAGACATTACAGGGCTAAAATTGGAATATGCACATGGTCATTTTCAAACTTGGAATATTCAGATTTCTTTTGTAGGCCCATGACATTCAGAGCAATTTAGAAGCCCACTAATTCAGAAACAGACAGCACATGGTATTTCACTAGGAAATATAGATATAGATTTACTTCGTTCATCCATTTCAGCAAAAAATCTCAAAGCTTGTTATACTTCTATCTGTGTTACTTAAGATTTCTGGATCAGGGTATGTGCAGCTGCAGGGAAAAAAAAAAAAAAAGTTTTGTCCATCTACATATCCAGAGTATATAGCACAGAGGTGTCAAAGTTCGGTCTTCAGTAGCTACCAACAGCCTATGATTTAACTCTCTGAGTGCCAGATGTATTTGATACCCCACTGGCACTCAAACGGTTAAGGATTTCATTGTTTGGCTCCACCAGTGCTCACTATGATGAACTAATCTGTGATTAATCAGGGAAACCCTTGAATCCTGGCCTGTTGTTGGACAGCCCTGGTATAGCAATACCCCATATCATAACAAGAACATTGCAGTTGCAAGCTTTCAAAGAGTACTTTACTGTCCCCATGAATCATTTGCCACAGCCCACCAATACAAAATAGCCCACAAAGATATAAAATATACATTTGAAATGTATAACCCTTAGGTATATCTCTGGGTGTATTTATATAATGTCCAGATTTGCAGTAGTATTTATTGGGTTTGTTTTTCCATAAATACTGCTTTGTTACTTAAAGGGGAACTACCACCCCGCAATAAGTTCACATTAATCAATTCTTCATCTGGCGACTAGCTGCTTAGTAGCGCTAGTCGCCAGAAATATTACCTGGTTTCAAAGATATTCCAGTTTTTCTGAGGCTCACAGTAGCAGGAAGCATGGACATCTTGTCATAGTGACGTCCGTGCTCCTGCGCTGTCAGTCCCTTTTGGAGCCGGGCGTGTCTTTGGGAAAAACCATGAAAGTAGGTTTACAAGGCAGAACTTGTAGTTTGGCAACTCTACGAACAAAAACAATAGACGAAAGGAAAGTCATCTTAAAACTGATGAAAAGGCTCAAAAGAAGGCCTCTGGAGAACTCCTGATACTAGAGTCAAATCCTGTGGAGGTGTGGAATTCCTGATGGTAGGGTAGGCATAAGCCATCCCTTAACAAAGGTCTTGACATCAGGATGAAAATCAGTATATTTCCGAACTGATAGCGCTGACATCTGAACCTTAATAGGATTCAGACTGAGACCCTTATTGACACCAGTGCCAGCATGGCCTTTTCCTGAGGCAGATAACTTGAAACCAAGGGACGAAGGCGTAAAGTTGGAGGGAAGAGGGGAGTCTCCGCCTCAAAGTCCCTGCCTTTTTGAAGTGCACTGCCCTCTGGGGGAGTGGACTTTAGCCCTTGACTCCTGTGTTCCATACTGCATGTAAGAGAAAACTGATTTTCATATTTCAGTTTGCATTGCATTTGAAATCATAATAATTTGATGCAACATTTGATTTGAACAAATAATTTAATGTTCTGTGTTCTCAATGTCCTCTCCCAGCCTCAAAACCCATATAGACTTTATCACACTAACCAGATAAATGTGGGAGAGGAATAGGCCTAATGTGTCCACCTTGGCTTTAGCTTGACTACCCCAAGGGGTCCAGGTACACCACATTTCTAAATCTTGCTTAACCCCTTGAGTGCCAGAGGGGTATGCAGCGAATTGCAGAGCAATGTGTTGCGTACACCTCTGGCACTCGAAGGGTTAATAGCAAAGGTCTCAGTTGCATGCTTTATTTGTTGTTGTTTAGATCCATTTAAAAAGGCACCATGACTATTGTAATCATTAGGGTTTGACAACCTGCAGCCCTTGAGATGTGGTTGGACGTCATCTCCCATTATCCTGTCAAATGGCGGAAGTTGTACTGAAATACTAAGGGTCTCCCAATTTTGCGTTTGGACATTCAAAACAGATATACATCTATATATAGTGTATATATTATATTAATCCATAATAAACATGTCATAGATAATCCAAAATACCTGTGAGTGCATTCCTTTTGAATTATCTATCTATCTGTCTGTCTGTCTGTCTGTCTGTCTGTCTATCTATCCACACACATACATAATCAAATCAATGTTTTTTGTGTCCCCCCCATTAGCCGTGGTATAATTGTCATGCCAATAACTCCACTTTCCTTTTAGGCCATTAACTCAGGAAGAGATTGCACTGAGAAGAGAGCTTGCAAGGCAGAGACATGCTGAAAAGATGGCAATCGATCAAGGGCAACAGCCTGGAGAGCAGGCTTCCTCTAGCAATGAATGTGAAACGGCTGCAAACAATGAGAACACAAAAGGTAATTTTATCCCCTTATTACTTTATTAACTTTTTTCCCCTGAAGGATTTTTAAGTGGGTACAAAACAACTTTACGATCATTGAAGGCTAATGCTGTGAACGCAGCAATTACCCAATGTTGGGATCAACACATTCTGCAAACAGTTGCTGACACAAGTCTGCAGGCCAAGTAATTAGAAGCAAATTAGTTGTTAAGATGGTGTAGAGGTTATTTGTGTTTCTGTACTGTTCACTCAGAGCCTTATTCAAAAATGCCATAATTTGCATTGCAATCTATGACAGTCATCCTTATCATGATGGGAATTGTAGTCCATGACAGCTGGAGGACCTCAAGTTTTCCAACCTTTCTATAAGCTATGTTCACACAGGTAACCTCTATCTGCACAACTCTGATGTCTGAACCATGTCACCTGTGCAGAACATAACACGAGGGGTGGTTGGACTGTTCACACAGGTGACTACTGTCTTGTGTGAATGCAGACAAATGCAGCATGTGGCAACTTGTCTGTGGTCAACACAAAATGCATTGAAATTATAGCAGGAATTATCTAAATGGCAGTGTATGGAAACACAGTGCTGATTGTTCATATGGGACAGTATTGGGAGTTCTAGTGCTCCTCACAATCTTCAGTAAGTGACCAACCCTCTTGGCTATCTACCCCCAGGGGATGGCTTCCAGGAATGCTTACATAGATCTAAAGAACAATGGTTCTGACTTAATTTCTGTGGCTTTTCTCATGCAAACTGTTGAAACTTATTTTGATGTGATGTAAACTAAATGCAGGCCTAATCTGAGAAAATATATATATATATATATATATATATATATATATATATATATATATATATATACAGACAATTGCAGATACTAGGTAACAAAATATTTTATATACATACTTTTACCAGTATCTTCACGAAAGAGTATGCAATACAGTGAATGAACACTGTAGTGCATACTGTCAGACAATCAACTTCATTGTTAGGACTTTTATGCCAGCACATCCTGTATGCCAAGCACACACTTGCAAGATTTCCTCACCACATTGTTTAATTGTTTAGTGCATTGTCATGAACCATCCATAGTAGAAAGAAACCCCCAAACACCCACAGTTTGCCTCACCATCCACGCCTTTGCAAAAGCTGTGCTGAGAGGAGGAATGCTGGTGTATATAGCTTAGTAAACTGACACTGGTTGGGCTTAGGGACAAAAATAAATAAATAGATTAGATTAAACTCCATTTGACTTATAGTCCAACCATAGCTGAAGGGCCACAGGTTTAATTAACACACATGCACACGTATATACACACACACGTATACACATATATACATACACAACACACACACATATACAAATAGTACTGTGCAAAAGTTTTAGGCAGGTATGGAAAAATGCTGTAAAGTAAGAATGCTTTCAAAAATAGACATGTTAACAGTGAGTGAACAGAAGAAAACTCTAAATTAAATAAATATTTGGTGTGACCACCCTTTGCCTTCAAAACAGCATCAGTTCTTGTAGGTACCCTTACACATAGTATCTACAGTATACAGGTAGGTTGTTCCAAACATCTTGGAGAACTAACCTCAGTTCTTCTGTGGATTCAGGCAGTCTCTGTTGCTTTTCTTTCTTCATTTAATCCCAGACAGACTCAACGATTTTGAGATCAGGGCTCTGTGGGGGCCATACCATAACTTCCAGGAGTCCTTGTTCTTCTTCATGCTGAATATAGTTTTTAATGACTTTGGCTGCGTTTGAGGTTGTTGTCGTCATGCTGCAGCAGAAATTTGGGGCCAATCAGATACATCCTTGATGGTATTGTATGATGAATAAGTATCTGCTTTTACTTCTCAGCATTGTGGAGACCATGAATTCTGACCAAATCCCCAACTCCATTTGCAGAAATGCATACCCAAACTTGCAAGGAACCTCCACCATGCTTCACTAATGCCTGCAGACACTCATTCTTGTACCGTTCTCCAGCCCCTCTGCAAACAAACTGCCTTCTGCTACAGCCAAATGTTTCTAATTTTGTCTCAACAGTCCAGAGCACTGGCTGCCATATTTCTTCACTCCAGTTCCTGTGTTTTCATGCATAGTTGATTCGCTTGGCCTTGTTTTCATGTCATTGGTATGGCTTTTTGGCTGCAAGTCTTCCATGAAGATGACTTCTGACCATACTTCTCCAGAGAGTAGATGGGGTGTACCAGGATCCCACTGTTTCCTGTCAATTCTGTGCTGATGGCACTGCTAGACATCTTCCTATTGCGAAGGCAATTAAGCATGATGTGTCTTTCATCTGCTGCACTAAGTTCCCTTGGCCAACCACTGAGTCTACCGTCCTCTATGTTGCCTGTTTCTTTGTGCTTCTTCAAAAGAGCTTGGACAGCACATCTGTAAACCTCTGTCTGCCTTGAAATTTCTGCCTGGGAGAGACCTTGCTGTTGCAGTATAAATTCCTTGTATCTTGTTGCTGTGCTCAGTCTTGCCATGGTGTATGACTTTTGACATTAAACTGTCTTCAGCAACCTCACCATTTTAGCTGGGTTTGGTTGTTCCTCACCCAGTTTTATTCCTTCTACACAGCTGTTTCTGTTAATGATTGTGCTTCAAGCCACATATTAAATTGATGATCATTAACACCTGTTTGGTATAACTGTTTAATCATACACCTGACTATATGCCTACAAAATCCCTGACTTTGTGCAAGCGTACATAGAAGAATTGATACTGTTTTTGAGGCAAAGGGTGGTCACACCAAATATTGATCTGATTTAGATTTTTCTCCTGTTCACTCTCTATCATTTATCATTAATTGATCAAAATAAACTATTAACATGTCTGTTTTTTTAAAGCCTTCTTACTTTACAGCATTTTTTTTCACACCTGCCTAAGAATTTTGTACAGTGCTGTATATACACACACACTATAACTAGATTATATATATATATATATATATATATATATATATATATATATATATATATATATATACACACACACACGTGCAACATGGTGGTGGGGAAAGGACTTGGAGAAGAGAAAGTGGAGAGACATGGGAAGAGGGAGAAAAATTAAAGAGAAGGGGAGATGGCTATGCGGGGGAAGACAAAACAGAGTGAACCTACACCCCCACTTTTTCCAGTTCCATTTCCCTCCATATAAAATGGCATACCCCCAGGGTCCTGGTGTCCTCTGCATTAGTATTCCCCTTCTGGGTCATTCTGTCATCAACAAATCCACTGAGCTAGTTTCTGGTAGAACCATTTTATTCATCTCTCTCTGACTTTTAGTAGGTCAACTTTCTGTTTGACACATGGATATAGCCTCTACAGGATTAGTTTCACTAACTGGAGAGCTGAATAAAGCAGCTTAGACACAAAAACCTTGGAGGGGACTTGCTGCTGCCTGAAGGACCAAGAAGGAGAATACTGTTGAGAAGCATGCTAGGACCCCATGGTATCCCAGTTTATGTAGAGTGCCAGTTTAGCAGTTAAGTGCTTTTGGGGGAAGGGTGCAAAGCATGGCAGCATTTGTTGTGGAATAGGGCTACAATGTGGATGACCGCCAATAGATGGGAAGTATTGGAAATACACTGGGGGCACTAGCAGTGGACAGAGGAAACCCTTACTAACCACTGCCTGACTTCAGTGCTTTCCTTGTTTAAACAGTTTGGGTGTCAAAGGGGGGGGGGGGTGTTCTATAATTTAAGTTAATCTTTAAGATATTTAAAAGTCGGTTGTACTAGGTTTAAGGTAAAAAACGCATTTCTTTTTAATGTGTTGGCCATCCCATAGCACCCAAACAGTTAATAAGGTGTTCTTTAGTCTCATTGCCCCCTTTTTATTTCCCATGCTCCCCATTTTTTGTTGTGTCCCCTGACCTGTTGTCCTGTTAGAGCTGCATTAGCTTGGAGCAGGTAGGGGGTGGGGGTAATTGTTCCACAATGGTTTCCAGCCCATTCTAAAGATCTCTCTAGCATCCTAATCTCTTCTTACTTTAAAGTGTTAGAAGAGGTAGTAAGCCACTTTATTATCCTATATTATAATTTGCTAAGGATGTTTGTCAGAAGCAGTCTCGGCTGCGTGCTGCAGTCATGCTCAGTACAGACTGCCTGTGCCACAGCTTATATGGAGTGAGGTGCTCCGAATTCAGACTGAGTCCTACGATCTGAATTTGGAACACCCTGCTCCGTATCAGCTGCGGTGCGGGCAGTCAGTACTGCTCATGACTGCAGTGCCGCCAGTGTTGGCCCGTGTACACAGGCTTTAAAACTAATATCATATAATCGCATCATATAATCATATATTGACTAACTTTTTTCGAGCTGAGTAAACCAAGAGATCTCCCACTGCTGAGAGATCATGATTCTGCAGTTAATATGGGCCTATCACTTTAAGACAGGTTTAGGTTGCTTTACAGAGAACTAAAATCAGCCTATATGTTGCACTAGCCATTTTTCTGTAAAATAAATCTTTTTTGAGAAATTACCATTTATATTTTGTTGGCACAGTGTAGTAACTTATGCTGTTCCCTGCACAGAATGCTAATTAGACCTGAAATTACCCCTAACTGTGCTATTACAAAATATCTCCAGTGTGTGGGCTATCTGAATTAATTCATAACACAGTATGTAGTAGTATTGGCTTAGCACTGAAAGTAATTAGCATAAAGTGCCTCATTGTGCCATGATCAACTAAATGTTCATTTTAAAAACTATACAGCAAACAAATGGCTAGCACAATATAGCAGTTTTCACTTCTCTTTGGAATTAAACTTATCTTAGGGGACAAGACTACTTTAGTACAACTTCTTTTTCCTGTTAAACTGTTAGTGACAGTGCCATCTGGTGTCCAGACAGTTATTTGCAGTCTTTCAGAGAGGTGAGCCACTTGCTGCAGTGTGATGGTAACCGCTCTGCTGCAGTGTGATGGTAACCGCTCTGCTACACTTTTGAAAGTCTGAATTCTGATTAGCTTTTTATAAAAGTACTACCAGTACTGGGAGTACCTATTTTTTCTTAAGTTGGCTGTAAAAACCTTAGAATAAGATTTTTTTTTTCTCAGTTATACATATCAAAGCAAAAATGAATTTGTGTTATCATAAATATTTTCCAGAGCATTATTCCTTATTGTGCAATGCACCACAAGATTTTGTCACTTCATATAAACAATTATTAACTCTGGTGTTATGAACATGGTGCAGACAAAAAAAACAAATGATCCTGCATATGCAATTTTTAACTTTGCATCCTTGTATTTGATTTTGAGTCCAATCAGTTCTGTCATGTGTTACCTTCTACATTAGGTTCTACCTGTAGATCTGAGTCTTAGAAATGCGCTGGGAGTAACTCATTTTGACTTGTATTGGACACGTGTGAAAAAGCCCAATCAACCTATTGCTTTTACTCTGTTTAGGTGAAATAAAGCCAGTTGTTAGTGATACAGAGTCGTTGGTCCAAAAATCAGAGAAACAAGATGCTGACAAGAGCTACTTCATTGCATTTGCACGAGTCTTTAGTGGAGTGGTACGCCGGGGTCAAAAAATATTCGTCTTGGGACCAAAATATGATCCAGCACAAGCCCTGCCTATGGTAACATTTGATCCATTATTGCTATTATAGTTAACTATGACCCATAGCTGTTTAAATATCGTAAATAAACATTACTACACTGTTGAATGTCTGCTGAAGTAACAACGCAATTTCTTTAATCCTCTGAGTGCCAGAGGGGTGTGCAACTCCCATGTCAGTGGGACTTTTTAATTTTTTCCCTATAGTACGGTTGGTTTGTTCCAGAACTGCTGTACTTTTCTTTGTGTATATATACCCAGTGTGTCCAGGGACGTATTCATACACTTAGCAGTGCACAGCAAGAAGTGTATATATTTAGATTTGCATGCGAAAATAAATAAATACCAAGGGACAATCTGTTAATTGTCCAAATACACAGTTGTAAAACAAATCAAGTCGTGTACACACAAAAAAGGCTTGTGCAGACGCACTGGCGAGGAATAAGAAAATGCCTCATCGTTTTGGCATTAGACCTTTGTTTATATATTTTCCCCAGCAGAGTTTTGGAGGTTGTGCTCTTTGGTGCTACAGAGTGAAGATAAATCGTCCAGTTAGAGAAATTCTTCAATTCCTATGTTTTTTATTATTATTATTATTTTTTTATTATGGTGTTTCTTTTTTGAAGTTGGAGAGTGCCTAGGTCCATATTCAGTAAGCTAAGGTGATACAATTCTGGAACTTGTGACGTGTCCCATAGGGGACAATTACAAATTCTCTTTGAGTGTTTTGCTTAAAACACCATTTTAATCAGTGTGGATTTTCTGTTCTTCTCTATGGTGCAGTTTGTATTCATCAGAACTGCTCCTCATATTGAATACATCGCTTAGAGCACAGGATCCATAAAATGGCATTGGGATTATCGAGTTTATTTCACTGGATAGATGTTCTGGTTGAGAAGGTCGTCAGGATGAGTACTAGGAAGTCACTAGAAAGCTGCAATATTACTGCACTTTTCTTTGTGCAATGCGAGTACCACTCCACTGGTACTCACAGGGTTAGAGGTCTTATTTGTGAAGATGCTTTTCATGAATTTTGTAAAAAAACATTGCAGCCTCTTAGTATGCAGTAGTTAATATGGTAGTTGAAGGAAAAGGGAAGCAGGGCTAGATTTACATCTCAGACACTTCTAGGCAAGGCACCCGTGGAGCCCTTAAACCAACTCATTCCCACATATCCACTCATTACATGGCAACTTCCTCACACTAAGCCATTGTTTCCAGAAAAGACCTTTGGCAAATAAAACAAAGAGTAAAAAGATATTCAATAAATGGTGTAGTGCAAGGTAATATAAAGTCATTAGAGAAGTATTTAATTGGTGCAGGAGTACTGGGATTGCACTAGATTTTAGTGCTCCTGGGCTCTGCTCAGCATTCTCTGTGAGTGTAGCTAGTGTGGCTGGGGCATCCTTAAAATGCTGTGTGGTTGTGAATGCTCTCTAATCCAGACCTGTAGTTGAGCCTGTTTCAGTAAATAGAAACAAGAGGGTCATTGTTTGAAGTTGGGAGTGGTACCTTTTTGGAAATAGACACATAAAAGCAATTTTGCGGCTCCATTTTATATGTCTTATCGATGTAAATTCACCATAACTCCAACCACACAAATAGCATATAGAAAAATTCATATACGGGGCAAAGATGATGGGCTAGACTATTGAATGGGTGCCAGGTGGGCGCCTCTCTAATCGCTCCCAATATACTAATAGAAATGAAAAAATTCCTGCACTCCAATACAAAAAAGTCAAATGCCCATTTTCTTAAAACATTAAACTTTATTCATCAATTAAAAAAGTACCTCCGATCTTCTGGCCGTGTAATAAGACAATGAGAGACTTGCATCTCATAGGCACTTCAGCTAGATGGTTATCAACATATTAAAACAGATCCACTCGTTTCACGCCAAAGCGCTTACTCATGATCATTGTCTTATTACACGGCCAGAAGATCGGAGGTACTTTTTTAATTGATGAATAAAGTTTAATGTTTTAAGAAAATGGGCATTTTACTTTTTTGTATTGGAGTGCAGGAATTTTTTCATTTCTACCTTTTTGGAAATAGCATTGTTCACCTCTCTGGTCTTCAAATGTTATTTAAAGGGACGCTAATGTCCCATTAAAAAAAATTATTGTTTTGTAGCGTTAAAAAAAAAATAAATTATATGTTGCAACTCCTAAAGGTTTGAGAGATATTCTCATGTAAAGTCCCCCCTCCCACTCTGACAGCAGGAGATCCTGGTCTTGGGACCAGCCGCTGGTGAATATTATGCTTAAACCTTCTTCACTGCTACCCTCAGCAGCAAAGAACAAACTTTATTGTTATCAGATAGAGTAAAAAAATTCACTATCAGTATACCCCTCCCCTTGACCAATCCCAGTCCACCATTCCCTTGAAATAGTGATGTCATCGGTCCATTTCCCTCTTTCTTGCAAATATAGTGACCGAAGAAACTCGAACCCCCTGAAACAGCAAACTCCCACAGGCAACTGTCAAAGGAAGCTCTGGAACCAGAACTGTATATTCCACAGAGACTCAGGACACATCCACCACCAACAGGCACCATAACTGTACAGGCCGCAGATGCACAGGATACGTCAACATAAAAAAACAAGAGAACAGTGAAAAGGGAGGGGAAAACAAGGAAGGATAATATTCTCCTCCGTGTCTTTAATAAAATTCAGACTTTCCTTCACAAATGCTAGGAAAATCCATGAATTTTATGGCAAGCATGGAGGCTTCATATTATGCTAGTACAACCTGACTAGAGACATGCACAACAGGTTTCAAATTAGGTGTCGTGGTATGGTTATTAGGTGTTGGATGTTGTGTGTGTGTGTGGGTGGGTGTTGCGGTACAAGAGAGAATCAAAGGGGGGGCCTGGGTTAGGTGAGATGTCACCAGCAGCGAGCGGGAGTAGAAAGGACAGGGACATAAGGTTGGAGTATGATATGAAACAGTGGGGCTTTTAGGCAGGGGTAGAAGGAGATGGTGGTTATAGGGAGCGGAGTAATGAGAAAAGTTCATGTGAACAGGGGAGTGGTGAGGGAAGAAGTGAGGGTGCAATGAAAATGGAGTGACTCTTAATGTGGACACAGGAGGAGGAGAGGAGAGTCTTGTGCAGGTGAGAATGGTGATGAAAAGGCAAGAAGCTAATTTGGACATAGTGGGGTTAATGTGTGGGGCAGTAGAATTTGTGCTGTATGTGCATATAGTATGTTTATTATAAAGCTTTTTGTAGGTGGCCATAACCATTTTCACATGTGAAGGAATACAAAGCTAGCACGGTGGTTTAACATGCCAAGAGTAGGAGGTGATAGGAAATTGACAACCAGGGGCTTGAGTTCAAAGGGTCATTTTTTGTGGTTGATGATAGATGCAGATATATAACAGCTGGTTTACCATATTGTTTCCAGAAGACAAAAAAAAAAATGAAAGGACTTTTTAAAGGAGTAGGAAAATATTATAACGGAAGATATTTTTAGGCAAACCTTTTGCAGCAGAGTTTTTTCCTATCAAAACAACTAACTACTGTTCCAAAAGGCTGTATTTTTTATAATAAACTTTGTAGGGCAAACTTGAGTGACTTGACTCCATTGTAAGCAATAGGAAGAGCACCATCTGGTGACCAGAATTGCAGTATAATTTAAAAGAAACACATTTGATTTGTAATAACTTTTGAACTTAAAGAAATCTTCAAGCAGTGAGAATATCCTTGTATTAGCCCACTATGTTATCTGCAGATTGCCAGTGGGGTTTTCTGTTATTTAAAGGGATAATAATGTCAGGAAAAAGTATTAGCTGTTTGGTAGATACAATTAAAGCTGAACTATCATACAAATAATATTGGCACCCAATATATTTGTAACCTAGTGATTTGCAAATCCTTGCAGTCTTTAACCCCTTAGGGACCCTTGACGTACCAGGACCGTCAAGGGTAAACTTGCTTGAAAGACCCTTGACGGTCCTGGTACGTCACGTACATTTTACTTACAGCGCTCTACCGGGAGCGCTGTAAGTAAAAATGGGGCATGAAATAGACCGCTCCAAGATCGGAGCGATCTATTTCAAGCCCCATAGTGACGCGCCGATACACGTGACAGGTCACGTGTACCGGCCCGTCAACGTGCCCCTATGCGGACGTTATGGGACGGAAATGTCCCATAATGTCCGGTCCTTAAGGGGTTAAAGGGGAACATTCACATTGCAAAAAAATTGGAGCACTGGGTTTAACCCCTAAGACAATATTAGCGCTGGATTTTGTTTTAGTTTTACCTACCTAGGAGTGAAGATATTAGTCTTTAAAAAGTGCCACCTCCACATATTGCGGCACCATGTCTGTGTGGCACGGAGCAGCAGGACTTCCCACTTCCCTCCCAGCTGCCCCAGCGAGTGCGTTCTTGCTTCACTTTGGAGCTGTATTGTTGTGGGCTAACGTTACATCAAGTTCAGTTTAAGATGCGACAGAGGGACATCCGCCCGAGAACGTACATGTCCTCGGGTGTTAAGGGTTTAATTGTATCTACCATATAGCTAATACTTGTTTTCCTGACATTATTATCCCTTTAAATTAAAAAACTGGAATTTATTGGTAGATTCTTTATTGCCTAGTTGGATCTCACTGGGTGAGGTTGGTTGCTCACACCTCAGCAGGAAGAAGTACAGGTCCTTGGATGGAGGCTTACTTCAGGAGTGTGGGCAGATATACTGGGGACTGTTTTTGGTTTTGTTGGGTGGGCACAGACCTTGGTTATTGGCCATTCCGTGTTGACTTTTGAAAATAAAGAATTGTGGATATGATTGCAGCCCGATCTGGGGAACAGTGAAAGAACCCACAGCTGAGTGTCAGACCAACAAATGACTTTTGCTACAGCAAAATAAGTTTTCTGCCTTTTTAAAACACTGCATGCTTAATGATTAAGTGATGTTAAATTGTGTTTTTATACATTCATATTGCTTATATTTCCATATGTGGTAGAACTTATGATATTGCAAGAGCAGATTCTTAGTACTCTGGGTGGGAATCAATTCTTTTTATAGTCTTTCCTTCAGGTCAGGAGACGGTACTCTATTATAACATATTGTAGGATGCTAGTTGTGCAAGGAAAATTGCTTTCTTAGTCAGTAGAAATGTGGTACATGTACCTAGTACACAAAGCAAAAGAGGAGCGACTCTGAATCAAACGAAGGATGGAGAAGGATAAAAATCCCTATTGATTAACCCTTTGAGTGCCAGATGGGTTAAATGGGACATTTATCCCTTTGAATGCTAGAGACGTATTGAATACATCTAGCATTCAAGGCTTTAAACAATCCTTGTACATCAACAGTCAATTTTATTTGTCACCAGTGTTACAGTTTGTTCCAGAATTGCTTACCTTTTGTTATCTGCATAAGGCCTGTATTATCCTATTTCTGCAAGCTGCCAAGCACTTCCAGTCTGGTTATGAATTGGTGTAATCTTATTGCACACAAGAAAATCACTCGCTGAGTGTATAAAAAGAAAAAATGACTTTAGTGTTTGAAATTTCTGCCTGGAAGAATAAAGTAGTATTAACCCTTTGAGGGCCAGAGGGGTACGCAACACATTGCTTTGCAATGTGTTGCGTACCCCTCTGGAGCTCAAAGAGTTAAAGGGAAAGTGTGCTGGGCCAATATTATCACATACAAGGCTGCAAATGAATCTAGACAAAGCAAAACTCGGGGGCTTTCTAACACTACAGACATCAATGAGTTTGGCCTCAAACTTAAAGGGATAGTAATACTTCCTTTTATCTCTATTTTATTTTGTAGGCATTAAAAAAAACATGAAGAACGATATAAGTCTTATGTCTCAAATCTTTATGGTTTGAGAAATATTCACAAGCAAAGTATCCCCTCCCGCCCCTTTTACCTAGTGTAAGCCATCTCTTCTCAGATGTGGAATCTGGTTGTAAGACCAGACAGATAACAGAAGGGGACAATCTTCTTCCTATGAAATCAATGAAGACCCTTCCCCCCTTGACAAGTTTTTCAGGTTTTTTCCCTTATCTTAATTAAAGATTGTCCCTCTCTGCAGTCTACCTGGGCACCTCCCTTCTGATCTGGCTGAACAGTGTTACATCAGTAAAAGGGGTGGGAGGGGGAGACTTTATCATTCAATTACTCTTGAACTACAACTCTGACAGAATTGAAATAACACTCTCCAAAGTCCAAATACTATGATGATTAATTAGAGCTGCTTTTATTATGAAACGTTACTATCCCTTTAAAGGGATAGTAATGTTTCATAATAAAAGCTCCAATTAATCTTCATAGTACGTGGGCCACGGAGAGTGTTATTTCAATACTGTCAGAGTTGTAGTTCAAGAGTAATTGAATGATAAAGTATTCCCTTCCCACCCCTTTTACTGATGTAACACTGCTCACCTCAGAACAGAAAGGTGGTGTCCAGATGGCTCGTAGAGAGGTACAATCTTCAATTAGCATAAGGGAAAAAACCTGTCAAGGGAGGCAGGGTTTTCATTGTTCTCACAGTAAGAAGATTGTCCCTTACTGTTAGCTGTCTGGTCTTAAGACCAGATTTCACATCTGAGGAGTGAGGGCTTACACCAGGCAAAAGGGTCGCAAGGGGGAAACTTTATCATTCAATTACTCATGAACTTCAACTCTGACAATATTGAAATAACACTTTCTATGGCTCAAATACTATGAAGATTAATTGAAGCTGTTTTTATTTTGAATCATTACTATCCCTTTAGCTAATTAGCATACTGACAGGATATTGACGTAAAATGCTACACTGTACCACCCAACCATAAAGGTTAATTTTTAAAACTATTTTTGTTAATCAATCTAGCCTATTGGTTGGCTTCTCAACACTCATGGATAGTGTACGTTTTCGTAACAAAAAGGAATACATGATATTTACATTTTTTAGAAAGTACTGTCCTTTTTATAGGGAAGCTTTCACCCCAATTAAAGTTAATATGGATAGAATCCTCAGTTCCCGTATGTCATAACTCTGTACTTTTTTCCCTAAATCACACTCTATATAGAAAAATCTTTCTTTGTACAATTAACTAAAGCTAGCTCCATGCACTATCCATATCCAGCACATGGAGGTCTATCTCGGCTCTGAGAGAGAAGAAACAAATACTGGCACTATTTTCAATGCCCATTAACACAGATGTCGAGGGAGAGCGATGCCAGTCAACAGCCATGTCAGCAAGATGGCCACGCTTTCCCTCCTGATGTGCTGCGAGGACACAGTATTTTTCAAGCATTTGGGAATAATTCCTTAAGATTAAACAATATATTTGATATATTCTAATAAATAAAAATATTTGGAGGGGGTTTAGGGAAGGTGAAAATTCTGTTTTTTTTATGTAGACCTGTCACCCTAAGATACAAATTATCATGTCTTTGAAAACCCTGCTGGGACTCAAATGGTTAATTCACAGAACAATATCGAACACACATTCTGTACTACAAAACAAAAGTATATAGCAATACAAATAGAATGTGTTAATTTCCCAGCTGCACCCTCAAGGTTGCACCTATTATGTGACATGACATGCCTATCTCCAAGCCATATTGTGTGGATCTACACAAAAGAAAGACATTTTGTTTAAAATTTTTATTTTCGCACAGATTTTATTATTGTTTCAAGGAACAAATCTATTGAAAAAAAAATATAAGTACCCAGCAGAACTTTCTAACCCTTAAATAAGTTTGTCTGAGCTACTGCTCTGAAATCGCTTTGTAAACATTTGAGTGCCAGAGAAGTGCACAGTGTTTTTAGTCTAGAACAGGGGTAGGCAGCATTTGGCTTGATAGTTGTTACGGACTTTGGTGTTACTCTCAAGCAGCCAATTCTGCTTTGTCCTAGGAAGATCTTCTTCTTTAACCTTTTAAGGACCAGAGGGTTCTACAAGACATTGCAAAGCAGGGTTAATAGATGACATGACTTTCTTGTTGGTTTTGGTTCATAATATTGGTTCCATTTCTGTACTGGATTTTATTGCATGTGATAATCTTGAAGGAAAATTGTTTGGTGTTCTAGGCCAGTGGTTCCCAACTCTCTCCTCAGCTTAACAGGTCAGGTTTTCTCTGTCATCCAATACAGGTTACTGGTAACTTTGGGTAGGCGATCAGCCCCTTTAATAAGCAGAAACAATTCTGAGAAGTGACTGCTGGGTGGAGCCTACCTCCGCTCCTTAGCTTTCAGCCAGCCAGTCCCCAACCAGTAAGATTTGTTCCTTGGTCAAGACACAAGCAAGAGAACAGTTCTGCTATAGTTTTAGCTTTTTATTATTTTTCTGTTAGATATGGGATACCACCATTAGGTGGATTACCATCACTGACAATTCCCATCATCCAAATGTGGATAGCTCGATTTACCAGGTGCTTTTGTGGACCTAAGCCCTGGGGGGAAAATCTTGGCTGCAAGTTCTTTCCCCAGGAGTTGCCCACTGAGGTTTCTTCTTGATATATGGTAATCTGAAGACAGAAGATCTACTGAAAAAGGTGAGCACCCTTTGAGTGCTGAGGTCCACATGTCCTATGCTTCCCCTCCTCACAGGGGTCTCTATTGGAGTTCCTATTACATACTCATGCACTCACTGGGTTTATTCTGTATGTTTATTCTGTATGTCTGTGAGGTGTTTGGAGCAAGTTTCTGTGGTATCTTAGCCCTTTTGCTACTGGTTAGTACCTTTTGGGGGGTTTGGGGCACTTTCCCTGTTGAGTTCAGTGTTTGAGTGGTTTTACGTTTGGTATTCACCTCGCTAACTTTGTTCCGCGCCTTTAAGGTGCGCGTTTACCGCACACCATTGCTCCATTCACTTCTATGGGACTTTACAGTGTGGGACGTGTCTCTGCAACCGCTTCACGTAGCGTGGTCAGAGATGGCTCATGTTGGTTTTCCCTTGCTTTGTCATCCGGTCAACATTCTGGGGATGTTGGGGGCTTTAGGTGGCTTTGGGCACTTTTGGGGTACTCTCTCAGTGAAACTATGTTTCCCCTGAGCGCCTGCTTTGCGCGCTCGTTTCCGATTGGCTCCTGTTGCAGCAGCCATTTTGTGTATTCGCAGATCGAATATCCTACGCAGGGCTTGGACTCTCCTTTTCTCCTCTGCAGCTTAACCCTTTGCCTACCAGATAAGTCTTAACCCTTTAAGGACCGGGAAAATCTGAGGTCATTTTCCCTTAAGGACCTCAGCAATTCTGACCTTTTTGACTGTCTTTGTTCAGCAGTGTTTTCCCTCTAAGTCTTTTATTCCACCCCCATAAATTATATACTGTTTTTTTAAGCACAAATAGGGCTTTCTTTTGATACCCTACTTTTTTACTTTTTTGAAATAAAAAAAATGTTAAAAAAAAGAAAACAAAAATGGTGTTTTTTTATTTTTTATTTTTTTATTCTCTTGGGATCAATTGGGCACAAAGGGTTATATTTTTATGGAGACTGCATGAAAGGTATGACCGGTCAGTCATACCTACAAAATGCGCAGTTTAAAGTGGCCACTGTCCCCCCGGGTGAAAAATCCCCATGTCCCTTTTTCCCACCTTATTTTGTCACTTTTTTATCCCTGACATTTGGCGGTGTGTATAAGTGTATTACATGGCTCCACAACAATCACACTTCCAAAACTGTTTAATGAGATTATTATTTTTTTTTTTTAAATAAAATATTTTTTTTAAAGTGTATCATTGCAGGTCAAAAATTGACCTGCATTTAGCCAGCCTCCTGCACCAGCAGTGAAGGGGCTAATTGTAGTTTGGTCTGACTATTGTCTAAGCCATTGCATACAACGACTTCCCAGGATTATGTGTACCTCTCCCTCCCTTCTGCATGAATACCAATCTTTCAACGATGTTTTCAGCAAGGGAGAGGCTAGCAGTCTGCCACCACATTGGGCATACGACTGTGCTATTGCTATTGCGCCTGGTATTGATATTGGTATTGATATTGCACCTAGAACTTTACCCTCTCTCCTGTGAGGAGAACAGGGCTATGGAAGAATATATTGCTGATGCTTTGGCCCGGGTCATTATTCGTAAATCATCCTCGCCTGCAGTGGCTGGATTTTTTTCGTTAAGAAAAAGTCTGGTGAACTAAGG
Organism: Rhinophrynus dorsalis; assembly: GCA_037306005.1. Taxonomy (NCBI): domain Eukaryota; kingdom Metazoa; phylum Chordata; class Amphibia; order Anura; family Rhinophrynidae; genus Rhinophrynus; species Rhinophrynus dorsalis. Next base: position 409,604,899 of record CM074721.1, read on the forward strand.
CCTTGTATCGATTATAGAGGAATCAATAAGCTGATGATTAAAAGCGCTTATCCGATTCCGCTCATCACCGAGCTGTTTGACCGGTTGAAGGGAGCTACAATCTTCATGAAATTGGATTTAAGGGCCGCTTATAATCTCATTCATATTAAGGAAGATGATGAGTGGAAAACTGCTTTCAATACGCGTACTGGGCATTATGAATACCTAGTAATGCCATTTGAGCTGTGCAATGCCCCAGCTGTGTTCCAAGATTTGATTAACGATGTTCTCCGAGATCTGCCTCAGTCTTGTGTAGTAGTCTATTTAGACGACATTTTAATTTATTCCCCTGATTTGGAGACTCATCGTACTCATGTGGCCACAGTACTTCAGAAACTCAGGGAGAATAAATTATTTTGTAAGATCGACAAATGTGAATTTCATAAGTCTTTGGTACCCTTCCTGGTAGGGGTGCACCGAAATTTCGGTAGCCGAAACGTTTCGGCCGAAAATGGCATTTTTGGCAAAAAGCCGAAATAAAAAAAAAGGCCGAAACGGGGAGCCGAAACAGGGGAAGCTCTCTCATTGTTCCCTGAACTGTCAGAGCCTTGTTATGTTAAGTCCTCACTTCTGCGGTGTGCTCCCAGAACGTGTTCGTTACATAGAGATGGTTTTGCTCAGTATGTTGTCAGTGTCCACAATTCTGTGCTATGCTTCCAAAACATTATAGTTACATAGCAATGGTTTTGCTCGTTTTGTTCAGTCAGTGCCCTCACTTCTGCAGCATGCTGTCAGAAAGTGTTAGTTCTGATACAAGTGCAAAACTCATTACGTGAGTCCTTCCAACGTTATCAACGACATGCCAATAATAGGAGGTTGCCGTCTCCTGTTTTCCAAGTTGGGGACCGTGTGTGGCTTTCTTCCAGAAACTTAAATTTGCAGACTCCTTGTAATAAGTTTGCCCCACGGTTCGTTGGACCTTTCAAAGTTATTCGAAGGGTCAATCCTGTATCCTATGCTTTGGAACTTCCCGCAAGCATGGGGATTCATAATGTCTTTCATGTATCTCTACTCAAACCTCTGATTTGCAATCGTTATAACACTGCCCCGGTTCTTCCGAGTCCTGTCCGCATTGACAACCACGATGAGTATGAGGTCCATAGTATATTGGATTCACGCAGAGTGCGTGGTCAACTCCAGTACCTGGTGTATTGGAAAGTCTACGGGCCAGAAGAATGTTCCTGGGTCACGCATTCTGATATTCATCTATTGCTCCGTAGATTCCACTCTAAGTTTCCCTCTTTGTCTGGTCCCCCTCCGCGGGGAGGGGGTCATTGAGAGGGGGGTACTATCATGATGCCCATGCTCCTGGCTGCAGGCGGTGACATTCTGATTCTTCTGTTTCCATATCTCATTCTGATTGGCCAAGTATCTTTGTCACCGCCCAGTGATAGCCTTTATAACCTCTGTCTTATCTACACTATGGTTCCCTTTCGTGGTGTACTAGTTCCTGACTTTTGCTCCGTTATTGCTGATCATGTATGATCTGGCCTGCCTGACGATGTTCTTTCATTTACCGTACTACTGCTGCTCCGTTGCTGACTGTATCTGGCTGAGAACCCGCTCTGTTGCTGACCGTATCTGGCTGAGGACCCACTTCCGTTAATGACCGTATCTGGCTGAGAACCTACTCCGTTGCTGACCGTATCTGGCTGAGCACCCGCTCCGTTTTTGACCGTATCTGGCTGAGAACCCACTTCCGTTAATGACCGTATCTGGCTGAGAACCTGCTCCGTTGCTGACCGTATCTGGCTGAGCACCCGCTCCGTTGCTGACCGTATCTGGCTGAGCACCCGCTCCGTTGCTGACCGTATCTGGCTGAGCACCCGCTCCGTTGCTGACCGTATCTGGCTGAGCACCCGCTCCGTTGCTGACCATATCTGGCTGAGCACCCGCTCCGTTGCTGACCATATCTGGCTGAGCACCCGCTCCGTTGCTGACCATATCTGGCTGAGCGCCCGTTCCGTTGCTGACCGTATCTGGCTGAGAACCCGTTCCATTGCTGACCGTATCTGGCTGAGAACCCTCTCCGTTGCTGACCGTATCTGGCTGAGCACCCGCTCCGTTGCTGACCGTATCTGGCTGAGCACCCTCTCCGTTGCTGACCATATCTGGCTGAGCACCCGCTCCGTTGCTGACCATATCTGGCTGAGCGCCCGTTCCGTTGCTGACCGTATCTGGCTGAGAACCCGTTCCATTGCTGACCGTATCTGGCTGAGAACCCGTTCCATTGCTGACCGTATCTGGCTGAGAACCCGCTCCGTTGCTGACTATATCTGGCTGAGAACCCGCTCCGTTGCTGACTATATCTGGTTGAGAACCCGCTCCGTTACTGACAATATCTGACTGAGAACCCGCTCCGTTACTGACCGTACCTGGCTGTGTACTATTCCGTTACAGTTTGTGTCTAGCGTATTAATGCTCTGTTGCCATCCGTACCTAGCCTACCGCTTGGTTGCCTCTGTTTTGTCCAGCTATACTTGCTGTGGCTTTGCCGTTACGCTAGTCAGTGTGCGCCACGAGGTGATATTACTCTGTCAACCGTTGGCTAAGCGTTCGTACTGTACCTACTCTCTTATCCTCCTTTGGCGGTGTGCACACGCGAAGTACCGGTACAGTGTTCATAGCACTGACTGTGTTACTTTGATCTCTCTGTGTCCGCCTCCCTTACATCGCTGGGCTCACTCCCTTTGGGAGTTGCAATATATCACTGGGTGTTACCCTTTGTGTGCCTGGATCGTCCAGGCAGGGTTGTGCATATTACACTCTGCAGTAGCCTTGGGCTCAAGAGCCAGCGTTGCGTCGTTACCATCCTCCGTGTGAGGGGACACTGGTTGCCTATATATATATATATATATATATATATATATATATATATATATATATATATGTACACTCACACACTATATTACTATCCACCCCTAGCATTCTAGGGTTTGCTTATGAGAGTTGCCTCGGTCTATCGGTATCCAGTGCCAGGGTTAGTGTTGCCTCGCTCCTCAGGGTTCTGTGCCTCCCAGGCGTCTGGGTTGTGCCAGTCATCTCCTCCTGAACCATCTGTCACCAAGATCCTGTGGTCAGTTCTCGGACTGCGTTGCCTGCTGCCTGTTCAGTTCAAGCCAGAACCTCCGTTGCCATTGATTGATTGTTTTCATTCAAGCATACATTTCTATTACTGGCTTGCTATTACTGTATATACCTGTATATATTTATGTTCTGTTTGTGTGGGCCCAAAGGCCTAACTACGTGTGTGATCTTTATCTTAATAAAGTCATTTTAACCTTACAAATCTGGTCTGAGTGTTCATCAAAAAACCGTGACAATATGGTAGCCAGGGCATCTGCCATGTCTGTGGTAGCCAGATGTGCTCTTTGGCTTAAGACATGGTCGGTTGACACGGCCTCAAAGAAGTCTCTGCTGTCTTTGCCTTTTCAGGGTTCTTCCCTGTTCGGGCCTGAGCTCAAGGATCTCATCAATGAGGCCACTGGAGGCAAAAGTTCTCACTTGCCAGTGGTCTTGAGGAAGAAGGCACCTGTTAAAAGGAATCAGCTTTTTCGTTCCTTTCAGGCAGACTCTCGCCAAACAACCCAAACGGTCTCTCAGGCTCTGCGCTCCTCATCCAAGCCTAAGCAGCAATGGAGATCCAAGTCCTCAATGAGAAGCCCAAGGCTGCCAAACCTCCTTCTGCATGACTCACCGAACCTGGGTCCCCACCTGCAGGTTGGTGGCCGCTTACGCCACTACCTTTCAGCTTGGCAGGCCTCTGTGGTGGACCCATGGGTTTTACAAGTGGTAGCCTAGGGATTCAGGATTCCCTTTACCTCTCTTCCTCCTCCAAGGACCTTCATTTCTTGTACTCCCTTGGGAGCAGAAAAGAGACGCCTTTTTCAGGAGGCTATCCAGGCCCTTCTGGACAAGACGGTCCTGGAACCAGTTCCCCCTCAGGAGAGGGGCTTGGGATTCTATTCCACCCTCTTTGTGGTTTCCAAGAAGGATGGAGGCTGTCGCCCCATTTTGTATCTGAAGGATCTCAACTCCTTTGTGGTCAGGTCCCAATACCGCCAGGAGTCTCTGCACACAATGATAGCGGCCATGTCTCCTGGGGAGTTTCTGGTGCCTCTGGATCATCAGGATGCCTATCTGCACATCACCATTCATGCAGGGAGTTGGCAGTATCTCCACTTTGCCTGCAACCGAGGGCACTTCCAGTTCTCTGCCCTCCCCTTTGGCCTGACCACGGCTCCTCAAGTCTTCAACAGAGTCCTAGGAGCTTTGATATCCGTCCTACATCAGAATGACATCAGGGTGACTCCATATATGGACGACCTCCTTCTGAAGGCCTCGTCTCCTTCACCAGTAAGTGCAGGACTGCATTCACGCTCTCTCCCATCACAGGTGGATCATCAGCTTGGACAAGTCAGACCTTATTCCTTCTCAGAAGATGGTCTTTCTGGGTCTCCTCTTCGACACTCAGAGGGGGGTGGTGCTTTTGACAGACAAAGTGGCTCATCAGATAGCACTAAAGGTCCAAGCTGTCCTTTCTCATGATCCTGTTCCAGCCAAGAAGTTGTCATCCTTGGTGGGGAAGTTCATTTCCACCATAGAAGCAGTTCCGTTTGCAATGGCTCACACCTCAGAGGTTTCAGATCCTGGCCTGCAGGGGCTGTCCAGATCTCCTCTAAAGATCCCTGTCTCTCCCTTCTTTAAGTGGAGCAGAGTCTCCCGTGGTGGCTCAATGGATGCCAGCCTCTCCAGGTGAGGAGTGGTGTTGGGGCACTTGAGTGTTCAGGGCAAGTGCTCTCAGGAGGAATCTCTCCTTCCCAGCAATGTCTTGGAGCTTCAGGTGATATTTCATGCCCTACATCACTGGACACGACAACTGGCGGATTGCTCGGTAAAGTCGCAGTCGGACAACGCCACAGCGGTAACCTACATCAACAAGCAAGGCAACACAAGAAGTCTTGCAGCTTGCCTAGAGGTTATGGCTATTTTGTCTTGGGCAGAGGAGCATGTGTCTGCCATTTCAGCAGTTCATATTCCTGGCATAGACAAGGTTCTGGCAGACTTCCTCAGTCGACACGCAGCGGACAGCGGGGAGTGGGAGATGCCTCCAGAGGTGTTAAACCACATCATCCAGTGGTGGGGTCTTCCATGCATAGTCCTGATGGCAACCAGACACAACAGGAAGCTTCCAACATTCTGCTCTCGCTGGGCGGATCCCATGGCTCTGGCAGTGGATGCCTTGTCGATCTAGTGGACATTTCGTCTGGCTTACATCTTCCCTCCTGTTCACTTGTTGAACAGAGTTCTTCGGAAGCTGAGACTGGAGCGCTGCCCAGTCATACTGATTGCTTCGTACTGGCCTCGACAGGCTTGGTTTCTGGAGCTTCTGGACCTCTCAGTGGCGGAACCTCTTCGACTTCCCTCCCGTCCAGACCTCCTCCTACAGGGTTACCTCTGGAAAGAAGATGTTCATCTTCTGGCTTTGACACATGGAGATCGAATCCTCAATTTTGAGGAAGTAAGGATTTTCTTCTGGTGTTGTGACTACTATGCTTAGTGCCAGCAAGTCTGTTTCCTCTTAGACCCACCATAGAATTTGGTTTACCTTCCTGGCTTGGTGTGCTGACAAAGCCCTATCTCAGGATTTTGACCTTCCTACAGTTCTTTCCTTCCTCCAGGATGGTGTGGATAAAGGTCTCAGTCTGAGTTCTCTCTAGGTTCAGACTTCTGGGCTCTCTGTCTTCTTTCAGAGGCATCTTGCTATCATTCCTGATGTCAAGGTTTTCTTCCAGGGTGTTGCTCATACCTGTCCGGTGTTTATGTCCCTTTCTCCTCAGTGGGATCTTAACCTGGTCTTGGGAGTACTTCAGTGGCTTCCTTTTGAATCTCTGGCTACCATTCCTCTGCGTATGCTCACGTGTAAAATGGCCTTTCTCCTGGCAATTGTTTCTGTTCGCCGAGTTCCGGAGCTGCATGCCCCGTCCTGTAAACCACCCTGTTTGGTTTTTCACAAGGACAAGACGGTGCTTTGCACTTCACAAGAGGTTCTCCCGAAGGTTGTGTCTGAGTCCCACATCAATCAGGAGACTGTGGTTCCTTCCATCTGTCCTAACCCTACTTCTGACAAAGAGAGGGATCTTCATCTGTTGGATGATGTGCCTTGACTCAAGTTCTATGTGCATTGCACTGAGTCCTTGAGGCAGTCTGACACTGTCATTTTCTCAGGGTCCTAGGGCAGGGAAGCCTGCTTCCAAGGTTACCATCGCTTCTTGGATCAAGTCCATGATTCATAAGGCTTACGAACTTCGGAAGCAGCCTGTTCCCTTCAGGGTCATGGCTCACTCTTCGAGGTCTATTGGGGCTTCTTGGGCCTACAAGAACCAAGCCTCAGCTGATCAGTTGTGTAAGGCGGCCACTTGGTCATCTATCTGTGCACACCTTTTCTAAACACTACCAGCTGATGCCAGTTTTGGGAGAAAGATCCTGGAGGCAGCCTTGCCTGTCTAGGCTCTCCTTACTTCTTCAGTACTCCTTCACTTTTGAGCCCTGTTGGCTCTAGTTCAGTGTGCTGTGCAACAGTTCATGGGGTTTGTTTTACCCCTGTTCAGTGTCCATTTGTGTTGAGCTATTTATGATCTGTAGGTTCATTGGTGCTCTGGTGACTTTGGGGGCCTGTGTCTGGTCCTTGCCTTTCGTCCCACCCTGGGGAACTTAATGGTTGGACATCCCACAGTTACCAGTAACCTGTATTGGATGACAGAGAAAAGAGGATTTTAGTCTTAACTGTTAAATCCTTTTCTTAGTCCATACAGGTTACTGGTCTCCCACCCTGTCAATGGACCATGCTTGGCTCTTCTGCAGCAGAACGTGGGGGTCCTTTTGGGTTCATGCTCACAGGAGTCTTCCTTTGCCTTCTTACTACCTAGTCAATAGTTAGTCTGCAAATCTTACTGGTTGGGGATTGGCTAGCTGCAAGCTAAGGAGAGGAGGTAGGCTCCACCCAGCAGTCACTTCTTAGAATTTTTCCTGCCTATTAAAGGGGCTGATTGCCTACCCAAAGTTACCTGTAACCTGTATGGACTAAGAGAAAAGGATTTAACAGGTAAGACTAAAATCCTATTTTCCTAGATGAGTTAATAAGTGGCTCAGTGATTTAATTCACCTGCACATAAACAGGTAATTTTAAACACATGTCCTGTTATGCATCTCTGCGGAGAGGGTTGGGAACCAAAGCTCGAGACTATTTAAGAACTTATAGCATTTGTAATACCAAGGTGCTTTTAATAACTGAATTATAGACATGTCTCAAATGCATTGCAAAGCAAAGTTTTTTGAGATCTCTCTAGCATATCCATTTAAATCAACAGCAATTACAGGATTTTTTGTGTGCACCAGAATTGCTCCTCCTTTTTTGTGAATAGTGCCATTAGTGTTAAATTCTTTGGACAATATCTATTAATTGGTTTTAGTCATCTCAAATCTTTTTGATTCGTGGGGCTGCCACTTCCTTGTTTATGAGGTGTTTCTTGCTCAGCAGTGATATGGACCTGCCCTCATTCAGAAGTCCAGCTCTAGTCTGATTGTCACTGAACTGTTAATTGCACCTTGGTGACTGGGCACTAGGTACATTTGGTTGTTGGTGGGAATTTACCAACATTTCAAAGGTGTCATTGTTTCCTTCTCCACAGCAGCAACTGATATGGTCATACTTAGTATTTCCAAACATTAAAACAAGTCTTTCTCTGTCATCTAGATTGTAAACTCTTACTAGCATGGCCCTCGCCACGGCAACCATGGGGTAAAGTATCCTCAGGCCAGGAGGCAATGGCATTTACCTAAAACAAAAAAAAAATGCACTCTGAAGGTAGAGACTCCATCCCTGTTGTATTTTACCCCCAGAAATCAGAGGATAAAAATTATTTTTGTTTCCTTAACTTATATGGATCTCTGCAATGCCCCATTAGGTGAGCTTTTGTCTCTAGCCTCTTTGTTGTATACGCAGTACAGGCTTTTAAGGGCTTGGGTCTGCTAGACGAAGGCCTTTTCTCTGAGCCATTTTCTTCTTCTCTCTGCTTGGCTATGTCTGAACAAAGTTATATATCTTGAAGAGGATTCCAGTTTTCAGAGAGCACTTGTCCTGTGAGTATGTCCCTGTCTCTCTAACAACCGTTTTCTTTTAACCCCATTTCCCTTTCTCTTTGGATGTGGCCTTTTTCTTAACTAACTAGAATTTTCTTCATTTTAGTTAGCCTTCATTATGGACCACCTGCTTCCTTAAGAAATGGGTGCTTGAGGAGGCCATATTGGATGGTTTACGGACAGGTTTATTTGTTTACCCTTTCTTACTATAGATAAAGGGATGCTCTTGGGTACATCTCCTACTGCTGGGGAGGGAAACAAAGGTTATGGCTGGAAAGCCACCATGCTTTTCTATATGTGGAGGGAAAATTAAACTATATTTCCCATGAGGGAAGACAACTGGAGGGGAGCAGGAAACAACCAGTCAATAAGCGATGATTAAAAGCATCGGGACTTTATTAATACATAGGAGCCATAGGAGTTATGGAGTGTATCCTTACATCAAATGCATGAGGTAGGTCGTATGACTTGGCTTTTCCTATATTATCTCCTACCAATGTACTTTGGTGTTTTTTCATTTTTGTATTAATCAAGTCCCGATGCTTTTAATCATTGCTTATTGACTGGTTGTTTCCTGCATCTGGCGGATCCGTAGAGCTTTGTCTTACCGTTTGTAGAAACCTGTGCCGAGGTTGTGGGGGGCTGCCCCGGATCTGCAAGGCCCTATGGGCCAGGTGAGTGAACATACTTGATTCTTTATATACCTGACATCTTGTAGCATCTTACTGTTTCCAGTGCTTTTATATTTCCCATGAGGCCTGGCTTTTTTCCCAGGTCTCAGGAAGTAGGAAGGGGAGATTCTATGTTTACCATCTTACTTTTTTCTGCATCATGTTCTGCAATAGGCTAGATTCTCCCTCCTTGCATTTTGTTTTAACCCCTTCAAGCATGTAAGTATTTTTTCATTTCTGTCCTGTATTCTTGATTTGGGAGTCTCCAGACTCTCTGAGTTCAAGGGAGATACAGGAAAGGCTTCAGGGATCCCCTATTAACCCTTTGCTTCTCATATCCGATTAGTCTTGTTAATGACTCATCTGATACTTTGTCCTTCTTCTTCTGTGGCCCCTACACAGCTTCCAGGCCTTTCTTCTACTGAACAGGAGCCTGCATGGGTTAAAGCAGAACTGTCATGTCTACTTAAGTGATGTTGTAGAGATTTGTCTGCCCCAAGTCATTGTAATAATTGTAAATAAAATGTTACTGTTGCCAATTTTCCTTAGGAATCATAATGTAATAAGTCTGTAATTGCAAGCAGTAGAGCGCTGCCATCTTTCCAAAGTTCTGCCTGAGAGGCAGCGCTCTGTGTGTGTTTGGGTGTCAATCATGTTATGAAATCCATCCCCTTCTTAACAGGGCGTATTTCTTGCTCGTCCTTGTTTTAGACATCTAATGCATGGTCCCAATCACTCATCAGGTATGTAAGTTAGTGGAACGGCTTTAGGTAAGTCAATCAAATGCTGAGGAGGGATTGTACAGTGATCTGTTCGGCACAGCTAGTGCCACACAGAGTGAACAGAGGACGTCGCATGCAGACTTCAAAGTTTAATATCTTGGATTTTATGGACTAAAAAAACAAAATACATAAGGATGAACCATTACACACAACTAATATAGTGACAAACTCACTAGAAAGTGAAAGTTCCCCTTTAAATCCCTTATAGCTTCTGTGGGTAATTTACCTTCCTCTATTCAAGGGATCCTTTATTCTTGGACCAGGATTACCCAGTCCTCCTAAAATACATTTTAGTCCATTTTTTGTGAACAGAATTTTCTCTTGGAATGGGATAGCCCTGCTTAGAAAAGGGAAAATTGATGACGGCAAGTTTGATTTGTCCTTTAGTCAACTAGCGTTAGTGCGGGATAATAAAAAAAATCTTAGAGATTATCAGTGTAAATGTACATAAAGAGGATGTTGTTGTTGCCATTTCTAATATCCTTGAGGGTAAGGCATATCTTACTGAAACAGCCTTTGATCCTGCCAGGTTCACTGGGAAGCCCTTTACACTTTGTTGCCCTGAGTCTTACTCTTCAGCTAAAAATATGGACGACTGACCAGCCTTCTAAGAAGTCACAGGCCTCGCTCCCATTCATGGGCAACTGGTTGTATGTTGAAGGATATTAGCCATACTACTGATGGTAAGAGTACACTATTACCTCAGGTTACCCCATGCATTCGTTGGAGTATGATCCAGGGTGACTACTACTTCTACCACAGCCCAGGTATGCCTTCCCTGGAACCCAGAGTGAATTGAAACCATTTCCAATTAACCCTAAGGAGAAAACACATTCCTTCCTGACTTGAAATGGAAATTTCCCTGCATCAACATCATATCTGCTTTGAAGCCAACCGTCATAATCTTCAATATGTTCCATTTAGTTTAAAACCTTTGTACTATGGCATATTGCCTGAATATAATCACTGTGCTAAAAATGTGGATTTAGTCCTATAATATGGTCATATTATTATATTATTCATATAATATGGCCTGGTATGCTAAGCTTGCCACCACACCAAGGTACCCCATTATAGGCAATTCCTAATCTTAATGTGCTTTGCCCTATGAGCTGAATGTAAAATGCTTTTGTTTTTTGGAATGGAGAATGACTCTCAGTCTGGCATTTTATAGTGTCCTAAAGACAATACACATTGCACCTGGGGGTAGAGAAGTGCTTGAACCCAGGGCCGGCGCTACCATTAAGGCAGGACAGGCAGCTGCCTTAGGGCGCTGCAACGGAGGGGTGCCAAAAAGGGCCTCTGACGCGAGGGAATGCTGATTTACACTACCAAGCAATCCCTCGCGGAGTCTATGTGAACGCAGAGCAACCCAGGCTGTGTAGTAATACAGAGCGCAGGGAGATGACATCATCTCCCAGTGCTCTGCATTACTGAGAACAGCGCGCGGGAGCTTCAGCTCTGTGCCGAAGGAGTCAAAGAGCTCTCTTATGGCACACCACTAGACCACCAGGGACTCAAGGTACGGGATCAAGGGGCACGTGGAGATGAAGGGGGCATTGTGGAAGGAGCATTGTGGAGATGAAGGGGCAATGTGGAGATAAAGGGGAATTATGGAAGGGGCAATGTGGAGATGAAGGGGCATTATGGAAGGGGCAATGTGGAGATGAAGGGGGCATTGTGGAGATGAAGGGGCAATGTGGAGATGAAGGGGCATTATGGAAGGGGCAATGTGGAGATGAAGGGAGCATTGTGGAAGGGGCATTGTGGAGATGAAGGGGCATTATGGAAGGGGGCATTGTGGAGATGAAGGGGCAATGTGGAGATGAAGGGGCATTATGGAAGGGGCAATGTGGAGATGAAGGGGTATTATGGAAGGGGAAATGTGGAGATGGAGCATTGTGGAAGGGGCAGTGTGGAGGTGAATATGTGGCCGGGGGCAGGGGATTGTGGCAAGGTCGGGCGGGGGGGCAGGTGGATTGTGTCCATGTCGGGGCATCAAAATGCACTTTCGCCTGTGTATACAAAAATCCTTGCACCAGCCCTGCTTGAACCAATATACCAATATACAATTCTCAAGTCCAATATAAGGAACACAGGTACCATTGGATTTAGTCCCTCCTCTAGGAGGGCAGGACACATTCCAAAAGACGGAGTCTTATGGGTGGAGACTCCCTAATCCTCCTCCAGCTCAATCCTTCTCCCGCCTAGCAAGTACCCAGAATTCATGTGTCCTGTTTTGACGAAGGAAGGCAAGAAACAATCTTATTTTTTTTTTAGTTTTTATAAATTATTTTTCAAGTTAGATATGGGGCTGTATAATCCACTATTAGTCGAGTTACCATTACTGGGCTTCTTTTGAGTAGATTGACCAGTGTACAGGCGCTCCGTGGACCCTTGCAGCCCTGTGGAGGGAACCTTGCTATCAAGTTTTCCCCTCCCAGCAGAGTCTTTTGGGGCTCTGTTTGCTTCTAGCTAAAATGGTAACCCAGAGACAGAAGACTGGTGAGTAACCTTTGAGTGTGTTGGTCCACATTTGTCCCTATCCTGTTCCTCTCCTTACAGAGGTGTTCTGAGCCCTTGGTAGACTCTTGTTAGGCATTTTCATTTACTGTATATTCATACCAAAGGACTTTGGAGTAAGGATGGATGCATTCTGAATAAGGGTTAATCCTTTCTCTAAATAGTTTTGACTATTTTGGTGTTTTATGATTGTTGTGAGGTCTGTTTTTACCTTCCCTTCACTTGTGTCTTACTTTTGTATCCCCCTTGGATGTTCTCTGGGGTATTTGGGTCTCTGCTTCACCTTAGTAAATTTGCCCGATTGTAATGACCCCTTTAAGAATGGGAGCCCTCCCACCACCATCTTTTGCTCCCTTGACTTCTATGGGAAACTTATTTGGGACATGTCTCTGCAACCGTTTAAGATATGAAAGTCAAAGAAGGCTATATCTTTTTGTCTCCTCATTCCCTTTTATCTAGTTGACATCTTGAGTGTCCAGGGGATTCCTGGCAATTCCATAAATTTGTTGAAGAGTAGAGTTGTCGGCATTGTTAGGCAACAGCAACAGTGAAGACTACATTTCCCAGAATGCCCATTTTGTGGGCTTTCTTCCAATTGACTGGCAGTTTTGCAGTCAACATTATACTTCTCTCTTGCTTACCCTAGTTTTGGATGGCAGGATGTCGGATTAAAAGGGACATGGGGTAAAGCTAAGGCTAAAGACTCAGGGGCATCCCTTACCCTCTTCACTTAGTGTTCCTCATGCCAAAGATGACTCTCTAGAGAGTATTCAGGATCTATCTTCCCCTTTGGCCCCCACTACTCCTCCTGAGCCCTCCAGGACATATCAAGAGCCAGCTTGGGACAAAGCAATTCTGTCATCATGGCCTTCTTTCTTCATTGGGTTCTTCAGTCATGGAAGCCCCCCCCCCACTACATTTAAATATGTGTCCTCCATTTCTCAAACCCTTCCTCTGATTCTAGGGGTCTCCTCAGAATTCTCTAAAGGGGAAGATGAGGATGGGGGAGTTCCTACTCTATGGGAACTCATATGAGGCTGACCTCCTCCCCTCCGCTGAGAGGCTAAATAAAGCCATTTTGGAAACCCTTCAGGTCTCTGACACTTCTGATGAACCAGATTCTTATGGAAGAGTCGATAACCCCAGACAATAGGCTGTTCATCAACAAAGGGTTCTCTAAGCAGTACCCTTTTTCTGAGGCAACCTTGGAGCAGTGCCCCCCCCCCCCATTTCCAGACTGGCTAGGACTGCTGCTCTGCCTCTGACAGATGCAGCAGGATTGAAGGAACCAGCTAAGAAGAAGCTGGACTCTATCCTCAGAGCCACTGCCACTGGAGTGGCACTTAGACCTATATTTGCCTCTGCCTGGGTGAACAGGTCTGTTTCCATGTGGGGAGAGCAGCTGATGGAGGCTGTCTGTGTTGATGTCTCCAAGTAGGATTTGTTGGTTCTTATAGCCAACATTAAGGAGGCCAACAACTATGTTTCTGAAGCTCTATTATGACGTGGTTAGATTGTCCGCTAAAGCCTATGCCTTTTCTGTTGCTGCGTATGGCACACTATGGCTTACGATTTGGTCTGCTGATCAGTCTTCTAAGAAAATAGCCAAAAGATGTGAGGCAATGTTGCCTGTTCTACGGTTAGTCACTGCTCAAGAGCATCACATTTTAGCTTTCTATGCCATTACAGAGGAGAAATTTCCACGAACATATTAGACTAATCCCGCTCATAAGGGCGGTCCTGTTCCAAAATGATGGGCAAGTCCCCTTTGCACTGGAAATACCAAATAACCCCAGACTTGCTTTTCGGCCTTGTTTGGGCCTCGTCAGTGATGTGCAGCTGGTTTCCTTAGGCACTCAGAGCAAGGGGTCCACATCTGGATTATCCTTTACTCTTAGGGAGAGACCCTAAGAGTTTATCAGGAAATAGCCAAAAGATGTGAGTGGCTTCGAGCATGAATAAAGCACTGTTGTCTGTTCTAATGCTAGTCACTGCTCAGCAGCATTACATTTTAGCTCTCTAGTGCCATTACAGAGTAGAAATGTCCAAATGCATATTCTACTAATCCCACCCATAAGGGCAGTCCAGTTCCAATATGATCAGCAAGTCTCCTTTGCATGGCAAATGCCAGCTAACCCCAGACTTAAGTTTTGGCCTTGTTGACTAGCTTTAGAACAGGCCATTGAGCTGGCTGTTCGTCCTCAGAATCCTTCTAAGAAGTCGCTGGTTTCTTTGCCATTTCAGGGCAAGTCCCTGCTTGGTTCTGAACTGCAGCAGATTATCAATGATGCTCCTGGTAATAAGAGAACCTTGTTGCCTCAAATGCCCACCAAAAATCCAGCTGTGGCAAGGACACTGCGTCATTTTCATTCTCCCCCACCACCAAATGGAGGCACAAACTTTGCAGACCTCTCAAGCTTGCTCTACCCCAATCCCAGACAGGCCTGGCAGCCCAAGAGAGCAGCTACAAGGGCTACGTTTGTCAGCCCTCTTCCACATGACTCCAAGAATCCTAGTCCACAATCGTGGAACAGTAGGTTTTGTGGGTAATGTCGGATGGGTATCGCATAGATTTCAGGTCCCTTCCTCCATATCCTTTCTTTTTGTCCAGGGTGCCGAAAGAGCCAGACAAGGCACGACTTTTTCAGGAGGCGTTGAATTAATTGCTGGAGATACAGGTTCTCCCAGAGCATGGTTCAGGTTTTTATTCCAACCTGTTTGTGGTTCATAAGAAAGACGGCGGCTGTCATCCCATTCTGGACCTCAAATGCCTAAACAAGTATGTGTTGGCTTCACTTTTCAAGAGGGAATCCTTGATCTGTCATAGTGACAATTTTTCCAGGGGTGTATCTGTTGTCTCTGAACCTTCATGACTCATATCTACTCAGTCCTGTATTTTGCCCTCTTATTGGATCCTTACCAGTTCACAACTTCCAATTGGCCTGGCTTCTGTGCTTTTGTTCACCAGGGTCAAGGGGGCCTTAGCAGCCTTCATCCACACCCGGGGCATTTTCATAACACCCTATCTGGAAAATATTTTGCTCAAGGCTTCTTCAGAGGAACTGTTGGTCCGGCATATTCAGAACTACACCCGACTACCGGTCCTCTGGATCATGGACATGCTAAAGTCCTCCCCGGGTGCCTTCCCAGGAACTGGTGTTTCTGGTGATGAGGTTCTATACCCCCTAGGGGAAGGTCTTCCTGCTGGAGGAGAAAATTCTTCTTATGATGCAAGAAGTATTTCAGGCCCTGGAGTAGCTCTTATCCACCATCAGGGAATAGACAATGTTTTTGGGCAGACTGGTGTCAACACTAGATGCTGTAACTTACTTTCAGGTCTACATGAGAAAACTTCAGAGACATATAATCCAAAGGTGGTCCGGAATACTGAGCATTTGGACAGACCGATATATCTCTCTCCCTTTTTCTCTCCCCACCCCCCCCAGTCGGTGCCTTTGCCACAAACTGGAACAGGGGAAACCCTTTGTCATAACAGAGTGGACCCTGGTCACGATGGGACATAGCAGCTGAGTTGAGGTTCTAGGTCACCTGGGGGTTAATGGCAGGTGGACTCAGGAAGAAGCTATGCAGTCCATTAATATGTTGAGCTCCAGGCAATCTGGCTGGCCCTAGTGTACTGGATCTTACTTTTGAAGGGAGAGCAGTTGAGGGTTCAGTCAGACAATACCACGGCTGTGTGGCATACATGTATCACCAAATAGGCACTCACAGTGCAGCCTCTTGGTTCGAGGTGAGGTACATTCTCAATTGGGCGGTGGCCCACGTTCCGGCCATCTTAGTCGTTCAAGTTCCAGGGGTAGAAAAAGTTCTGGTGGACTTCATCAGTCACCAAGACGTAGATCCCAGTGAGTGGCAACTCAACCTGGGAAGGGTTCTACTTGATTGCGCAACAGTGGATTGTGTTGACGATAGATCTCCTGGCCACCAAGGAAAACGGGAAGGTACTGACCTTCTGATCCTGGATGGAAGATCCTCTGACCTTTGCCATAGACACGATGTCAATTCCGTAGAACTTCCACCTCCCTTATGTGTTTCCTCCATTTCTTGTCATTCTCAGGGTACGCCGTAATAGGATGGATGGTGCATCTGTCATTTTGGTCACCCCTTATTGGACCAGAAGGACGTGGCTTGCTGGCCAGTTTAGTCTGTCCATTCAGGATCTGCTCCACCTTCCTCCCAGGCCAGATCTCTCTCGTTCCATTGTTACCTGTGGCACAAGGATATGGAGAAAATGGCTTTGACCGCATGCCTCTTGAAACCAACATCTTGAGGCAGAAAGGTTCCTCCGAAAGGGTTGTCTCCACTATGATTCAGGCCAAGAAACCTGTCTCTTCTGAGGCTTACCATAGGGTATGGTCTGTTTTTCTTACATGGTGCATGGACAAGGCTGTATCATCAAAGGAGTTTGACCTCCCTTTGGTAATATCCTTTCTCCTAGATGGTGTGAACAAAGAGTTCCTTGAAGGTTCAAATTGTGGCACTTACTTTGTTCTTCCATACAGGTATTGCCACTATTCCGGATGTCAAGGTTTTTCTTCAGGGAGTGGTTCATGCCTTCCCTGCCTTTAAAGGGATAGTAATACTTAAAAATGACTATTCCCCATCTTGTAGCCAATAAAAAATTGAGTAAAATGAGACCAGCGGCATCTCTCAAACCTTTATGGTTGGAGAGATATCCTCTTTCAAAGTTCTCTCTTTTGGCCTTTCCCCTGATGTTAGTGTTCTAGCTGACAGCAGGGGAATCCTCTCCTGGGATCAGCCGGCGGCTCTGCAGCAGATCCGAGATCGCGGTAATAAAAAAGAAATCCTTTACTAAAAAAGGTCTTTTTCGTGTGCTTGGTTTGCAAACACACATAGAAGACCTTTTAAGTTAAGGTTTTCTTTTTATTACTGCGATCTTGACTCTGCTGGTCCCGGGACTGGATTCCCCTGCTGTCAGCTAGAACGCTGACGTCAGGGGAAAGGAAACTTTGAAAGCGGATATCTCTCAAACCATAAAGGTTTGAGAGATGGCGCTGGCCTCATTTTACTCAAGTTCTTTTACTGGCTACAAGATGGGGGATAGTCATTTTTAAGTATTACTATCCCTTTAAGGCTCCTATTCCTCAGTTGGATCTTAATTTGGCCTTGGGAGTCTTTCAGAGGCCTCCCTTTGAGCCCCTTGATCCCATTTCTCTGAGTCAGTTGACGTGTAAGATGGCCTTTATTGTCTCAAGTCCGTCTTGGAGAAGGGAATGGCTAAGTAGCCTGTATGGAGGAGGCTGCACTTCTTGAAGAATTGTTTCAGCCTACTGGGAGCAGCTGTTACCTCACCATGGTACCTGTAAACTATATTGACTGAGAAAAGTATTTAACAGGTAAGACTAAAATCCTCTTTTCTTCCATCCTGTCCCCCAGACTGCCCTAATGCAGAGAACATATTTTGTGCCTACAAAACTCCCCAAACCAACCTTCAGCTGCACTTTTATTTGCCTGTCTTCTCTAGCTCAAAAATGTGCTGCTCTCTCTACCTCTCACAAACACAATGGCAATCTGTGGAAACCTGACACCCCTTTTCTGTCTTTCCATTGATTTTAATGCAATGATCTAGGTGAAAAAAAAGGCACATTTTTGCTAAATATTTCCCGCTTGGCAAAAACGGACATTCTTCTCCTGTATCTCTTTTGAAACAAAAACTTTCGCCCATCTCTAGTGATACCTTCTTCTATAACATTACATGCAGACCTGTTGTGAGTTTTTTCTCAGCAGGAAAAGCCCTAAACTATGTGTTTTGTTTTTACTTTAAATTTAAAAAATGTTTACGCTTGCTTTAAGGACCACAGGGGTGTAAACGTATTGCTTAGTGTAGTCTTCTGGTCCCTAAAGGGTAAAGTTTCATATACTTTCTTAAGCCAGAATAGCTAAAACAGAGATTCTGTACTCCAGTCCTTGAAGCATACCTAGAGGTCCAGTTTTAAGACTCTCCAAACTTAACCCTTTGAGTGCCAAAGCAACTCAAAGCAATGCGTTGTGCACCCCATTGGCACTCAGAGGGTTAAAGAGGAACAAACTGAAGTCCTATAGACCAGTGGTTCTCAATGTTCATCCTCACGACACACAGGCAGGTGTTGTCCCTTCTTGATCATGGGTGGGTAGTCTAGATTGGTCTATCTTTGCTTAATGATGCATTTCCTGACCTGTTTGTTGTGTTCTGAAAACTGGAGTTCAGAACCACTGATATAGACTAAGAATAGATGATCATAATACAATATGCAGTTAAAATAATAAGTCAAATATATAGCCCATTTAGAACTGAGTGGAGTCATATACACTTCCAACAGATAATTATAATAGACTATATGATTAAGGTAATAACAAGTATAATATATAAACTATTCGGAAAGCACCACATCAAGAGGCATACTGTATGTTATCTTGTCCGTTAAAAATTACAGATGGTCCCTTGTTTATAGACTTTCCTATTTATGCCTGTTCATGCTGTGATTCTGCAGGGACCAACTGTAAATTTTAAAGGACAGTGGAGCTCAGTATCCCTCATACTTTGGTGCTTTTTGGATACAGTCGTGTGAAAAAGAAAGTACACCCTTTTTTTTTTTTTTTACATATCAGGACATAATAACAAACATCTGTTCCTTTGCAGGTCTAAAAATTAGGAAAACAGAACCTTAGAGGAACAACAACACATGACATATTACACTGTGTCTTTATTTATTTAACAAAAATAAAGCCAAAATGGAGATGTCATGTGTGAAAAATGTACACCCTTACTGCTTCCATAGGAATTAAGATGCTAAGTAGCAGACAGGTGCTGCTAATCAAATGCCCTTAATTAATTGATCATCAGCAAGTGTGGCCACCACTATAAAAGCCAAAAAATCCAAACAATTTAAAGTCCATCTTTCTACACTGATTATTCAAAAGTGGAAAACATTCAAGACAGTTGCCAGTCTTCCCAGGGGTGGACGTCCCAGCCAATTCACCCCAAGGTCAGACCTTGCAATGCTCAGAGAAACTGCAAAAAAACCAAAAGTTACATCTCAGACTCTACAGGCTTCAGTTAACATGTTAAATGTTAAAGTTCATGACAGTACAATAAGAAAAAGACTGAACAAGTATGGTTTGTTTGAAATTGTTGCCAGGAGAAAGCCTCTTCTCTCTAAAAAGAACATGGCAGCGTGGCTTAGGTTTGCAAAGTTGCATCTAGACAAACCACAATACTTCTGGAACAATGTCCTTTGGACAGACAAGACCAAAATGGAGATGGTTGGCCATAATGCACAAAGTCACTTTTGGCAAAAACCAAACACAGCATATCAGCAAAACACCTCATACCAACTGTCAAGCACGGTGGTAGAGGGGTGATGATTTGGGCTTGTTTTGCAGTCACAGAACCTGGGAACCTTGCAGTCATTGAGTCGACCATGAACTCCTCTGTATACCAAAGTATTCTAGAGTCAAATGTGAGGCCATCTGTCCGACAGCTAAAGCTTGGCCTAAACTGGGTCATGCAACAAGACAATGATCACATGCACACCAGCAAATGTACAACAGAATGGCTGAAAAAGAAAATAATGAAGGTGTTGCAATGGCCCAGTCAAAGTCCAGACCTCTACCTGATTGAAATGCTGTGGCTGAACCTTAAGAGAGCTGTGCATAAACAAATGCCCGTAAACCTCAATGAACTGAAGCAACGTTGTAAACAAGAGTGGGTCAACATTCCTCCACAATGATGTGAGATACTGATAGTCATACAGAAAATGATTCCTTCAAGTTATTGCTGCTGAAGATGCTTCTACAAGCTATTGAATCCTAAGGTGTACTTAGTTTTTCACACATGGCTTCTCCATTTTGGCTTTATTTTTGTTAAATAAATCACTGTGTAATAAGTCATGTGTTGTTCATCTGAGGTTGTATTTACCTAATGTTTAGACCTGCTAAGGAACAGATGATTGTTATTATGTCCTGATGTGTAAACCCATAGAATTCAGAGGGTGTACTTTCTTTTTCACACGTCTGTATATTTCCCCTTTAAACACAGGTAGTTCAATCACAGTGACTGTTCCACTTATTTTCTACCTGTGATCAAGCAGGGATCATTTAAACAATGCTTCAAATACTTCTCCTATAGAGATCCTAAGCGTCCTCAATCAATTACAGTCCCACACACTTTTTTTTTTTTAAACTTGTTTCTTAAAGTAATTTTCATAGCTATGATATATTAGAAAGTATGTTGCATAGGAAAGAAAAATAAAAAGCATAGCTCAGGGGGAATTCCAAAGATTCGACCATAGATTTAATTTTGAAATGTTTAACCCTTTGAGTGCCAGAGGGCTACACAGTGCATTGCTTTGCAGTGCCTTGCATACCCCACTGGCACGCAAAGGGTTAAAAATAACGGATTCTTTATGAAAGCAGCACAAGTATCATAAATGATAACCACTGCAAGTACAAGTTATTTATTTTGTTTTAATTTGCGTTATGTGGCTTTTAAACATACTTATCAAAACTGACATGCATTTCATGATAATTCCTTCTTCTTAGGGCAGGGAATAACACGTATCATGACAGGCAGAAATTTCCGCTAAGTTGGCACACTTTGAACACAAGAGAATGATTTGATCCATTGTGTAATGGGCACCATCTGTAGTGAGATTTTGTTCAGCATGCTTTAACAGAAGGTTATGTGTTAGAGTTGACTAAATCCATTACTAATATAAATTTTGCAGTGACATGCTTTCTAGATTTCCTCTGGTCTGATCTAGCTGCTCTGTGCTCGATAGGTACATTGGGGAGGTTAGTGAGGAGACTGGACATATTCAAAGGGTCTGTTGTTACAGTAATTTTACCTGTTATTAGAAAACAATGGGGGATTGATTGAATATGGACTAAACCTGCAACTGCTTAGTTTCTTAACTCTGTGGATGCCAAAACAATGCAATAGAGCAGTGGTTCTCACACTGAGTTATGTGAAACTCCTGGCTTTCATGGACCATGGAACAAGAGTAAGTAATTGAGGAGAAAGGAAAAAGGTTGGTGGGGTGACCTATAGTTTGTGTGTTTCTGTGATTAGAAAGCCAACACATCTCATTATCTGAAGAACTCAATACCTGTTGTCAAGCATGGTGGTGGCAGCATCATATAATAGCGCTGCTCCTCTTCAGCGTAGACATGAGTGCTGGTCAGGATAGTGGGAAAATTAATAGCTTCAAATGCCAAGATATTTTGCTTCAAGGCCTACTATTCTTTGCCAGAAAGCTGAAGATAAAAGTTAATGTCCCCTTTTAACATGACAACAATTCAAAGTGCACTGCCAAATCAACCAATGAATGACAGAAAAGATCAGTCTGTGCCTGGACACCAATCCTATAGGACTGGCGTAAAGAGGCACAGGAAATCCCCTCACAATTTATCTGAGCTTGAATACTTCTGCAGAGAAGTGTGGCATGAATTTGGAAGATTCAGGTTTCCTAGGTTGATAGAGACCTAACCAAACAGACTTACTGCTATAATAAAAACATACCGTGCTTCCACAAAGTATTAATTAAAGGGTGTGCAACCAAGGCATTGATCTTTTTTTTTTATTTTTAATTTTTTTTCCAGGACGTGATCCATCTATTTAACATAAGATAGCATAATATTGTCTTGAGTTCAGACTTTATGTTAACAGCAGTTTCAGTTTCAATAACGGTGTGTGGACTTTTGATATTAACTCTATAATACACACACGCACGCTTGCTCTCTCTCTCTCTCTTTCTCTCTCATACACACACACACACATTCACTCTCTCTCTCTCTCTCACACACACATACACATTCACTATATCTCTCCAACACTCACTATCACTCTCTCTCTCTCTCACACACACACACACACACACACACACACACACACACACACACACTTTCACTATCTCTCTCTCTCTCACACACACACACAGTCACTGTCTTTCTCACACACACACATTCACTCTGTCACTAACACACACACACGCATTCACACGCATTCTCTCTCACATGCACTCTCACTCTCACACACTCACCTTCACACACTCACCTTCACACACTCACTTTGTCACACACACACTCACTATCACATACACTCTCTCTCTCTCCCTCTCTCACACTCAGTCTCTCTCTCTCTCTCTCCCAAACTTACTCCTGTGTGTTTAATTACTAACCTAAACTTATTCTTGTGTGTTTAGTTACTCCTCTATGTTTTATTACTCCCCTAATTTACTCTTGTATGGTTTATTACTCTCCTAACCTTATTTCTGCATGTTTACTTGTTGTCCCAAACTCCTATACAGACATATGCAGTACACAGATTTAGTGACTGTCTTTAAAAATGTCATTACATTTGGAAGGAGCCTGAGTTCCAGGTATTCCATTGGAGTCTTAAGGTCTTGTGTATTAAGGCAAAGTGGAAAAATTCTTTAGAATGTAAGCTTTCGAACAGGGACCCCACTTCCAGTGTTTCACTTTGCATATAACGTGCCACCCTGTATAGTCTAAATGCATTCATTCATTCAGTTCTGGGGCACACCATATGCACTGTGGGGGACAATTATATTGTCCCCAAAATTTCCACTGATTTTAACCCCTCAAATGGTAGAGAGTCTCTAATGCCTTGGGAAGCAATGGTTTGGAGACCGCGCTAGCATTCAAATGGTTAAACGTACCATTGAAATCAATAGAATCTTTAATTGTTCCGTACTGAGCAGTTTGATTGCCCTGGTAGTGTTCCACATTGCCTTAATACATATGGGCACTTTGGATTTACAAGTTATATCTCAGTATTAGAACATATTAATTGATAAGCAGAAATAGATTATCACATAAAAAATGTGTGTTCCTGTTCTAGTTGCCTCCTGATTGCACGGCTGCTGCTGACCTCCCTGCTGTCCCTCACATGGCGTGCTGCACCTTGGACAATCTGTATCTACTCATGGGCCGTGAGCTAGAAGACCTAGATGAAGTACCCACAGGCAATGTTTTAGGTATGGATTACTATTTGTATCTTGTTTTTTGAACCCCTTAAAGGAGAACCAAAACGACATTTCATTAACATTTCACAAAATCCTAATGATCCGTATGAAGTTGGAAGATGAATCTTTGCTAAGATTGTTTTCACAAGACCTAAAACTCTTTTCACTGCATATGGTAATCTTAAACCTTTAAAGATCTGAGGAGTGTGCAGTGCATTTCAACGTGTAAACACCCTTCTGATTCTTTAAGACTTAAAGAGATAGTAATGCTTCTCTTTAATATTGTAGATGTTAAAAACATAAGTTCAATGATGTACGTGTTGTCTCACAAACATGTATAGTTTGAGAGATATAAGCTTATAAAATTCTCCCCCCCTGCCTCTTTCACAGATGTCAGCGCTTTAGCTGACAGCATGAGATCCTGGTCCCGGGACTGGCCGTCGGCTCTTCAGGAGAGCCAAAATAACTCTATCTAAAAAGAAATACTTCATTGTAACGGTCTACAAAGTGTTCCTGGTTTGCAACCACACTTTTGTATACTGTTCCAATGAAGTATTTCTAGATAGCACTATTTCGGCTCTGCTGAAGAGCCGCTGTCCAGTTGCACGACCAGAATCTCATGCTGTCGGCTAGAGTGCGGAAGTCTGTGAAAGGGGCAGGAGGGGGGAATTTTAAAAGCCAATTATACATGTTTGAGAGACAACGCGTACATCATTAAATTTATATTTTTACTATCTACAATATAAAAGTTTGTTAAAAGCAGGCATTACTATCCCTTTAAGTACCTGCTTCATTCTGAGACTGCCAGCATCTCTTCTGTCTGCCTCCATGGACATGACATCCGGGGTTGATTGAAGATGATGTTACTTGAACAAAGGCGCAAGTGCTAAATTCATAGAGGACAGTAGGATTGTCTAGTCATAGTAAAGCAAGTGTGTGTGCGTGGGGGGGGTGAGATTATTAGTAGGTGTTCATTCTCCTTTAAGATTTTATATTAAAATAATCTGTGCTCAAAATATCATTAGCAGACTTCTGCTTTAATGCAAAATGAAAGTAACTTCATCCGTACCATGATATTGGGCTTGGCTTTATGGCCAATGGAATGAGGCTTACTGTACGCATTTTGTTCGTGTAATTCTGGTACTTCAAAACTAGGGCCCGGGAGCTATTTATGCCCCTCAGAAATGGCCATTGTGGCCATTCATGCAAATTGCATTAAATATTAAAAGTGAAACCTGCTGGAAAACATAATACACCTGCTCTTCAATAATGTGTCAATCATTAAAGGCTCAATTCTGTAAACTAAAGAGGTGCAATTATGGTGCAAACCAACTAAGCCACAAAAAATATTCCTGTTTATTTAAATGGGACTTTTAACTCCTTGAATGCTAGGTTGGAGACCTCTTCACAATTCAAGTGGTTAAAATCCCAATTTTAAATCAGTGGAATTTACATTTGTCCCCTTTGGCTTAGCTGGTTTTCTCCAGAATTGTACTCCTTTAGTTTACAGAATTGCAGTTTTAATGTTGTATATGTAGGTTTATGCAACAAAATATAAGGTTGCTTATCAACCCTTTAAGGGCCAGAGGTATATGCATTGCATTGCATAACGCTCTGGCACTCAAAGGGTTAACTTAGTTATGGATGGCATATATATTTGGTATAACTTCTCATTTTGTGAAATCATTCAATAGAAAGCAACACTCCTCACAGAAGACAAACTTATAATGTTTATTATTAGATATCGGTTTAAAGTAATTGGTTTGGTTTCTAAGCCTAGGAGAGGGGCGACTTTGTTAAGCTTCTTAAAGGGACACTTGACACAAAAAAAAACTTAGCTAAAAAACGATGTAGCCCATAGCGCAGGCTGTCTGATGGCTATAAGTAATCTTCTCAGATGTTTGGCAGTCTCTTGGGCTCCCTTTCAGGAGTCTTTTACCCCCACTGTTCCATGTAGTATAAAACAACATAGGGATCTGGCTCTTCAGACTGCAAGTTGGTCTACCTGTTCTTTTAAGTGGCTGCTTTTTTCTTCAGTTCAAGTGATGGCAATGGGGTTAAAGCGGTGGGCTTTCTCATGCCAAAGAACCCCCCAGAACACTGTAACGGGTCCTGCATGGCCAAAGGAGGTAACATGCCTATTTTTATATTTTGGCATTTAAGAAGAAAGTCTGATTACGACACTGAATGTGCTTGCTTTAAGAGGAGTGAATCTAGATTATCTTTTCTTATTCTGATATTCATATTGATACTCTGTATAATTTATTTTTATTATATTTTGTTTCTTATTTTCCTCTGTATAATGTGAAGTCTATATTTGTGGGAACGGTATTCATATATTCGCCTCTAAAATAAATGATTCTCTTATGGTATTTTGGGAGACTAATCTTGTTTACAGTTATGTACAAGTGAATAGGCTGGGTTAATCACATGATCTTTAATGATATATCACATTTAAATAAGTGGATCTGTACATGATTAGCTGATTTGCTGCCAAATAGCACGTATTATTCTGCATCCATTCCTGGAATTATTTGAATGTATAATAAATGTGTCTTTTGCAAGTAGTACTGTCCAATATTCATTGAATTTAAAGGGGTAGTATTACTTCAAAATTACTATCTCTCATATTGTAGCCCTTAATAAACTGAGTTAAATGACACCAGCAGCATCTCTCAAACCTTTAAGGTTTAAAAGATAGCCGCTTTCAAAGTTTCCTCTCCCCTGCTGTCAGCGTTCTGCTGCCAGCAGGAGAATCCAGTCTCTGAATCAAGCGGAGGCTCTTCAGCAGAACCGATATCTCATTATGGAAGGAAAAATGATTCATTGAAACAGTCTTCTACATGTGCTTGGTAAGCAAGCACACGTAGAAGACTGTTTCAATGAATCATTTATCCTTCCATAATGAGATATCAGCTCTGTTTAAAATCCTCCGCCTGTCCCGGGACCGGATTCCCCTGCTGGCAGCAGAACGCTGACAGCAGGGGAGAGGAAACTTTGAAAGTGGCTATCTCTTAAACCATAAAGGTTTGAGAGATGCCGCTGGTGTCATTTAACTCAATTTATTAAGAGCTACAATATAAGGGATAGTAATTTTGAAGTAATACTATCCCTTTAAGTTTGGCTTGTAGTAACATGACCATAGACTGGCACCAATATTGTCTTTTGATGACATGTTTTATTTTGTGCATGTCTATTGTCAATACGTTATTAGTTGGCAGCATCTGACCCTCTCTTCATTTCTGTATCCTTTGATAGAAAAAGTTTAGACACCTCTGTTCTAGCTAAAGTCTTGGATTCCATTGCAGTTGTTAACTTTATCAAGGATTTGATAAAGTTATTATTTTTTTTATATAGTCAATTTAATTATGATATTCAATGGAAAAAATAAATCTAAAAAGCCACAGTTAAATTCTGTCACATGCAAGAAAAGCAGAAAAATGCACTTGATATATCATCCGTGACAACTGACCGTTACACTATATGACAGATGATTGTTATAAGCTGTAGTGCCAGTGTTGGGTGATATTGTGCACTTAAGATTTGTAGACATCTTGTGCTGTTATTTCATTGTAGTTTTACTGTTGCATGACAAGCTGCAGTGTTGCTTGATAAGAATTTTGTTGAAATGTGTGTCTAATGGTGTGGGTGTTAAATTGGGGGAGTTGAGTTTTAATGTTTCTGTACTAATGAGCATTACTTTGTTTATAGGAATACTGTTTTGGTTCTCGTGGAGATTTAATGTTGCAGTAGTAATAGAAGAGTATTTTGATATAGTATTTATTGGTTTTGGTTCAATGCCACAGCGGAAAAGATAGCTGAAGTCTTGCAGTGTCAGTCTTTATGGTTTTGTAGATGTATTTATTGATGTAATTTGTGATGCCATATGTCATGTAATTAATATGACATTGATCATGTAATTTGTGATGTCGTGCCTGACATCATCAGCAAAGCAAACAGGGACAAGTTGAAATAACATAACCTGTTTTTCCGGCTTTTTGTGGAATTGAGTGAGAACTTAACTGCGACTTTACTGAAAGTTTTTGCCATTGACTTTCCTTATCTTTTTCCAAATGTTGAAATTAATGCAGTTGGTTTGCTTAAAAACTGTACCACTTCTGTTTAAGTGGTGCAATTCTGGAGCAAGCCATCTACACCACAGGGATCAAATAAAAAGTCCTGTTGATTTAAGTGGGACTTTTAGCCCATCGAATGCCAGAGAAGCCTCACAGTGGCACAGTGTATGTTGGCGTCAGTGACTACAAGTGAGCAAATAAACTAGGCTGGGATGGCAGCAATGTACATAAGAATACAATATGTATCAGGCCAGTTCCATTAATTATCCATAGATGGCAGCCTATCATAACCTAAATAACTTTACCTATAATATAGTAACGCCCAGTAATGAGCATGTACACCATTTATGTTTTGGCTATAAACACTAATTAACATCTCCAGTTCTGCTGATCTAATTTACTAGCTTTGAAAAAGCCATACAGTACTCATTAGGACCTTTGACAATGTTTGGTGAGCATTCTTAGGCTAGTTTGGGATCTAGGTATGAATAAAGTTTATTGTAACACCAAATGGTAATTTTTGTGCAGTTTGGTACTTGGAAGCTGCATCCAATTTTTTTTTTATAAAACTTGCATGATCAGCCAGCCAGGCCTGGAATCCAAAAGTTCAGTCAGTTTTGCTGTTACACTCAGTAGTTATAGCCTAAATAAAAAGTCCGCATAGAATATTTGTTCAGACTTAACTATAGTAGCCTTACTGGGTTTCTGTAATTACACTAATACAGTGGGCCCTGACTATTTTATTCCCTTCCACATGCCGCCTGATAGGCTAAGGCCAGCCCACACGAAACACTGGTGCAC
Source organism: Rhinophrynus dorsalis (assembly GCA_037306005.1). Taxonomy (NCBI): domain Eukaryota; kingdom Metazoa; phylum Chordata; class Amphibia; order Anura; family Rhinophrynidae; genus Rhinophrynus; species Rhinophrynus dorsalis. The sequence continues at coordinate 409,632,939 of CM074721.1, forward strand.
CACAACCCTCAATGAACCCTTTGAGTGCCAGCCATGTATGCATACCCCACTGGCACTCAAACTGTTAATCGTATAGATTCTGGCTCAGCATCATATGATCTAAAAATGTTAGACAGTACTGTGAAGATAAATTAACTACTTGTGGGGGATGACTTAGAAAATCTACTGTGAACGATAGTAATTACTTAGTTTAAAACTTTAGATATAAAAATGATAAAATACGTATAGAATGTTGGTGTAATTTAACCCTTTGAGCGCCAGAGGGTCATGCAAGGCATTGCAAAGCAATGCACTGCACACCCCTCTGGCATTCTTAGAGTTACAAAAACATTTCTAGCCCTAAGATTACAATTTATATTGTTTTCTTTCATGACAGGACATCCCATTGCAGATACATGAATTCCTAGGTACACAAGGGATGGATTACTGTCTACTATGATTGCAAAATGTTTAAATGTCACCAGAAAATAATTATCCATTTTGCCATATTTCAAATCAACCAATCCATGATATTCTGGTCTAAAAATAGGCTGTGTTTGTCTGCCATCTGCTCTTGAAATATAGTGGAAATTAAGTTTCAAAAACTTGAACTGTATCATGGAAACTTGGAATCTTTTCCAGATGGGATTTTTTAGGCCTTTTTTTTTCAGAGCTTGTGGAAATCTCTGTGGGGGCAACTTGATATTTTCGATCAGCTAAAAAGTAAACAAAAGCGATTATTGCAGCAGAAGGGAATCTCATTATCTGAATGTTTCTATTTTAACCATTTCAGTACAGTATATTTAAAAAAAACAACCCAATATCGCTTCTCCTAATAACTGTCTACTGTGGATATTTTACATCCATTCATAACAGAGCATATGATGCTAATAATAAAGTATAATTCACTTTTCTTCTTGATAAATTTCTCCTGGTTTTCATCTGGATCTTTAATCCAAACTAATCTGCTGCTATTATTTCTATCCATCACCTTTAAAATCTTGGTGTATTAATTGTATGTGGTATATAGTCTTGCAAATGAAAGAAATAAAACAAGATGATAAAAAGGTACACCTCCAGAGAACTACTAGTATAGCTGTTATGGTTCAAACCATTAAAGTGTGCTTAATTACATGCTTCCTCCAGATGAGGCCTAGGCCTATCACTACTGTCATCATACTGGACCATCAACCCAACTGTGGTGACAAATGCAAATCTGTGATCTTCTCTGATGAGTCCCAATTCTGACTTGGGTGTTACTGTGGATGGACAATCATTTGGAAGAGCACTAATCAGCGGCATAAAATGGCATTAATTCTTCAGTTCCATCACTGGCCAGCACCTGTTATCATTGTGTGGGCTAACATCACAAATAGAAGATGAATGTCCTTGGTAAACATTCCAAGAACTCACAGCCTGGCATTATGTTGACTTGATTTTACTTAAACTATTTTATCAGAACATTCATGGAGTTCTACTGCAGTAGGACAAAGCAGTTAACACATTGCACGGTCAGACACTGTGGCTTAGACACACTGCAATAGCCCTTTTCCCCAAATCTGTCCCCAACAAGCTTTTGGGGGAACTCATATGGGTTGCTCCCTTCATTAGAATATTTTTGTGGCCACCTGCAGGTGTTACATGCCCCAGTATATATATTATCTTCACTGACAGGATCAAGAAAAGTAGGATTTAAAACGTCCACCAAAATAGAGGAGTATTTAAAGCATTGTTACTTCACAATGTATTGCACACACCTATGGTCCTTAACCCTTATATAATCTTGGCACTCTTGGATAATATGAGCAAAGTGGGCAAAACTGACTTTTGAAAGTTGAAAAAGGTACCCTGCTGGAAGTAAACCAACCGCACCATAGGGAGCAAATAAATACTCCCCAAATTCCCATAGATGTTATTTGGATACATGATTGATCCAGTCTTGGAGTAGTCGATTTTAGACTCCTCTAGTGATCACAGCGCTCCCGCAGGAGCACTGTGATCACAAAAGTCATGATGTGCCAGGGGCGTCACTGGTCCTTAAGGCACGGACACTGGTGATGGCCCTTAAGCTGTTGAAATAAAATCCCTATGTAACAAAGGCCAACTGTATGCAGCTGTTTGCAAGTTCTGTGTCAGGGGAAACCACCGCTGGTCTGTAAGAGCTACATTGTACCACTATGCCTTCTTTCACCGTCCTTTCAAAACTCTATAGAAACAAATGATTAAACACACTATTAGGGATATAAGTGTGAAAAAGTGTAGATTAAAAATAATCATCCTATAATATAAAAGGCCAGATGTATGTTTGTCCGATCCAGTTATGCATAGTAGGGACTGCCCGAACACAAGCTCTGGGAGGCCCGTGTACCCGGGCTTTTACACTAGTTTAGTAATAAACGGTATAGATAATATGACTGTATTATATGTGATTGCAGAATGTGTAAAGTTAAAATGGGGGGCAACTTTCAAGACCTATTTAAATCTGTGAACATTTTTTATTTCAGGCAATTGGTTTGGTGTTGATTTGCTCCACTCACTTTGTGCATATTACTGTAAGGCTACCTTGACTATTCACTTGCAGTCCATTTGACTTGCAGTCTTTTGCTGTGACAGTCATTACTGTGCTTGGAGAGACTATTAAAGGGACAGTAATGTCCCATAAAAAATGCTTAGTTTTGTAGAGATTACAAAAATAAATGATATACCACAAATCCTATCTCTCAAACCGCTATGGTTTGAGAGTTATCCTCCATTAAAGGTCCCCTCTCCCTCTTCTCCTGACAGAAGGAGATCCGTGTTGGCCGACACGAGGAGGCTCTTCAGCAGAGCCGCAATAGCTCGATTTAAAAAGAAATACTTCTTTGGAACGGTCTAAAAAGTGTGCTTGCAAACCAGGCACACTCTGTAGACCGTTCCAAAGAAGTATTTCTTTTTAAATCTCACTATTGCGGCTCTGCTGAAGAGCCGCTTGTCGGTCCCTGGACCAGGAACCCTTGCTGTCAGCTTACAGCTGATGTCAGGAGAAGGGGAGGGCGAGGGGAACTCTAACGGAGGATATCTCTCAAACCATAGCGGTTTGAGAGATAGGATTTGTGTCATATTGTTTATTTTTTTAATCTCTAAAAACTGTAAGCATTTTTTAGGGGACGTTACTGTCACTTTAAAGGAAAACTAATAAAGAACAATGAAATATGCTGATGTATGTATGTATGTATATTTATTTATATGGCGCCACACAGTGTACACAGCGCCTTACAATAGACATATGTTACAATAAATAAGAGGGGATGAAATAAGTGCGACATTCATAGAAACAATGGGAGAGAGGTCCCTGCACCAAGGAGCTTACAGTCTAAATGGGTAAAAGGAGACATACAATGGGGTAAGAGGGTGTTAAGTGCTGAGATTACAAGTGCTGAGTTTGGCCAAAGGCAGTGCATGGTCCTAGTGCTTCAGAAGATAAGACTTCAGGGTAGACTTAAAGACAGAGGGTGATTGTTCTAGACGTAAGGAGAGGGGTATGGAATTCCACAGGTATGGAGCAGAGAGCGAGAAAGGTTTGAGACGGGAGAGGGCAGAGGGTGTGGATGGTGCAACAAGAAGTGCATTGTGTGCTGAGCGAAGGAAGCGGCTAGGAACATAATAGGAGATGAGGGAAGAGATGTAAGGAGTGGTCAGGTTCATTTTTTGGGGAGAGTGTGGTGATTCGTGCAGCTGAGTGTAAAACAGATTGCATAGGTGAAAGATGAGTAGCAGGGAGGCCAGTTAGTAGGATATTGCAATAGTCTAAGCAGGACAGAATGAGGGCACGTATAAGAGTTTTAGTAGTTTGTTGGGAGAGGAACAGGCGGATTTTAGCAATGTTGCGGAGAAAGAAGCGAGATGATCTAGCCACAGAGTTAATGTGAGGGGAGAAGGAAAGAGAGGAATCAAATATGGCCCCAAGGCAGCGTGCTGAGCTGACCGGATCAATATCAGTTACATCAACTGTAATGGTGAAGCTAGGCGTTAGGCAAGGTCTTGGTGGGAAGATTAGCAGTTCGGTTTTGGCCATGTTAATCTTCAGCTGACGTTGTGCCATCCAGGAGGAAATGGCCAAGAGGCAGTCTGAAATTTGCAGCTGGATTTGAGGTGAAAGATCAGGAGTGGAGATGTAAATTTGGGTATCATCAGCATATAGATGGTATTTAAAGCCAAATGAACTAATAAGTTCACCCAATGAAAGGGTGTACAGTGAGAAAAGCAGAGGAACCAGAACGGAGCCTTGAGGCACCCCCACAGACAGAGGGACCGTGGAGGAGGTGTTATTGCATATGTACATAAATCACTCATGTTACATCCCTAAAATATCATCATAGGCTTCCTTACAGGCATGTGTAGATTTAGTTCAGAACACCTGTATTTAATGTTGTTTGTGCTGTTTGAATAGAGAGATAATAGTTACTGTCAATTGTGATTAGTGTTCACTGCTCATGTATTAAGGGGGGGGGTGTTATCACACCTTATTTACAGATATACTGGACAATCAACTGGAGCCCTGGGAAAAGCAGGAATGTCAGCTTCTTTAGAGCATATGTAACAGAAGGAGCTGTATTTTTACATCCACATTGTTTATGGAAGGAAGGGTCTGCTAATTTACAATCAGCATTGTATATAGAAGGGCCTGTTATTTCACCACGCATTGTTTACAGAAAGATCACTTTACCATCAGCACTGTTATTGAGAAGTAATGCCTTGGAGATCTTTCTAGCATTCAACGTGTTAAAAACCTTAACCCTATAACCACCACTCGATCCGGAGGTGGGCAGCCATTAAGGACCACTGCATTTATTTTTTTTATTTTTGGCCAATGCATTCTGTGATAGCAGCACGGCTGCACATCAGTGGGGATTTGTTGAATATTTTTGTGCTCCATTGTGAATTTTGTTTCCCCAGTTGTACTCTTTTTTTATTTGTACATGAAGGCCTAAATTTCAGCAGGTTGTATCCTATATAACCCACAAGGCCCATTCCTGGTTTCTGTGATAGCTGTAGAAATGTTACTTAATCTGATGAGTGCAAAATAGTTAAACACACTAGCAGTTGTTACAAGAAATCTGTCATGGATGTTTCTTCTAGATCATCATGCAGCCAATTAGAGAATCTGTTCAGTAGATTAGTGGTTTTGCCCTTTGCAATTAAACGGTTTTCATACGTAATGCACGTGTAATCACTGGTGTCTGTTTCCACATTTTAACCATTTATGGCCAAATTAGTTAAGTTTTGCATGTAGATGTATTTTTAGATGTATTTCAGAGCTTCACTGTTTGAGAAAGGGTTAACAAAAAACCAGCATAATTTTTTTCCCTCTGTAACCTAATTTAGGTATTCTGTAGGTGGTTACTAACAAGGCAAAATGTGTCAGTGCCTAAGGAAAGACATCTTGCTTTACCTTTGGTCTTTAACAGTTTGTAATGATCAAAGGAATTGTTTTGATGTGACTGCTGTAAAATGAGGATAGGAACATTTCATTCTGGTCATTGGTGAGAACTGAAATCCCATAGAATATCTTGCTTTTGGTCATTTAAGAGCTGAAACACATAGCACTGATTTTGAACTGCAAAAAAGAGCTCTGCATGGAGCGGACTGTAGGGATGCTAATAAATCATTAAAGATCAAGTGAAAAAAGTACCAGCTTCTTCGCTGATGTAACTAAAGGAGATTCAAGCAGTGGTCATTTGTGCTTTCACCGGAGAACACTAGTGAGTGCAATGTTTTATTTAATAAACATATTTCTCACTCAGTTGTTAATATAGAGCAGATACAAAGCTAAAACATGGCTGGTAATTTATAAATTATTGTAGTAATTATTAATCGACTGGATGCTAGTGCATCTTGTTAGCTGCACTAATCTATAGACTCACAGTTCCAGGGCCTATACTTATGTAAAGGTGCCTTTGGTACATACGTGCATCCAGAAAACATTAATGTGAACAAGCCTTAAGTCTTTGAGTGCCAGAGGTATATCCAATGCATTGCAGAGTAATGTTTTGGATACCCCTCTGGCACTTAACCCCTTAAGGACCGGGGAATCCGCGGCGCAACCCGACTGAACGACCACGGAGCAATTTTTTTTTTATTGCTCCGTTGCATTCCGGGAGCCCAGAATTCGATGACAGTCATTGTACGTCATTGGTCGTTAAGTCAAATTGACCCTTGACGTACTATGACCGTCAAGGGTCGTTAAGGGGTTAAAGGAATAGTAATGTTTCATAATAAAAGCAACTCCAGTTTGGGCCATGGAGAGTGTTATTTTTCAGTACTGTTAGAGTTGTAGTTCAAGAGTAATTGAATAGTATCCCCTCCTGCCCCTTTTTCTGATGTAACACTGCTCACCTCAGAGCAGCAAGGTGGTGTCCAGGTAGATTGCAGAAAGGGAAAATCTTCAATTAACGTAAGGGAAAAACCTATCAATGGGCTCAGGGTTTTCATTGTTCTCACAATAAGAAGATTGTCCCTTGTTGTGACCTGTCCAGTCAAGTGACCAGATTCCACATAGTGGCTTACACTAAGTAAAAGGGATGAGAGGGGGATACTTTATCATTCAGTTACTTTTGAACTACAACTCTGACAGTACTGAAATAACACTCTCCTTGGAGCTGCTGTTTTTGTGAAACGTTACTATCCCTTTAAAGGATTAAATACCATCCCTAACAGGGCATAAGAAAAAATACAGAATGTTGTTTGTTTTCCTCTTTGCCCTGTTTGTCTGTTATTAAAAAAAAAAATAAAATAAATAAATATATATATATATATATATATATATATATATATATATATATATATTTTTTTTTTTTTTTTTTTTTTTTTTTTTTTTCTGAAGAAGACCTGGAGGAAGTTTTGGGCTATCTCAGAGGTACCCTTGTTGGAAATGAGTCTCCCATTCCAGTAAATTATGGCATGAACTGGGTTAATACTGGGTGATCTCGTGATCATATGAGTATGTAATTTATTTTATATAAATTGTTTTTCTTTTGTTTGTTAGGCAATAGAGTGGGGGTTCTATTCTAGAGCTGCTCCAAACACCTATCATACCAGGAGTGCCATTGTTGGAAAGAGGTGACTCTCCTCTTTCCAACATAAAAAAAACAGGTGATGTTTTGGTCACCTGTATAACACTATACATCTGTTGTTTGTGGGGAGCTGATGGTGCTAAAACACCTGCTCCCCAACTCCTATCATGACATGAGTATTCTTGTTGGAAAGGGGAGAGTCCCACTTTCCAAAAAGGGTAGACGTGAAGGGGTTAACCTTTTGAGTGCCAGTGGGGCACACAACATATTGCATAACAATGCGTTGAGTACCCCTCAGGCATTCAAAGGGTTAATCACCTGGTGTAAACATATACATCTAATTTATGTTTGGAGATGGATGTTGGACTACTTTACCCATCAGGTTCAGTTGGCTACTGCTGAAGAAATGAGATGGCAAACTTAAAACTGCCAAGTTTGATTCAAAACCCTGTGCCATCCTGGTGTCAAGCTGTGCGATATACAGTTATTTACTGTGTTATATAAGACAAATACATAAGACGTATACATAATGCAGAAGAGTAACAATTCTAGAGTAAACTAATTACACCATAGAGGACAAATGAAAACTTCCATTGATTTAAATGAGACTTTAAAATCATTCCTTGAATGCTTCACAATGTGTTAAAAATCCTCCTTCAAATTAGAAGACACTGGGGTTCATTTGTATTTATCTCTTATGGTACTTCCCTATTCTTTGTACATAATGTGAAACATATCATACTTTTTGGAACTTCTTTCTTTGGTGTGTATTCAGCCAAGTTAAATCTTGTTAACCCTTTGAGTGCCAGAGGAGGAGGAGGCAACACATTGCTTTGCAATGCGTTGCATAGCCCTCTGATACTCAAAGGGTTAACTTTTATTAACCACATTTCTTGATTTTATAATTCCTTTATTAAAAAAAAACAAAAAAACATAAGTTTGTACCCATGCTTTGCTCAGTATAGTTACTGTATGTTTTCAAATCGTTTACACATTGACTTCTGCCAAATTATCCCAACTAATCAGTACAGAATCTGTTTTAGCTCAACCAATAGAGTCTGTTCCTTGATTAATAGATTTGTAACTGTAGCTATATTTCTATATTATTATTAATTAACTTTTACAAACATACATGAGTTAGACATCCTTGTGGTAGTCACAGGATTAATTCCGTATTATGTGGTAATTTCCCATTCATTTTCTGTTCTTGTTTGCACAGAATGGAATTGAACATACAATCATATTAAAAGCCACATATTTCAGTTTTTGGGTATGCTATTCTACTTCATCAGCATCATTGTGTATCATCATCTAATTAGTGCCTACTTATGAATTTGTAAACAAAGCTGTAAACTATGAATGAGCCTGAGTGCTAAGCAATGTATCTGTGAAAGTTGACAAACTGATGAGACTACATGGATCAAGTGAAACAGTCCTTTTTATGGTGAACATGCTTAGAGTTTGATTGGTCTAAAACTGCTATGGCAAATATTCAGATAATTGTTTCTTCTCATTTTAAGGAGTGAACAGGCCTTGGAATGAAAAGTTAATTTAAGAGACCCTTGTATTAATCCTATATAAACTTGGTACTCCAGGTGTTTTTTTTTTTTTATATGATGCATTTATATAATACTCATATATACAAATTATTACACATGAAGACCGATATTGAAACACATTCTCTCATTACCTTTAATAGTCTAAAGTAAATTAACACATGAAGTCACATAGATAACTGTTATCACACATTCATGTATAAAGACTGTACTGATTTAAGTGAAGCAACCTGGAGAAATCGTTATCCATTACCACAACCTTTTAGAAAAAATATCCGTTGACCTCCCATCAAGCTGTGTATCTGATCACTAGGGATCTCTCCACGCTCTATCATCATCATTAACAATATTAACCAACCTAATTATTTAATCACTAAACTTCTCTGCCTTCAAGATATATCAAAGGATATACTTAGGTTATTGGGGTATCCTCTGTGGCTGATGATGATGAAGACTATGAAGAAATGGACTCTTTCTTTTTTACATGGAGATTCCTATGAGGGTGATCCACTCCCCTTAGCTAAGGTAGTACTGAAGGCCTTTCAGGTCTCTGACACCGTCGATGGGGGATCTCCCTCTCTCGTGATATTTTTCAGAGGTGTAGAAAGATTTCACCTGTATTTCCACCCAATAACGTTCTTGATCAAATTCTTTTGGATGAGTGGAAAACTACTGATAAGAGGCTTTTCCTTAAGAATTGCTTTACTAAACTATAACCTTTTATGACCGAAGCTCTTGCGCAGTGGTCTTCTCCCCCTGTTGTTGACCTCCCTATCTCATGTTTGGTGAAGAATACTACCCTCCCCTGGTGGAAACTGTGAGGCTGAAGTATAATGTGGATAAGAGGCTTGATCCTTTCCCAAGGCCAATATTAATGCTGCTGGAGCAGCATTGAGGCCAATTTTTTCTACTGTTTCAGTCAATAGGGCTGTAGCCGTTTGGGGTGAACAACTATCAGATGCAATGCTTGCTGATATTGCAAAAGAGGACTTATTGCTTCTGATGGCCAATATCATGAAAGCCAATACCTATTTTTTTGGAGGCACTGATTGATGCAGCCCAGTTTTCCTTTAAGTCCTCCTCCTTTTTAGGTTGTTGCGCGCCTCACTATGTGGCTTAAGATTTGGAATGCTGACCGATCCTCTAAGAAGTCACTGGTTTTCTTGCCTTTTCAGGGCAAGGCTCTTTTTGGGCCTGACCTGAAACAGATCATCAGTGACACTATACGTGTTAAGAGCACGGAGTTGCTTCAACTTTCCACCAAGCTTTCCTTTCTGGCGAGCAAGACACATAATATTCATCCCCGGGCGGTATCGGAAGGGTGTATTGCATCGATTTCAAAGCCCTTCCTCTATATCGCTTTTTCTCCTCAACCTTTCCAAAGGATTCAGACAAAGCAAGATTTCAAGTGCTTATGCCCACTCTAATGGACAAGCAGGTGTCAGGCCCAGTCCCAGTCCCCAAGTGCGCTTCAGGTTTATATTCCAACCTGTTTGTGGTTCCCAAGAAGGATAGCAGCTGTCACCCTATTCTGGATCTAAAGTGTCTCTACCAGTACATGGTTGCTACTTGCTTCAAGATGGAATCTTTGCATTTTGTCATCACAGTGTGTCCAGGAGAGTACATGGCCTCTCAGGACACGTATATGCTATATCCTTTTGCTTCCAGTCATTACCAGTTCATGGCGCTGTAGTTTGACTTTGCTTCAGTGCCCAGAATCTTCACAAAGATCATGGCATTTCTCTGACTCTATATTTGAATGCCTTCCTCATCAAGGCTCCTTCAGGAGAGCTTCTTGACTTACCATATCCAATATTGTGCCTGCATTCTGGCATTCCAATCCCTTCCCAGGTTCTTGTGTTCCTGGGCATGAGGTTCGACAACCTTCAAGGTAAGGTCTTCCTCCCAGAGGAGATAATTCAGATTCTGTTCCAGGACGTGTCTTAGGCACTGGATGGGCCATCTTCCACAATCAAAGACTACATGCGAGTCATGGGTTGTTGATATCTGCTCTGGTGACAGTTCCTTACTCCATTTCACACAAGGAAACTTCAGAAGGACATCTTCAGGTCCTGTCCAAAAATCCTGAGTATCTCCTTCAGCAGATTATTCTGTCTCCAGTGTTCAGGGAGCACCTCCAGTAGTGGCTCTATCGGCCAAACCTGGATTGGGGAAGACTCATTGTGGTCACCACGGATGCCAACCTGAGGTCCTGGGGAGCGGTTCTGGGATACCCAGGTGTCCAGGGCAGATAGAGAAGGCATGAGAGTTTGTTGCCCATCAACATTCTGTAGCTCAGGGCGATTCGTCTGGCTCTCCTTCATTGGTCCCCTGTTCTCACTGGAATTCCAGTGAGAGTACAGACGGACAATGCTACCATGATGTTGTACATCAGTCTTCAAGGGGGAACCTGCAGGGAGGTAGCTTGGAGAGAAGTGATAGATCTCCTCAGCTAGGCGAAAGTGCACAATCTGGCCATCTCAGCCCTGCACATTCCATGAGAGGAAAACGTACTGGTAGACTTTCTAAGTCGCCAAGAAATTGGGAATTCCATCCGGAGGTGTTTTACCTGATAGTTCAACACTGGAGGCTCCCAGCGATAGACCTCATAGCAACCAGGGAGAACAGGAAGGTTCAAACATTCTGTTCTCATACTGGGGGCCCCCTGGCCTTCATGGTACATGCACTATCCATTCCATGGAGCTAGGTGGAAGCGCATGTTTTGGCCATCTCAGCTGTTCACATTCTAGGAGAGGAAAACATACTAGTAGACTTTCTAAGTCTCTAAGATGTAGATACAAGAAATTGGGAACTCCGTCCGGAGGTGTTTTAACTGATAGTTCAACACTGGAGGCTCCCAGCGATAGACCACATAGCAACCAGGGAGAATGGGAAGGTTCCAACATTCTTTTCTCATACTGGGGACCCCTTGCCTTCACGGTGGATGCGATATCCATTCCATGGAGCTTCCATCTTTCTTACATGTTTCCCCCGATTCTTCTCATCCCCAGGGTGATCCAGAAGATCAGAATGGATGGGGCAATTGTCATTCAGATTGCACCTTATTGGCCTAGGAGGGTGTTGTTTTGCATGTGGTCAGTTTGTCCATTCTGATCCCAATTTGGCTGCCTCCCAGACTGGGTCTGTTGCTCCAGGGTCACCTTTCATGTGGAGAGACTGGCATTGAAGGCATGGCTCTTGAAATCAGTATCCTGAAGTAAAGGGGTTCTCTGCTGAGTTCATATCCACCATGATTCAGACATGAAAACTGGTCTCTTCCAAGGCATTCCATAAAGTCTGCTCTATTTTTCAGACGTGGACAAGAACAGTTACTTGAATTTCTTGCTGTCTTTTCTTTGTGATGGAGTGAAAAAGGGTCTTAGCTTGGGTTCCCTTAAGGTTTGGATTTCTTCCCTCTCCGTTCTCTTTCAGAGGAGTAATTGTTATCATCCCAGGTGTCAAGGTTTTCTTGCAGTGGGTGACTCATGCCTTGCCTTCTTTCAAGGATCCCACTCCTCTCTGGGATCTCAGTCTTGTACTGGGTGTCTTGAAGAGGCCTTCTTTTGAACCTGTAGGTTCCATCTCTTTGCAACACTTGACACTAAAATTGACTTTCCTGTTGGCAGTTGTCTCTGTGCGGAGGGTAAGGGGAGATGCAAACTGTTTTCTAATAGGAAGTAATTTATACCTATCAGTAGTTTCTTCTGAAGGTGGTCTCTGAGTTTCGCACCAATCAAGAAAATTGTTATCCCTTCTTGTTGTCTCCTTCTGATAAGGAGAAAGATCTCCATCTCTTGGACGTTGTGCACTGCCTAAATTCTATGGGCACAGCACCAAGCTTTTTCTTAAGGCTAATTCTCTGTCATCCCTGAGGGTCCCAGAGTGGGTTAGGCCCCTTCCAAGGTAACGTCGCCCCTTGAATCAAGTCTACCATACACCAAGTGCATGAGATGAAGAAGAAACCAGTTCCCTTCATGATAGCAATGCATTTCACCATATATGTGGGTGCTTCCTGGGCCTATAAGAACAAGGCCTCTGCTGAACATCTGTGCAGGGCTGCAATATGGTCCTCCTTGCATATGTTTGCCAAACATTAGCACGTCAACGTGTTGGCCTTGGCCGAGGCCAGCTTTGGTCGGAAGGTCCTTCAGGCAGTTTTGCCTGTTTGAGGACCTTTCTCTTCTTGGATCCTCCAGTTTTTGTTCAGTAGTTACTGTGCCCCGCTGGCTTTTTTTTGGTGTGCTGTACTAGTTCAATGTCCATTGCCACTTGTTTTTTTCTGGGACATTCAGATTCTGAATAGTCTTAGAGAACTCTCATGGGGACCTGTGAGAGGTCTTTTTCTCCTTTCCCTCTTTGGGAATTCTAGCTTTGGTATTTCTCCATGGTACCTGCGTTTCATATTGAACGTAAAAAAAAAAAAATAGGATTTTAGTGTTCCTACATGACAAGTCATTTTCTCTTTAGTTCATATAGAACACAGGTCTCCCACCCTGCGAAAAACCTTACCTGTGTTGCTTGGAGTCCTCTTAGGGACTGAGTTCTGGGAGATTTTCTTCTCTTATTCCCCTCTTATTTCTTTTCAGTGGCGTTTTTTTTTTTTTTTTTGTCACATTGATGTTAGGAGATTAAAGGTGGGGGGTTGAGCTGGAGTAGGAGTAAGGAATCTCCCCTCAAAGACCCTGTCTTTTTTGATGTGCTCTGCCCTCCAGGATGAGGAACACAACCCCATGGTACCTGTGTTGTAGACTAAAGAGAAAAGGATTTAACAGGATAGTACACTAAAATCCTATTTTAAACAGACATGATCCAGATTATTTGCCTGCCCTTAATCTAGAAGCACCATGGAATTTTTTGTTGCAAATTTTTTGGTGTTAATTATATTTAGTGAGGAAACCCATTTTGGAAGGCTAAAATTCATATTTTAAGCTATCATGTACGATACTGACTAGGAAAAAGATGGATATGTGTAGCAACTTATGAGGTTGATTTCAGGAGCAGTAAACTTTTTTTTAATTAAACCTATATGTTATATTGCTTTCCTTGATGAGTAAAATTCAAATATTCTCACTGCTGGCAGCCGTTTTATCAAATGTTCTAACAGTTCAAACTGCCACAAAATTATGAAGCTATTACTGGAGAACTACGGTTGGTGATTCATCTCTCCCATAGAAAGCAATAAAATAACTGTTTGAACACAGAATGACTTTTAGGTTAAAATTCTGGGCACCAGTGGGCATTATTGGAAAAAGTGTTATTTAAACTTCAATATCTTTTGGAATGATGCATTTGCCATCAATTGAAATACCCTTATTTTACTTGGTAGGAAAAGCGGTGCGTGACTGCCCCGCTACTGACTGGCAGTGGCACTGTGACCCGTGTAACGGGCTCTTCAACTAGTAGTCTAATATCCTAAGAAAGAGGGATAGATGGATTTGGGTCCAGAGGGACTGTCCCTCCTAAAGAGGGGCACTTGGAAGTTATGATCAAACTACAATCTATATTAATTGCCTTTTCAAATATAAAAATTAGTATTATTTTCAAACCCCCCACAGATCGTTTAACTTTTTTTTTGTGGAGGGAAATTGCAGAATTTCTTTTTACATAGAAGACATAAATCACAAACAAACATAATACATGAAGAGGTTTTTTTCTAAAGGTAACTTTAAATTTTTCTGGCAGAACATCTGCACTCATGACTGACCACTCAGACATTTTTTCCCTGTTATAATTTGATACCAGTAACCCATTGTTTGAGGTAAGCATGGATTACAGTGAACTATTGAATATTTAAACCATCTGTAAGGAGTATATATAGCTCTTTTTTTAAACAACATCAAGCTTGCCAGGGCATTTTGAAATGTTGAATCAATGTGCATGCTGTTAAAAGAAGAAAAACATTTGTTTTTAATTATGTTTTCATCACATGCTAACATCTAATGCATTTGTAATCTAACAAAAATCCTGTTGATCATTTGGTGTACAATAAATGCAGTGTATTGGGGCAGATGCATGAATGACCCAGTTTAGCTGCATGATGTTGGACTCTGACACTAGTGAGTGCATGTAAATGCATGCACTTCATAGTGTGATCACTGCAGTACATGTCAGCAGGCACACTCTGCCAGTGGAAGACTTTAATACCTCATAGCATGCACAAGGAAACTGATAGTGATGGTGACCAAGTTGTCTATGCCATGTTAATACATAGCATAGACATGGGTTCTAAATAAAGGAACACCCTGAAATACCCACAGACTGCCTCAATGCCCTCCCATTGGTTGAAGCAGTGAAGCTTTTTCTAAGTACACTAGCTATAGGAGGCATATGGCGTTAACGGCTATTCCTGCACTTGCTGTAACATGGAATCAGTCATTCATTGCCCCTATTGTCGCTAACATTCCCCCAAAAACCACAGTTATTTTTGTGAAAAGTATTATCCTGAGCTAGCTAAAATGATGGTATTTTGGAGACTAGTAATTTTAGATGATCACTTAAGCACATATATGTTAGTGATGGAAAAAAGGGCTCAAAATGCCCAGTCTCATCACTCAGCCATGAGAGAAGTCACTGATGCCCTAAATTAAAAGAACAAATGATCCATTTTTCCACTGAGGTTACTTCCAAGAATACTAATATCTGCTGATCACGTGATCATCTGACCGCATTTAGTTCACACTGATTTGGAGAGGTGAGTACTCCACAAATATTCCAAATCTTGCACACCTCCACTTCTCCTTCCCAGGCCACAGAAGGATTTTAATACTGTTCTTTTGAAAGTAATCTGTTTCTTGGACATCTGAATCCATGCCAGCATAAAAAATACATTAAAAACATTCTGTCCATAGCTGTAATAACTTTATTTTTGTGCTATTTTCATCCATTATATTATGCCAAAACAGTTTTTAAAAGTGTTTTCTTTTCAGTCTGCATTTTCATATCATGAGAACATTTATTCATTTTACGGCATGTCAGTTTAAAAAAATGAAGAAAACTCTAGACTATGTTGTCATTTGGTTCTTCTAAGACAAGGCTGTTCATTTAGTGGACAATGTTCCAAGTCATTTTTGTCTGCATCATGGATGCATTACAGCTTCTGCTTAAGCAGTATTATAGCTTGCTTGTGTTGACTGCACTAATGTTCTTAGTCTGGACTACAAGTGACAATACCTCTGATTTAGACCTGGGTTTTATTTGATTGGTCCATGCCTTAAGGTTTCTGGAACACATCAGTGACTTACCATTTTTCTTACTGAATACAGAAATACATTTCACATACTCTAATGTAGTGCAATATATGGAAGACCACATTTTTCCTGCTTTTGGAAATAATGATGTACACCAGCCTGTGGTTGGAAAGTTGTATGACCCTTGACTTAACGTGGCCTGTTCTATAGTATCTAAAATGGTATGCCTTGTATACTTTTTTCCTATTTTCCAAACTTGTTATGATGATTTTAATGTTGGCATGTAATAGTTCAAGAACATGTAAGAAAACCAGTGGATTGATGTAGGTACAGTTTTGTGCTCCTGACACTCCCTACTGTATATTGACACATTCTAATGGGGGTAACATTTTGCTTGGGAAAGTTCTAGCTGTTTATCCTGATATGAGATTCTATATCCATTTGCCTACAATTCACCAGGGTGATATGCACCAAGGTGTGATAAAGAGGTGATAAAGTAAAGATGACTTCTCCAGTGTGGTTAACTCTCAAGTTAATATGTTATTCTTTGGAGCCAATGTACTAATCTCTCTCAAGCTGGAGAAATATTAATGCATTGCCTTCATAGAGTAACATAAGACTTGGAGAGTTTATAATACTGGAGAAGTCATCTCTACTGTATCACCTCTATCACAACTTAGTCCATCTCCCACCTGGTGTCCAGACAGTTATTCTTTTGGATGCTATGGGAGCGGTGAGCTACTGTCTGCAGACCATAGAGTGTGATTTTAAGAGTTCCATCACTTTTTGGCAGTTTGTAGTTCTAACATTTGAATAAAGCAGCTGCTAGCCGTTGATGTACCCCTGTTTTACTTAACACTGTGACTCATGTCACTGATAGAGTAACAACAAGTTCTGGTCAAACAGCAATGCACCAGTTTTACCCAACAAACAATCCATTCAAGTGCATGGTGAATACAACCTTGTTACATTTAAAAGGATGGCCTTCCAAGCTCACTTTGTCAGCCTCTGAAATTTTATGAAGTTGGCACCAAAGGGTTAACATGTGATCTGCACATAAAAATATCTGTTTCTTTAGATGTTTTACCAGAAAAGACAGACACTATAAAAGTGATGAATCTCCAAGAAAAATGCATAATAGTACCTTTTATCCCACATTACCAGGAATCCCTTGGCAACCATGGATCTAGATCTATATATAGAGAGATAATCTCATTGATGATAATAATGCTATAATAATTACAAGTAAATGTATATTCTTCATTCTAAGGTGCTGATATCCAAATGGGCTAAGTGCATTAGCAGCTTGATTTTGTAAGGCAGGGCCCTTAATTCTGCAATTCACTGAGAATAATATTTTTTGATTGTGGATATCAATATCAGGAATTAGAAGGCTGAGGACAACAGTTCCCATCATCCTCAGCCAGCCAGTGGCTGGCTGGGATCATGGTAATTGTAGTTCTCAGTAAATGGAAGGCTTGATGTTGCAAATCTGTTCCTTAGATTCATAAATGTCAGCAGAACAATTTGACTCCACCCACATATAACCATTTGTCACTATTTACCCCTAAGTTGTACAGGATGCTGTGCTTTTTATAAAGTAAACCGATTAATCAATACAGTTCTGCTGTGCTTGAACTCAGGCTGTCAAAATAAGATGAACTAAATGAGCCTTTGACATAAGTGGAAATATCAGATTTTAATTTCAGTGCTGGAAATATCAAGTATACATTTGAAGAGAAGAGGGAAAGGGGGGATGCGATAGAAACATTTAAATTTATTCAAGATTTAATAAAGTTTTGGAGTTCTGCATTTCTCATAAAAGAGAAATATTAAAACAAGTGGGAATGCCCTGAAGAGGGCATGATGGAAGTTTCAGAAGTAGTGTGTGTAAGTACTACTTTACAGAAAGAGTGATAAATTCATGGAACAGCTTCCCAGCTGAAAAGATAGGGACTAATGCAATAAAGGAATTAAAGAATGCTGGGATAGACATTCATCTAGTTTTAGACTACATTTTATCAATATAGGAAAACAGGCCAAGTGGGTTTTAACTGCCATCAAAATGTAAGGTAAATAAGGCAGTGCAATGAATTACTCAATATATTATTAAAGTCCTTAAATATACATAGCGAATTATCACTGAATTTATCACTTGAATAATGCTTGTATGTGCGTGATATCCTACTATGTAACACAAGGTTGGACAATTATTTTATCTGAGAACACATCTCTGCTCAAAATTAATGCAGAGGGCTACACAAGCATTGTGCAAGTAAGAATATATATGTCAAACAAGTATTCTGAAGCGCTACATCTTGACTGGATAAATTACACATTGGATATATTAGTATCAAAAAGTCTAAAATATCATTTATTTAAAACCATCTCCACATTCTTAATAAAACACTTTGCATATATTCACAAGTGTTATAACATACATTTTTTTTTCAATTCATGGTATTTACCAGTGCCCCAATTCTTATGGAGCCAAATATTGAGACCTTACTAAACACCACGCCCAGGCTTAGAAGGACACAAATATCTCTAAGGACAGAAAGAGACCAAATAAGTGGAATGTGCACTAATCCACAAAAAATTCAAAATATTGATTGTGCTAAAATGTACACAGAAATATGTGAATATGATATGAATCCCAAAATATGAAAAATTATATCTATAAAAAAATCAATACAAATCAGAAATCCGTGTGTTTCTTAAGTGACTCCAAACATATCAGTAAAAACAAAAAATGAAAAATGAGAAATCAAAGATCTGTGTATTCCTATCCCAGAGGAAGGAGAAAGATATGCAAAGTGATTTATTAAGATTGTGGAGATGATTTTAAATAAAGATCTTTTATATATTTTGATATTAATATATCCAGCGTGTAATTTATCCAATCAAGGTGTGGTGCTTCAGAATACATGTTTGAAATTTGCATGTAGTAGATATTTTCTGATAGCAGCCTACCTTGATAGTAGAGGGTGCTTATGTGGAAATAGATATTGTATGTAAGAATATATATGTGTATGTATTTTATATATATATATATATATATATATATATATATATATATATATATATATATATATATATATATATAATTACATAAACAAACAACCTTCTCCTAATGCCCGCTGCCCGAGATGTGTGTGAAAATGACAGAGCTTTTCCTTGTGCTCCTTATCACACAGCTGCAGACATTCTATCAGTTCTTGTTCTTACTCTTCACTATTAGAATGATACATTGTATAAAACTTGGGTTTTACAGTAAAATGCATTATTCCAACTCTAGTACGGTTAACGTCAAGCTGCCCGGCTGCTCATAGACAACAAATCTGATCATTCAGCTAGTGGGGAATGATGGGAGTTTTGCAGCAGCTGGATTATCTCATGTTGCCCTCCATATTCTATTCTCTTCTGAGAAAGCAAAAGGTGATATTTTCTCTGTCGTCCAATACAGGTTAATGGTAACTCTGGGTAGGCGATCCACCCCTTTAATTTAGGCAGGAACAATTCTAGAATTGTATGCAAGGGGTGGAGCCTAACTTCCCTCCGTGGCTGCAGCTAGCCAACCAGCTCCAATAAGATTTGTTCCTTGGTGAATACACAGGCAAGAGAACAGTTCTGCTATAGTTTTAGAAATTTTTTTATTTTTCTGTTAGAAATGGAATACCACCATTAGGCGGATTACTGTAACTGACAATGCCCTTAGAAGTGGCTAGCTCATTAACCAGGTGCTTTTTGTTGACCTTAAGCCCTGGGGGGAAAAACCTTGGTTTCAAGTTCTTTCCTCAGGAGTTGCCCACCGAGGCTTCTTCTTAATTCATGGTAGTCTGAAGACAGAAGATCTGCAGGAAAGGTGAGCAACCCTTTGAGTGCTGCAGGGGTTTTCCTTTGGAGTTCTTATTGCACACTCCTGCACTCATTGGGTTTATCTGTATGTCTGTTGGATGTTTTGGAGCAGGTTTATGTGGTAACTTATCCCTTAAGCTGCTGGTTTTGCATCTTTGGGGGGGTTATTGACACTTTCCCTACTGGCTTCAGTGTTTTTTGGTCTCCTAACATGTTCTAGTGATGTTTCATGTACTTTTATTTTACTTTTTCAACTTAGCAAAATTTAAGTTTAAAGGCGCACTTTACCACATAGACGCCATTGCTCCATTCACTTCTATGGGACTGCAAAGTTTGGGATATATCTCTGCAACCGCTCAACGTAGAGACTTGTATTGTCTGCCCTTGCTCTTTCATCTGGTTAACGTTTCAAGTGTGTTGGGGGGCTCAGGGGGCTTCGGGCACTGTTGGGGTACTTTTTCTGGGAAAACGACATTTACCATGAGCACTTGCTTCTCTCGCTCATTTCTGATTGGCTCCCGCCGCTGCAGCCATTTTGTGCCTTTTCCAGAACGAGTATCCTACGCAGGGCTTGGACACTGTAATTCGGTGATTCTTTATTCTATAAACGTTTTTGACACTGTGAGAATGTGTAATCCATTGGCGCTTGGGGCCAGGCCTAAGACTAAAGACGCTGGGGTCTCTGTGTCCTCTATTGCGCACTGCTCCTCATGTCATTCAGGATTTCCTAGAGAATTCTCAGGTCCTTTATGCCCAGCATGTTTTGATGTCCCTGAGTCTCTTCCAGGGACCTCCAGCCATTCATTAGAGCCAGTTTGGGTACAAGAGTTCAAGGCTGCTACTAAGGACCCTCGGTCTGCATTGCAACTCTTTCCATCCCAGTTACAGGGGGTCTTCCATTCATGGCAGACCCCGTCTTCAGTCAAATCTTCCCTGCCTAAACCGCAGGGAGTACCTGACTTATCAGGTTCCTCTGAGGAGGAACTGTTAGTGGATTCAGATGTTGAGGAATGTTCTTCTGTGGGCTCCTTTCAGTTTTTTGGGGACCCCTTTGAGGCTGATCCTGAGTTCTCGGCTGAGGGCCTGATCAGGGCTGTCTTGACTACCCTAAACATTCCCTTAGTTCAGGAGGTTTCTTCAGATCCCTCTGATGTGTTTCAGGAGCCTAACAGCCCCTTACTTGTTTTCCACCTAACCCCACTCTTGACCGTCTTGTGTCTACTGAGCGGAAATCCCCGGACAGGAAACCTTCTGTTTCCAAGAAATTTGCAAGCTTTACCCCTTTTCTGAGGCGGTGCATGCTCAGGGAGTTCATGCCCCCAAAGTAGATGCTCCTACTTCCAGGCTATCTAAGTCTACTGCCTTGGCAGTTTCTGACACCTCCACTCTGAAAGACTTGACTGACAAGAAACTAGATGTTTCCCTCAAGTACATTTTTGCCACTGCTGGTACCACCATGCGTCCAGCCTTTGCTGCGGCATAGGTTTACCGGGCCATTGCGGTCTGGACTGAACAACTCACCCTGGCTGTCTGTCAGGGTGCTCCTACTTTGGATATGTTGCGCCTTCTTGCCAACATTTCTGAGGCCCAGTACTATGTTTCTGCTGCCTTATTTGATGCCATCTGTTTGGTGGCTAGGGCTTCCACCATGTCAGTGGTTGCCAGAAGAGCTCTTTGGCTCATGATCTGGTCTGCTTACACCGCTTCCAAGAAAGCCTTGCTCTCCTTGCCTTTTCAAGCACATCCTTGTTTGGGCGAGATCTTAAGGATCTGATTAGTTAGGCCACAGGGGGTTAAAGTACACTTCTGCCTTTGGTCCCCAGGAAAAAAAATGCCTCTCAAACGTAATCCTTTTTTTTTTCGTTCCTTTCAGACTGAGACACGTCCGGAGAACCAGACAGTTCCCTCAGCTCCGCGTGCTTCTCCAAGCCCAAACAGCAATGGAAGCCCAAGGTTTCCTCCAAGCCTAAGGCTTCCAAACCTCTTTCGGCATGACTCACCGAACCCAGGTCCCCACTCTCCTGTGGGTGGCAGTCTGCATCACTACCACAGCGTCTGGGAGGATTCAGTGGCGGACCCGTGGGTTTTACAGGTGGTGACGGAAGGATACAGGATCCCTTTCTTCTCTCTTCCTCCTTTTTTGCTTTTTTCCTTCTCATACGCCCCAGGGCGCAGAGAAATGCCGTCTGCTCAATGGCGCTATCCAGGCCCTTCTGGACAAGGATGTTCTAGAGACGGTTCCAGTTCAGGACAGAGGTATGGGTTTTTACTAAAACCTCTTTGTGGTCTCCAAGAAGGACAGCTATTGTCGTCCAGTTTTGGATTTGAAGGATCTCCATTCCTTTGTGATCAAGACCCATTATCACCAGGAGTCCCTAAGGACGTTGATTGCTTCTATGTCCCTGTGGGAATTCCTGACCTCTCTGGATCTTCAGGACACGTATCTACAAATCGTCATTCATCTAGAGAGCCGGCAGTATCTTAGATTTGCCTGTGACCAAGGGCACTTTCAGTTTTCAGCTCTTCTCTTTGGTCTGACTACAGCTCCTCAGGTCTTCAACCGTGTCCTGGGAGCTTTAGTATCCGTCCTCCATTGGGACAGCATCAGAGTTACTCCATACATGAACGACCTGCTTCTGAAGGCCCCCTGTGTGGAACTTCTTCATCCGCAGGTTCAGGACTGCATTCATGCTCTCACCCATCACGGGTGGATCATCAACATGGTGTTTCTCACAGACGAGGTAGCTCATCAGATCGCCCACAGGGTTTCTGCTGTTCTGGTTGAAGATCCATTTCCAGCGAAGAAGCTGTCCTCTCTAGTGGGGAAATTCATCTCCACCATAGAAGCGGTCCCATTTTCCATGGCTCACACCAGGGAACTCCAGAGATTTGTGATCCAGGTGTGTGGGAGTCAGCCACACCTTCTGAAGATGTCAGTATCCTTTCCTCTTCATGTGGAACTGAGTTTGTTGTGGTGGCTTGACCTCTCCAATCTGGTGAAGGGCAAGTCCTTCCTGGTATCCTTCTGGACCACGGTGACGGCAGTTGGCAGCCTCTCCTGCAGGGGAGCAGTCCTGGATTGCCTGAGTGCTCAGGGTTGGTGGTCTCCAGAGTTTTGGGCGATATTTCATGCCCTTCATCATTGGACACCCCAGCTGGAGGACTTCCCAGTCCAGGTACAGTCCAACAACGCCACAGCCGTGGCTTACATAAACAAGCAGGGCGAAGCATGAAGTCTCGCCGTTTGGTTAGAGGTCAAGGCTATTTTGTCCTGGGTAGAAGAACACATTCCTGCCATATCCGCAGTGCACATTCTTGATGTAGACCACGTCATGGCAGACTTCCTCAGTCGACGCACAGTGGACAGTGGAGAGTGGAAGCTGCACCCAGAGGTGTTCAACCTCATCGTGCAAAAGTGGGGTATTCCTTGCGTCAACCTGATAACAAGACACAACCGGAAGGTTCCGAGGTTCTGCTCTCGCTGGAAGGTTCCTCTAGCTATTCCGGTGGATACCATGTCCATTCCTTGGTTATTTCCTCTGGCTTACATCTTTCCTCTCCTCCACATGTTGCACAGGATGTTGCGGAAATTGAGACTAGGACGCTGACCAGTCATTCTGATTGCTCCTTACTGGCCTCGACAGGTTTGGTTTCCTGAGCTTCTGGATCTGTCAGTGGAGGAGCCATTCCGGCTCCCTTGCCATACAGATCTTCTTCTACAGGGTTACCTGTGAAAGGAAGATGTTCATCATCTGGCTTTGACGGCTTGGAAATTGAATCCTCAATATTGAGGAAGAAGGGTTTTTCTACTAATGTGGTGGCTACTATGCTTAGTGCCTGCAAACCTGTTTCTTCTAAGGCCTACCATCGTGTCTTGGCGACCTTTCTATCTTGGTGTGCTGGTAGGGACCTGTCTCAGGAATTTGTTCTGCCTACGGTCCTGGCCTTCTTGCAGGACGGTGTGGAGAAGGGCCTCAGTTTGAGTTCACTTAAGGTTCAGACTTCTGCTCTCTCTGTTTTCTTTCAGAGACGCGTTGCCATTCTTCCGGATGTCAAGGTTTTCTTTCAGGGCGTTGCTCATACTAGTCCTGTCTTTAAGAATTCTGCTCCTCCGTGGGATCTTAACTTGGTTTTGGGCTTTCTTTAGCGCCCTCCCTTTGAGTCCTTGACTAACATTCCTCTACGTATGTTGACGTGGAAAATGGCCTTTCTCCTGGCAATCGTGTCCGTTGGCCGCGTCGGAGAGTTACTTGCTCTGTCCTGTAAACCAGTCATGCCTGTCTAGGATCTTCTTCGGTTCTTTGTGCTTCCTTCACTTTTGAACCCTGTTGGCTCTAGTTCAGTGTGCTATGTAACAGTTGGGGTGTTGTACCCCTGTTCAATGTCTGTTGATACTCCCTTGTTGTTGGGCTACCTCTGATCTGATGGTTCATATCTGCTCTGGTAACTTTGGGGGCCTTGCGCCTGGTACTTGCTTTCCCGCCTCTGAGAAACTCAATGGTTGGACATCCCAGAGTTACCAGTAACCTGTATTGGACAACAGAGAAAAGAGGATTTTAGTCTTACCTGTTAAATCCTTTTCTCTTAGTCCATACAGGTTACTGATCTCCCACCCTGTCAAGGGACCATGCTTGGCTCCCCTGTGGCAGACCGTGGGCGTCCTTCGAGGTCATGCTCCCTTCTACTATCTAGTCAATAGTGTCTCAAATCTTAATGGAGCTGGTTGGCTAGCTGCAGCCAAGGAGGGAAGGTAGTCTCCACCCCGTGCATACAATTCTAGAATTGTTCCTTCCTAAATTAAAGTGGTGGATCGCCTACCCAGAGTTACCAGTAACCTGTATGGACTAAGAGAAAAGGATTTGACAGGGAAGACTAAAATCCTCTTTTCTCAGTACAGCAGAACTTCAGTTTGTGTAGAGTCAGCCGGACCATATAAAATCAGTCCACAGACTGTATTTTGTCTAACCCTGATATAACAAATGTAGATTTATATTTAAAAAAGCAGAAATTTCACCATCCAGAAACCCCGTCCAAATAGCTTTATTAACCTTGCAGATGTCCAACATTGTGTTTAAATTTAGAAAAAATGTTCCCTGATGCCTGTACGTTACCATGTCCTTGCAGGGAGGGAGAGAACATCCATCTTGCCAACGTGAGTGTAAAATACTGCCCCTTTTTGTTTGCTCTTCCTATGGAAGCCGAGCTATACCTCAGTTGACTGGATTTCAGCAGTGAAGGGAGGGACTATTAAGCCATGAGGTAACAGCTTGTACCGCTAGCTTCAGTTTACTGATCTATTGAAGATTTATTTTTATAGAGTGTAATTAAAAAACAAACAACAAGTTTGACATACTGCAACTGAAGACTGCATGGATATCAATTATAATTGGGGTGAAAGTTCCCCTTTAATAGCAGAAGCCATGTGTCTTCATTCATACTTACCTGGACAGCAGGGAAGGTCAGTCACTGTTGTTACCTTCGTCCTCAACCAATCAGAAGGTATATATTGACATCCCACTCTACAGAAGCATTCTAATTGGAACATGGAGTTAAACAGACCTTTCACAATAATATATCATTGCTTTGCAATTCACTGGAGATTTGTTTAGCATACAGTGTATTAAAAATATATCTACTAATAGGGCATATGGTTATGAATAAAGTTTAAATCCTTTTTCATACTACTTCTATATTTAACCATTTGCTTTGTGTAGCCATGCATTGCACAACCTCCTTCCACAAATGGGTTAACATATCATTTTGACATATCGTAGATCTTACAACCATGTTGTAAAATCTATGGGACTGAGCCACTCGTCTGAAAATGTATATATGTAATATGCGTGGATATTTACAGCTTTATGTACCACTGATGTACAGTAGAAAGTACTGAAAGACAGGACATGATTTTCAAATTCCATGTGCTCATTTCACATACCGTTTATCTTTTTTTTGGATAAAATCTTCCTTCCTTTGTGAGTGCCTGCAGCAGGTGGAGTTTGGAGTCCTACAACATGGAATCATGTGGTCTTCTGTGGACTTACAGAGCTTTGGGAAACCAATCTACCCAGCATTGGTTAAGTAGGCCATTTGGATTTTCTGATTAGATTAAAGGATCGTTATTATATTTTTCAAGTCTGTTTCTATGGAAGCATCCAATATAATAATTTGCTAGGATGTTTGTCTCGATGCAGTCATGCGAAGTAGAGACTGCTCATGTTCGAGCACTCTCTACTGCGCATGATTGTATCGCATGAGTGAGGCAACGCAAGACTGTATCGTGTGGAACAGTGAGGTAGTGGCCTCTTAACCCTTTGAGTGCCAGAGGGGTACGCAACACATTGCATACCTCTTTGGCACTCAAAGAGTTGACATTACCCGGACCTTGTCCCATGTACACGGGCTTTTACACTAGTACTTAATAAAAGGTATGGGCCTGTAAGTTGTTTGGCGTGGGGGAGGCAGAAATAAATACCATAAGTAAAAAAAAAAAAAAAAATTGTGAAAATCAATACATTCAGTCATATTAATGTAAAAATCCCAGAAATGAATCAGAAATCAGATGATTCTTCTCTACCATTAAAATTTATTTTTAAGAATTTAACCCCTAAAATTCTAGACTTGTCTCAAACAATTTGGTTTGTCATGCATTGGTGATCTCTGAGCATCCAAGCAGTTAAATATGTGTAGTCGACAACCCTTTGTTGCTCCACTGTTGTATCTGGCTGGAGGGAATATTTGGCTCCTTCCAGATGTGAACCCATTTCAGATTCTTCTTTACAGTTTAAAAAAAAAAAAAAAAAAAGAAAATCTCCTTTGAATTGTGAGGAACTCCATTGGGAGCCAATTTAGCCAGTTTAATGTTGCAGATTTGCTGGGATGTAGCTCCACAGAACAATAACGCAGAGGAAACATCACTGTGTAATTACTAGCTGCTGTTTCATTTTTTCCCCCATTTTCACAAAAGCGAGCCGTTGGTATTATCACTAAACAAAAGTGCTGTGATTTATATATTTACACCTCTGCATCCTTAAGAAAATGCTTTCCATATGCCATTTCACTCAATAAAATGGAAACGGAGATTTAATCCATTCCTGACTGTAAGATTCTGCAGAATTTTGCTGGTCACAAATTATTGATTACTAGTGTAAAACCTGTGTACACAAGCCAAGGTCCGGGTAATGTTAACACTTTGAGTGCCAGAGGGGTTAAGCGGCAGCTACCTCACTGCTCCACACGATGCAGTCTTGCGTCGCCTCACTCACGCGATGCAATCATGCGCAGTAGAGACTGCCTAAACGCGGGCACTCTCTATTATGCATGACTGCATCGGGACAAACATAATCTGGCCTTTTATTATATAAAAAAGGATTTGGAGAATGGCGTTCCCAGTTTAATTCTTAGTTATGCAGCGTTCTCTGGGGCTGAAGCCGTAGCGCTACTGCTTATCCTTTTTCACCCCCCTTTGGGTTGCACACCCCTCCCTCTGATCCTTATACGCACAACTATCCCCTAGGAATAAGTAGTTTGTATTTTAGTTAACCCTTTGAGTGTCAGAGGGATACGCAACGCATTGCATTGCAATGCGTTGTATACCCCGCTGACACTCAGAGGGTTAACAGAATGAATTACCTCTTTAAGTGTACTTTACATAGCAGTCAGGTACACTGCTAATCTGGTAAAGACTAGTGTTCCTTATGAGCCGTTCAGGTCTGTTGAGGCCTGTTTGTTGTGAGGGGGTGAGACCCAGATTTCAATACAGATCACTATATAAAGAAACTGCATATATACTGCAAAGAATAAATAGATATACCTGACTTTTTTTTTTTTTTTTTTTTTATAAAAGACTCCTACGTTGTAAGTTAACTCTGTAGGTGCCTGAGGGGTACGCAACACGTTGCATACGCCTCTGGCACTCAAATGGTTAATATGTTAAACAAATTAAGAACTACTTATTCCTGTGTCGTTTAATTTTACTTATTCCTTTGTCATCTATTTCACACAGTAGATGCAACTATATTGAGGAAAAAATAATTGTAAATGACCATGATTATTGGGAGCATCTCCCAGTAACAAGGATAATAATCGGACGCGACTGTTCTAAATTTTCTCCTGGACCCTGCTTAACACAGATGCCAGTCTGAGGGGCTGGGAGCTGGCCTAGGTCACCTCGGTGTTAAGGACAGGTGGACCTGGGATGAGAGTCTGCTGTCCATAAACATCCTGGAACTCCGGGCAATTTGACTAGCCCTCCTTCACTGGATTCCAGTCCTTTCAGGGGTTCCGGTGAGGGTGCAGTCAGACAAAATCATGGCTGTGGTGTACATCAATCACCAGGGAGGCCTGGAGGGAAGTGAAGGCCCCTGGTGTAGCCATCTTAGCTGTTCACAATACAGGGATAGAAAACATCCTGGAGGACTTTCTAAGCTGCCAAGACATGGATCCAAGAAACTGTGGAAGCGTTTTACCTGATTGTCCAACAGTGGTGTGTCCAGCAATAGACCCCATGGCAGCCAGACAGAGCAGAAAGGCTCCAACGTTCTGCTCCTGGATGGAGGATCCTCTGCCTGATGCAATGTCCATTTCATGGAGCTTTCATCTCTTATGTATTTTCTCTGATTCCTCTCCTCTCCAGGGTGAACCAAAAGATCAGAATAGACTGGGCATTAGACATTCTGATTGCTCCTTACTTGTCCAAGAGGGCATGGTTTGCTGACCTGGTCAGTCTCTCTGGATCAGATCCGTCTCCCTCCCAGGCCGGATCTGTTGCTCCAGTGTCACCTGTGGTACTAGGCTGTGAAGAAACTGGGGTTGACAGCATGGCTCTTGAAGTCAATATACTGAAGCAAAAGGAATTTTCCACTGAGGTCATATCCACAATTATCCAGGCCTGGAAGCTGGTCTCTTCCAAGGCATAGCATAGATTGTGGTCTGTTTTTCATAAGTTGTGAGCAGACAAGAATTTGTCCGTGCATGCTTTTGACCATGCTTTGGTTTTGTCTTTTCTCCAAGATGGTGTGAACAAAGGGCTCAGTTTGAGATCTTTTATGGTTTAGATCTTGGTGCTCTCTATGCTTTTTCAGAGATGCATTGTCATCATGCCAGGTGTTCAAGGGGTGACTCATGCCTCCCCTTCCTTCAAGGATCTCACTCCCCCCGTGGTATTGTAACATGGATCTGGGTGTTTTTGCAAAGGCCTCCTTTCGAGTCTCTTCCCTCCATTTCTTTGAGCCAATCAACATGGTCTTCCTCTTGGCACTTTTCTGAGTCCGGCAAGTCGCTGAGTTACAAGTTCTGTCTTGTAAACCTCCCTTCCTGGTGTTCATCAGGGTAAGGCAGTATTTTGTATTTCTCAGGAGTTTCTTCCCAAGGTATTCTCTGAGTTTCATGTCAGTCAGGAGCTTGTTGTACCTCCTTTTTGTCCTGAGCCCATGTCTAATAAAGATTTGGCTCTCCATTTTTTGGACGTGGTGTGCTGCCTTAAGTTGTTTGTGCATCATACCAAGCCTTTTCATAAGGCTTACTCTGTGTTCTCCCAGAGTGTCACAGAGCTGGTTAGGCTGCTTCCAAGGTCACCATTGGCTCTTGGATCAAAGCTACCATATGGCAAGAGTATGAGAGTTGGAAGAAACCTGTTCCCTTTAGGATCACGGTGCACTCCACCAGGTCTTTGGGTGCTTCTTGGGCCTGCAAGAACTAGGCCTGTGCTAACAGCTTTGTAAGGCAGTGACTTGTTCCTTCTTGCATACTGTCACAAAACACTACCGCATCAATGTCTTTGCCTCAGCTGAGGCCAGCTGTGGCCAGAAAGGTCCTGCAGGTGGTTCTGCTGGTTTAGGGACCGGCACACCTTTTTCTACCAGGCTGTTACTCAGTAGTTTCTGAGCCCTGTTGTCTCTTGTTTTCTGCGTCCGTTGACACTTGTTAATTGGATTATTCAGACACTGGAAGTCTGGCATCATTGGGAAATGCCTGAGGTCCTTTCTACTGTCCTACCCTGGGAGCCTAGCTTTGGTATATCACTGTGGTACCTGTGTTCCATATTGGATGTAAGAGAAAATAGAAGTTTAGTGTTAAATCCTTTTCTCTTTAGTCCATATGTAACACGTCTCCCACCCAGCAAAAGGGTCCTTTGCGGTATTGATTTCCTGGGCAGAAGAGTCCTCTTAGTCTTAGTGTCTTTCTCTCAGGAGATCTTCTTATTCTCTTCCCCGCTTCTCTTTACATGGCTTCAGTCACATGAATTCTGGGAGTTTGTGAATGGGGGGTTTGAGCTGGAGGAGGGAGTCTCCACCCTAAAGACCCTGTTTTTTTGTGATGTGCCCTGCCCTCCAGGAAGAGGGACTCAGCCCCATGATACCTGTGTTCTATATGGACTAAAGAGAAAAGGATTTAACAGGTAAGAACACTAAAATCCTATTTTAGAGTGTGAAAAATCACTAGCGAATAAGTTTGCACATTATGTTGTTAAATTGTGCATAAAAAAATTAGCTAACAGCTGCACATATTTTTTTGTGGGCGTAGTCAGGATTAACAAATCATCTGTCTGAGAGGAATAACGTATAGATGTAAAGGCGGAAGTTCTATTGCACATTATTTTATACGTCTGTGTAGTGTTGTCATAGAAGCTAATTTTGTATGCACAATTCAAGAAGCTTCCAGTAAATGGCTACCTGGATTAGAACGTGCTCAAAATTTATTTGCACAGGAAAATGCCTTTAGTGCTTAGTGCCATATTCAGTAAACTAACTGGGTGCTTTTATAGAATAAACTATCTGCATCATATGGGACAAATGAAAATTCCCATTGATTTAAATGGGGCTTTTAACGCCTTGAATGCCAGAGAGGTCTTCCAGTACATTGCGTTGCAATGCACTGGGGACTTCTCTGGTATTCAAGGGGTTAAAAGTCCCACTTAACTCAAAGGGAATGTGGGTATGTTTTGTACTGTGGTACAATTGGTTTGTCCCAGAAATGTCAATGAAAGAGTTAACTTGCTCAACTTTTGCATCAATCCCCCTCAGCTCCTACACACTGTACATTTTACCTAAGGTGGGACTTGTAGTGCTCCAC
This sequence comes from Rhinophrynus dorsalis, assembly GCA_037306005.1. Lineage (NCBI taxonomy): Eukaryota > Metazoa > Chordata > Amphibia > Anura > Rhinophrynidae > Rhinophrynus > Rhinophrynus dorsalis. The sequence continues at coordinate 409,663,644 of CM074721.1, forward strand.
AGCTGGAGATCCTCAGGTTGTCCACCACTGTAATAAGCTCTAACAAGCCAGGACCTCATATTACTCTGTTTTGCTGTATTTTAATGATGACTGCATAGGTCCTTATACCTATTGTATCCCTGTATACAGTGTTGTCGCAATAGACTGTTGTGTGGCTCTGCACTTTATAAATAAATGATAATAATAATATCAATATTCATTTATAATATACCAACATGAGCTGAGCTCCACAACACAAACCTATAGTGAAGAACCCAGCTCATGAGATCTTACATTCCGAGGTGAGTGAGGACTGGTAAAAAGCATCTAATAAGCAGTGTATATAGATGGGAATAAGGCAGACTGTAACCAGTAACAGTATTAGGAAGGAATTAATTAAAATCAAAAAGCATTGGCTGCTCACATTGTGAGAGGAGCTAATTTCCATTCATCATTGTGACCTAGTGCCCAAATTTTGACAGTGCTTGGAATAATATCCCTTAGTGCTGCCTAAAATTATATTTAACTTAAGTTTGATTTCAAAATATATATACATACAAATTCCTCCCCACTGCTGCTTGCTGTAACCAGACACAAGCTTGAATGAAGGCATAGCTGGAGTGTATTTTTCCCAGTCCCCCAGTACCACACACACACATATGCTCACTCACAAACATACACACACAGGTACACATACATACATACATACATACATACATACATACATTTGCGTGAGCGCACACACAACATAATTATTCAGTTTACAGTATACTATAACATCAGCAGGGGAAACAAAGTCGGCAGTGACATTCACAGTACAAAAATAAAAATAATAAGCAATGGTGCACGTCCTGTAAAGTATTAACAAAGGTGCTCAGCTTAGGCCTTAGAATGAGACAGCACACAGGTAAGATGAAGAAAAAATGTGATTTAATGTAGCAATGCTTCGCTTAACCAAACATTTTTGATAAATGCCTGTCCTGGAACAGAAAACATTTAGTGATGTTGAAGTATTGCTACATTAAATCACTTTTCTTTTTCTTCATCTTAGTTGTTTGCTGTCTCACCACTCTCAGCCCAGACTGAGTACATTATATATATATATATATATATATATATATAATAATAATAATGTGTTTGGGTGTGCACACGCACATATGGCCTCCTTGGCCCCCACACTAGTCCCGCCTCTGAGTGATAGAGACATATACTGTATATGATAACCAGGGGCTCAGGTTCTCACCGCTGGGTATCTTGGATGCTGGATCCTGACACTTTCTTGGTAAAGTTACATTTTAAAGTCCAAGGCCATTCCTCTTTGTGAATGGGTCCTTCCTTGGCAACCTCCCATTGATCGGTGAGCACTGGTATCCTCATAGATAACTGTATCCTACCAAAACAGTATGAGCAGAAACAAGAGCACTATGTATATGTGATGGTGTAAGCCTATGTGTTTCTTAACTCCACCTCTGTTGGCTTGTTACTTCCATACACACACATACAAAATATACACACTGCATGTCAACACCAGGCCATTTTTGCTAGTATATGATATACAGAAAGTATATTTGTAGAGGATATATATATATTTACTATACAAACACACAAAAGGTTTATGGGCAACCATAAAAACTGATGGGAGAGTTAACCAAAGGCGTGTTAAGCACATTGCTGATCCTTAACTCTTTGAGTGCCACAGATGTATCCAATGCATCAGATACCTCTCTGGCACTCAAAGGGTTAGAGTTTTAAAGCCTTTCACCAGTTAATTGCTGCTACTCTTACCCCTGGAACAAGACCTGTTCTAAATTTACATCTTTCAGTGTACAGGTCAGCCCCCAGTTTCTTCTCCCACCCCCTACAACAGATGAAATTGCCATTGACAATCTTATTCCTATTAACTGTACAGGCTTTGCGATTTCCCAGAATCCAGTAGGAATCATTACTTGTCTCTCCAGAACTTACAGCACCTGATTCAGGGAGGGAAAACAAGATAAATATTTACTAAAGGGAGCAAAAAGACAAGTGAAAATGTTTGCGACATTTACATACAAAAATTTCAAACAAAAAGATGTATCAACATTTTCTTGTCTATGAACATAAACTCTGTCTTGCATTTAAAATATGTGAGAAACCTGGCACTCTTCAAAAATGTCCCTAAACCTTTCCCCAAATCCCTCTGATTTAAGTGAGACTTTTTAACCCCATAAATGCTAGCGTGGTCTCCAATGCACTGTGAACTCTAGCATTCAAAGGGTTAAAAGCTCCATTTAAATCAAAGGGAATTTTAGTTTGCATTCCATATGTATATGGTTAATAAATGTAACACACACAAAATCACATTATTGTAGATTTTCCAGTGCATTCTAACATTGGTTCATTTGAAATAAATGTGCTGAGTACAGAGCCAAAACAACAAGGTTTTGTCACTGTCCAAATGGACTGTACTGGATCTCTAAAATCGCTCCCCATTTTCATTGACCTTATGACCCTAAAACCTGTTGAATGATTCAGGGGTGCCCAACTCATTACAAAGCAACGCTATGGGTTCCCCCTGGCACTCAGAGGGTTAAAGTGTTAGTAATGTCCAAAAAAAAAAGTTTTTTTTGCATTTAGAAGAGCTTAAAAAGCTGAGCTAAATGCAAAAAAACTTATCTCTCAAACAGCTATGGTTTAAGAGATACAGGCGTTTAAAGTTCGCTGTTTCCTACTGACAGTTGTAAAGCTGTCAGCAGGAGATTCGTGTCGGTCGACATGGAGGCGCTTGAGAAGTGCCGAGATCTCGTTACTTACAAGGAATCCCTTCATTGGAATGATCTAAAATGTGTGCCTGGTGTAAGCGCCTCCGTGTCGACCGACACGAATCTCCTGCTGACAGCTTTACAGCTGTCAGTAGGAAACAGCGAACTTTAAACGCCTGTATCTCTTAAACCATAGCGGTTTGAGAGATACGTTTTTTTGCATTTAGCTCAGCTTTTTAAGCTCTATTAAATGCAAAAAAGCTTTTTTGGGACATTACTAACACTTTAAACCTTTGAATGACAAAAAAAGGCATCAAGTTAAAGCGGAGCTGTCACCAAACATACCCCTTGACTCAATTATATATATATATCCAGCATTTCAGAGAGGCCCGTTTCACCTACTCAGGTGTTACACTGTGGGTGAAACCATGAGCCAGATGTTGAGCAGAGAGACCACAGCCATCTTCCCTCCATCTAAGAGAATTGACAGCGCTCTTCGCGTAATTTTTCCTTCCCCTTTTCCACCAGTAGTGAGTGTAAACAACTGCCTGTACTTGGCATTGACGTGAAAGTGTAAACTGGGCAATGAATACACTGTAAAAAGCAATGTCCTGCACTTATCATGCTTTTTATGCTGTATTCATTGCCCTGCTTGCTCCTTCATGTTGATACTGCGTACAGACAGCTGTGCATATTGAATAGCATGTCAGGTAAGCATAAGTTACAATAAGTGCATGGACCATATTCAGCCAAGTGGCCTGGTGCACTCAGGGGCTAAAGAAACCAACCATAAATAGTAAAGGAAAAGAAAGAGACTAATCCCTATATAGTAAAGACCCTTAAAGGGGATCTATCACCCCTAAACAAGTTTGTTTTAATATGTAGTTTATATAACGAATATGTGTAATATTGTATTCAATTTTTTTTTTTTAAGTTCCCAATTTAGCAGAAATCTAAGTAATAAATACTGCCCTGCACCCTACTTCCGGACCGACTGCGGTTACCAGCTTTGTACCGCAGTCTGTCACTCTGCCTCTGCTCCCCCCTCTATCCAGCCTCCTTTGATGATGGAGGCTTTCTGAATTATAATCCAACACAATACTTGTCAGTTACAGTGACAAAAGGATGCCAGTAATAGTAGTTGACTATGATGGGTTTTCTATATATATATATATATATATATATATATATATATATATTTTTTATATGGTTCGATACACTTGCACTTTATAGTATGGGATTAACTAGCTAGTAGTTGTATTACCTAAGAAGATATCATCATATTGTTTTGCACTGCATTTGTATTAGCATTGCAATTATAGTAGCATTGCATTTGTATTATCATATCATATTGTTATATTTGTGGCCTCGATTGTCATCCTCACTTTGTGTTTTTAAGTATGTTTTAACACACATTTGTGATTTCAAAGCTGCGTTTTACTATATTTGAATAAAGATTTTGCATTTTTGTATTGTCTCATGGTTGCGTGTCTCTGTTAAGGGTCTTTGCTATATAGGGATTCGTCGCTTCCTTTTCCTTTACTATTTATTTACAGTCAACTGTTCAGACTCACTACTGGAGGAAAAGGGGAAGGTGGTGGGTGGGCATGTAATGCCACAGGGGGGACTGCCGTTGCCAAACACAAGCTGAAGCCTGGATTTTGTGAGTGACTATTTTTAAAAAACAGAGCAATTAAAAAATATAAAAAATTACCTGACTTTTTATTATTTGTTTTGCTTCCATTTTCATATGGGAGCAATATGTTTGTTTTATAGAGAATTAAAAAGCTGCCTATATGTTCTACTAGCCATTTCCCTTTAAAATAAATAGCTTTCAAGTAATGCATGCCTTTATGTGTTGGTGGCACAGTGTGGCACTTTACGGTGATGTCTTACTCAATATTCTAACAAGATTTTTTTTTTTGATGATAAATGTCTTGCTCAGAGTGCTATTAGTGATTATCCCAGTGTGTGGACTCTGTCTTGATTCAATCATAACATAGTGTGTTGTATTATTGGCTCGGCACAAAAAATAATTTTCATAAAGTGCCGCTAACAAATAAAGGTTGGTTTGTCATATTTCTTTTATATTGCAAATGGATAGGGACAACATATAGATTTTAATTATCTTTACGGTTAGCTAAACTTAAGGTGACAGATCAATTTTAATTTACCAGTTCATGAGCAAAAACAATGTTTACCTCTACTGGAGCCTAGGGAACTAATTAAAGGCAATACTGATAAGAATATTCACTGCCAGTGGAATTTAATTGTTAAAATAATGTACATGAGTATTTAACCTATCATGTATTGTGTATTCAGCTTCCGTTGTTATTATGCCTAAAGAAAAGACTTACGTTGTCTTGCATCCTAGAGCCAGTCAGCCAATAAAGGTATAATTGTTTAGTATCCTGCATTTTCTGTGGCTAACATAGTACCATGCTTTACCCACTTTTAATTTTTGTAATCTCCTCTTAATGAACAAATTTAGCATAGTTGCACTCTGTTTTCACTGTATGGGCAGATACTTGAATGTATCGGTACATGTGGTGGGTGTATGAAGAGGACCATACCGCCTCAGAGTCAGCCAATAGGAACAATCTACACAGATGCCCCACAGACTATTGTGCAAGTCTGTCGTGCTGCAGCTGTATACGTTTGAACTGATTCACTTTCATCAGATATAGTGCTCTGTGATTGGAGGAAAGCTGATGTTTGTTCAAAAAGGGGGCAAGATCGAAAACCAGACCTGTGAGCTTGACTTCCATAGTGGGTAAGATATTAGAAAGGTCACTAACTGACAGGATTCAGAAAGATTAAGTAGTAATTTGGACAATGGACTTGCTGCTGATGTAATATACTTGTATGTTGCAAAAGCCTTTGATCCAGTGCCTCACAACAGGTTATTGAATAAATTAAAAGGCTTCGGTCTGGGTGGTGATATCTGTTCATACATCGAGAACTGGTTAAATGATGGCAGAGAGTTGTAAATGGAACATTTTAAACTTGGTCTAAAGTTATAAGTGGGGTGCCACAGGGTTCAGTCCTGGGCCCAATGCTTTTTCATTTATTTATTAACCCTTTAACGTCCAGTGACGTGCCAGAACCATCACTGCTATTTTGATGTTAAGGACCAGTGAGGTCCTGGCATGTCACATGCATTTTACTCACAGCACTTCTGCGGGAGCGATGTGAGTAATAACGGGAACTGAAGTTGATCGCTCCAAGACTGGAGCGCTCTCTATCAGTCCCCCCATTCGGTGTGCCAATGCACATGATCAGTCACGTCAAAGTTCTCTATCTGGTCCTTAAAGGACCACACACACCGGGACCGCTGGTCATTAAGGGGTTAATGATCTAGAAGTGGGAATTGAAAGTAGCATCTCAGTCTTTGCTGATGACACTAAGCTGTGCAAGGAAATACACATGGAGCTGGATGTTTTTTCTCTGCAGAATGATCTAGATAAACTCCGTGAATGGGCAGGAAAGTGGCAGATGGCATTTAATGTGGATAAATATAAGGTTATTCATTTGGGCTGTAGAAACAAACATGCTACATATGCTCTAAATCGGGGAATCCTCATTAGAGATAGCTTGACGAGTACTGATAGACGATAGATTTCACAGCAGTGTGCACTCACTCAGCTACTACAAGAGCAAATAGGTTACTAGCCTGCATAAATAGAGGTGTAGATGCATGGGATGATAATATTATCCCGCCTCTATACAAAATACTTGGTCAGGCTTCATCTGGAATATTGAGTACAATTTTTGGGCACCAGTTCTTAAAAAAGACATTGTTGAACTGGAAGAAGTGCAGACGTGCAATAAAACTGATAAGGGTATTGGAGGGTCTGAGTTATAAAGAGAGACTAGCCAAAATGGGTTTGTTTACATTATTGAAGGGATGATATGATTCCCATTTACAATTATATTAAAAGTCAATGCAAGTCTCCAATTAATTATTTACGCAAAGAGCTGAGCAAAGAGTGAGAGGTCATCCATTAAGACTAGAGGAAAGGTGCTTTTGACTAAAACAAAGGCAGGAATTTTTTCGAAGTAAGGGCAGTAAAGCTTTGGAATTATTTGCCTCGGAATGTTGTTCTTGCAGATATTGTAACTGCTTCCAAAAAACAAAACAAAACAATGGATGCCTCTCTAGCACAGAACAATATTGAGAACTATGACAGATGGCTTCAGTGCAGATAGGGTGTGGATCCAGGGAACTATCTGACTGCCATTTCAAGTCAGGAAGGATTTTTTTTTTTTGTTTTACCCACTTAGGACTAAATTGGAAAGGGCTGCACAACATGGGTATTTTGGCATGGGCTGGGCGTGATAGATACTTCTTTTTTTTTTTTTTTTTTTTCAGCCTTGTCAACTATGTTACTATGTAATTGAACACACCTAAATTGCAGCATGCTTCAACAGCTTGTGACAGGCACAGTGAAAGTGTTACTAGGAATACTTGTGAACGGGGCATAGACAACAATGTTTCTCATTTTGTTGCAAGACATGTTGTGGGAAACCAGCCTTTAGCTTACTGGTTCTTTAGGCCTGTGCATAGGGTTAATACAGAAATGTAGCATAAGCAAAGGCTCCCTGGCTAATCTGCATGCTTATCTGTGCATGATTTTCTTTCATACTAATATTGCATGTAAATTAACAGGATCTGCATAGTAAACACTCTCTTTTTATGCCACATGAGAAACAGATGTTAGTAAATCAGAGCAAATCCCCATGACAGCACATTTCCCTTATCCTTTACTTTTAAATCACCACTGGGTGTAATCCAACCTTTAGACTACATGGTGGGGCAAATTGAGGCTCTCCAGTTGTTATTGGACTAAAGTTCTGGACAGCTGAGCATGACGAGAGTTGTAGTCCAACAGCTACTGGAGAGCCACACGTTGCTTTACTCAGCAGAGCCAGAGCAATGCATTCATATATTCTGTGACAATAAATGGGGTGAAGGGGCTCTGTGAACATGGAGCTGTTCCTGATATTTTTACAAGTTTAACTACCCTAGCACTTGCAGTATGGTGAGAGGGTGAAGAAAAAAAGCAGCATGCAAATTGCTGTCTGGGAAGGCAAATAATTCAGTGGGTTGTGGGAGACAGAAATATTTCTGTGAAATCTGTTAGTATCAAATGTTTAATTACATTTCACTGAAATGTAGATCAGGATATAGTAAATGGTGTGCAGAAGAGATTCACAATGTTGTTTTCTTCCAGAGGGGTCTGCAATTAATCATTGGTAGTAAAGATGACACATAGGGGCAGACAGGCAGGCAGACATGGGAAGTTAGACAGACAGACTTAGAATCAGACAGACATACTGGGGAGGGAAACAGGCGCACACACACACAGGCTGATACAGGCAGGCAGATGAAGGCAGTCAGACAAATAGATGCAGACAGACAGGAGACACACTGGCAGACATAGAAGCCAGCAGGCTGGCAGACACAGACATACATACAGGCACCATGCATTAGACAGCCAGACACATACAGGCACATAAAGGTATACATGCACTAGATGGACAGGCACATAATAGAATATATGCACAAGTCAGGCAGACACATGCATTAGACATGCAGTCACATAATGGCATATATGCACAAGTCAGGCAGACACATGCATTAGACAGGCAGGCATATAATGGCATATATGCACAAGTCAGGCAGACACATGCAGGCACATAAAGGCATACATACACCAGTCAAGCAGACTTGTCATACTCATAGAGGCAGACACTGAACAGATAGGTGGGCACTGAATATCGGACACCCACAGACAGATGGGAATTGAGGGGTAGGAGTGCAAAGACAGTCCGGCACTGATGGAGTAGACAAACAGGCCAGGAAAAAAGGGCAGTCACTGATGGACAGTCATGCACAGAGTGGCAAGCATGACTTTCGTGGACACATACAAATACAGGCACATGGCAGACACACAGTAGTATAAACTGGCAGACAAATCCAGACAGAAGCAAGCGCACACACACTCCTAAACTTATAACAAGAACACAGACAGACACAAACCCTCAGACAGAGACATTTACTGGCACAACCACAGAAACAGACATATACCCATTATAATACTATACCTAATGTTTACTTGACTCTCCAACAAATAAATAAATACATAAATAACTTCTCAGATACGGTTCGTAGTGTAGTTCTTCCAGGTAAGTAAAATGTTCTCAGATCTCAGTCTTGAAGTCTAACACAATGATTTATTTTGATTTATGATATAATGGTTCTTTGCGTATCTGTTTGGCTCCCAGTAAATATCCGTGGACAGGTGTGTGGAATAGGAGAGTGCCACACATTGCTCCTCTGGCACTCAGAGGGTTAAATGTGAAGCTTTCTCAAGGGCTTTATAGCTTTCTTATACAGGAAGGTCAACATGTGTGTTCATTAACCCTTAGAGTGCTAGCAGGGTGAGGCATTGCTGAGTATTGTTTAGACCTCAAACAGTTAAATGCTGTAAGTGCCTAATACATATAATCCTTTCTAAGTGGCTTTTTGAGTCTTGATCAAACTGCATTTCCTTTAGGCCATAGTGGTATCACACCTGCAAAACCCACACTTCTCACAGCACACTCTTCATCTTTCTGAGGCTGATGTACTCAAATGAACTGGAGCAGGTCTGGGGCAAATGAACTGAACCATTGGGCATGAATAAAAATTCCTATTGTTTTAAATGGGGCTTTTAACTCCTTTCAGTGCTGGTGAGCGATAAGAGAATTCACAAGACTTGTTCTGTTGCTTTGCGTGGCATATGTATAAAGATAAACATAGGGCAATTCAGGAACAACCAACTCCCATTGATTTAAATGGGAGTCATTAACCACTTGAATGCTAGAGAGGTCTTCAACACATAGTCCCATGGTGCAGCTGGTTGTACCAAAATTGCTCCAGTTTAGTACATTAGCCTTTCTGTATCTAAGAGTCCTAACCCTGTGTATGTCAGAGGGGTGTTCATTGCATTGCTAGGCTATGTGGTTCCCACCTTTCTGGCACTCAAAAGGTTAATGTGCAATTGTCACTTAAGTGATTTTGAAAGAGTTTAAATCATCTTTATTTTTGATGGTCATGTTTTATTTAAAGCAACAGTTTATGAAATAATAAACATTATTTATTTGTCATTAAGTGCATATCTGGAAGGCACTGCCACACTGCTCCCCATCCCAACTCCACTTCCTAGGAAGTACTAGCTCCCTTGTACCAACTGAAAAAGCTAAATATTTCATACTTTTGATTGGGAAAAAATAACAGCTAACATATTTGTAGGTGAAGTCTTTCAAAATAATCTGTTAGAAAGTGGCAGTTCCGCTGCTTTGGCCTGTCTTGTACATTTTATGGGGTTAAAGGTTGGGAGAGCTTGACATGACCTTCAGTAACTCAGAAGTCACAATTGTGTGTATGACCTATAGTTTCATTGCATTCCATCTGCCTATACTTACCATATTACTCTTAGGACTTTAAAGGGATAGTAATACTTCATTTTAACTTTATTTTATTTTGTAGGCATTAAAAAAACATGAAGAATGATATAAGTCTTATCTCTCAAACCTTTATGGTTTAAGAGATATTCACAAACAAAGTATCCCCCCCCCGTTCAACCAGATCAGAAGGGAGATGCCCAGGTAGACTGCAGAGAGGGACAATCTTCAATTAAGATAAGGGAAAAAGCTGAAAAACTTGTCAAGGGGGGAAGGGCTTTCATTGTTTTCATACAAAGAAAATTGTCCCCTGCTGTTATCTGTACTGTCATACAACCAGATTCACATCTGAGAAGAGATGGCTTACACTAGGAAAAAGGGGTGGGGAGGGGAACTTTGCTTGTGAATATCTCATAAACCATAAAGGTTTGAGAGATAAGACTTATATCATTCTTCATGTTTTTTTAATGCCTACAAAATAAAATAAAGTTAAAACGAAGTATTACTATCCCTTTAATTTTCTTTTTCTCTCTTAACTGGCAGGTGGGGCAGTATAAGTGGGAAAGTAGCAACCTTAAGGGAAATCATTAGATTTCATTTAATGGAATATTCATTTGCTTCATATATTATTAATCACATGTTAAGAAGCCAACAACAAGAAATCTATTTTTGAACCAACCATATTAACCCCCTGCATGCCAGTGAACACTCAAGAAGACTTCTCTAGGACCAGGGAGTTTATTTTTGTAGTTTTATTTTCAGCTGTTGTAAACATAATATGGTTGCTTTTTATGTAACATATTGGCAGTGTTCTAATATTTTAATATTCTTTTACAACTTTTCATTAGAGCTAAAATAAATATAAATGCTTAGTCACCTAAACATATTTCTGGTTGGGTGTCAAAGGAACAGGAACACAACCTAATAATAATAATATTTATTTTGTATTGGCTATCTTGCCCATTTGGGCCGACATGATTCTTTTTGCGCAACTAAAGGATTCCAAACTCCTCCTTCCAAAGATTTCCTAAGAATAATCCAGTGGGAGGAGTTTGTGGTCCTTTAATCCTGCAACAGAGACTCATGTCTGGCTCCACAAACGTGATATTAAATACTAATTGAAGGTTAATTGTCAAGAACCAGTCCACACACAATTGATTGATAGTGGGCACTATGATTTTTTAGCCCAGATTAATGTAAGTGTATTGTTATTACTGGGAATTTCTTTGTGTTCCTTTAACCCCTTGGATGCTTCGCAATGCATTAGATAGGACTTTAGCATCCAAGGGTTAATGTGTCTTTGTTCCCATTTTGAGGTTTATATTATGTACGTTTGTGTCCCCTGGGGTTGAGAAGGTTGCTTTGTGCAAACAGTATTTGTTTTTTAGTCATGCCCATAGGTCAGTGGAAAGGAAACATAGCACTCCAGGCAGCGCTAGCTATGGATTATTATCCATGGAGGTCAAAAGGTTGATCAGTCTTGTTATTGGTAGTCAAGTATCACTAACTCCTTTTCGGCTTCTCCTGTTCAACTACAGCAATAAATCAGAGCTGACTTTGATTGCAGATTTACCAAATCAGGAGCTTATATTGTGTTCCCTTTTTTTGCCTGGATGTCTGGGAGGTTACTATTGGTACAGACCAAACAATGAGTGCTTGTGATGGAAATACTGCCGTGAAGGGTGCCTAACCAGCATTCTGTTCCCTTGGGACGTCTTCTAATGATTTAGAGCTTTTAATAGGCAGCCTTTGCTCGGAGCACATAGCAGCTGCAGGCAGAGATGCCATTTTAGAGGACCAGAATGACTTTCTAGGAACCGTGCCAGCTAGCAAGCGTTACCTCCTTCTGTGAAATCTGCACACAGTCCTGCTGTTCCACCAGCCTTTTATTTCTGTGCAAACATTTGGTGGGCTAATTTTGCTCTCTGAATCAGTAATACGATTATAAAAGTAGCCTGTTTAAAGCAATTGGAACCATAGAAAGCAGCAAAGCTCTTATGATCTTGTTGAACACTGGAGGGCAGTATTCCTCATGAGTTGTTATAACCTTTCTAGTCCTTAAGGGGTTTAAACAAAGAATATAGAATGCCAAAATGAAAATAAGAATTGCAGCGCTAGCTGTTATGCTTTTCATTTTATCTATGTATTTGAATAATCTATCATTTGTTAACAATGTTGTTCGTACGAGCCAGCATGGTTTTATGAAGAATAGATCATATCAAATTTACTTGAATTTTACCAAAGGGTAAGTAGTAATTGGACAAGGGAATTGCTGTTGATGTAGTATTCTTGGATTTTGCAAAAGCCTGTGATAGGTTACTGCGTACATTAAAAGGCTTCGGTTCGGGAGGTGATATCTGTACATGGATAGAGAACTGGTTAAATGAAAAATGGCAGATAGTTTAAATGGAGACTTTTCAAGCTGGTGTAAAGTTGTAAGTGGGGTGGCATAGGGCTCAGTCCTGGACCCAATGATTTTTAACTTATTATCAATGATGTAGAAGTGGGAATTGAACGTTGTGTCTCAGTCTTTGCTGATGACACTAAGCTGTGTAAGGAAATACATACAGAGCAGGATATTTTTCTCTGCAGAAAGATTTGTGTAAACTGTGTGAAAAGTGGCAGCTGAAGTTTAATATACATAAGTGTCAGTTATTCACTGGGGCTGCAGAAACAAACACTAAATAGGAAACTGTTTGGGGAATCCGCATTACAGAGAGAGTTAAGAGTACTGATAGACAATAGACTTCACATCAGTGTGCAGTGTCACACAGTTGCTGCAAGAGCAAATACGGTTCTGTCCTGTATAAAAAGGGGTATAGATACATGTGATGCATATATAATGCTACCTTTATATAAACCTTTAGTTAGGCCACATCTGGAATATGGAGTACAGTTTTGGTCATCAGTTCTTCAATAATGTCTCTTAACTGGAAAAAGTGCAGAGATATGAAAAAAAACTGATAAAGGGATTGAAGTATCTGAGTTATGAAGAGAGACTAGCTGAACTGCATTTTTTTACGTTAGTTAAGATCTGAGCAAAAAAACAAGAGGTTAACCATTAAGACTAGAGGAAATTCACTTTAGACTAAAACAAAGGCATGGATTTTTTTTTACAGTAAGGACAGTAAAGTTATGGAAGATACTGTAATTACTTTCAAAAAAGTAATTGATACCTTTCTAGCATAGAACAGTATTGAAAATTATAAACGTTGGTTTCACAGCAGACATGATATTAATCCAGTGAAATATCTGATTGCCATTTGGAGTCGTGAAGGATTTTTTTTTTTTACCCACATGAGGCATAACTGGAAATGACTTGAATACTTATGATGGTAAAATGATTATCACCAAAATGTTACTGAATTGCAAGCTTTTTCTCATTTAGCAAATGTTTGCTCATTTTTTAGCGAATGCATTTCAAAATGGGGTTGTGGATAACATGTCTGCCATTTTGTGAGAGAATTAGCAATTGCACCTAATTCAGCAAAGCAATTGGCACACATTTTCATACGTCTGGCTAACTTTGCCGTTAAAGTGGATGTGTCACCTATGGACAACATTGCATAAATAGTTATGCTATATGTCAAATACTGTGAAAATGGTATTAATTTAAGTTTTGGATTGGTGTACATTTAACTTACAAAGTCTGTCCCCTAGCTACTTCCGCATACACTGCGGTTGACTGCGGTTACCTGCTCTGTAACTGCAGCCCGTCACTCTGCCTCTGCTCTCCTCCCTCCTCCAATGATGTAGGCTTCTGTCTGCAAGCTGGAGCGGTTTCATTGGCAGAGATAGATATCTAGCCAATGAGACCGTTCCTGCTTACAGACAGAAGCCTCTGTCATCGGAGGAAAGAGGAGAGCAGATGACGAGCGTCGGGCTGCAGTCTGTGCTGAAGCAACTGCTGCCCAGACTTTATAAGTTAAATTTACACGAAATCAAAACTTTAAATAAAAAAATTAATACCATTTTCATAGTATTTGATATATGGCATAACTATTTATAAGATGTTGTCCATAGGTGACACATCCACTTTAATTTACATGCATTTGCTAAATTTGCTGTTAATTTAAGAGCATGTGCTATTCAGTATCAAGATCTTTCTTGCATCAAAACATGAGCAATCACAAGTAGTGCATACACTTATAGCTTTTATAATATAGTGAATGCTCCACTTTCATGCATTCCACCCTATGTTACATATGCCTAAACAGTGTCTGTAAACTTGTAATTGTGGCTGGGTATCCTTTTTTACAGTCTGAAAATGTAAAAATGTTTTACTTTAAGGCTGGCTATAAAACATAATGTGCCCCATTTTAGTGAACAGGGATTTCGAGATGTGATTCATTTCATTTGCTTTAGAATTGCATCTCCTTAGCAGGTATGGAGAAGCAGGGACTATTATTAAACAGTGTTTTCGTAGGTCCAGTTCACATGGCCAGCTTTGTTTCACAGAATAGATACCATTGTTTGCTATGGAGTAATTCCCATGGGTGACTTCCCCAGCTAAAGTCATTTTTAATGGCAACCTTGTGTCTCTGCAACTTCTAAGAACATTAGGAACTTTGTTGCAACAAACTGAACCTATTAAGCTGAGCGAAAGTTTTACATATCTGTTTTGGGAAAGAAAATAAATAATAATTAAAAAACAAAATAAAAAAATATGTGTGTGTGTGTGTGTTTGTATATATATGTGCTGACGTAGTCATGCACTGTAGAGACTGCCCAAAAGCACAGAATTCTCCCAGCACATCATTCTGTGCGTTCGGGCAGTCTTTACTGTGCTTGACTGCTTCTGACAAACATCCTAGCGAATTATTATATAGGATATGATTAGCATTGTTGAAGAAGTAAACTTTTTTTGAAAACATATTATGTTTTAGGGCTTTTCCTGCTGAGTAAAACAATTCACATTGATTTAAATGGGGCTTTTATCCCCTTGAATGCTAGAAAGGTTGCCAGTGTTTTGCTTCATAGTGTGTTGGAAACCTGTTTAGCGTACAAAGGATTAAAAGCTCCATTTTATGATTTTTATTTCTCCACCATGGTGCAGCTCTTTTTCTTTGAACATAGGGCTCCAAATCTACATTTAGGACATACTTTAGACTTATACAGTTACAGTTCAAGACAAATTATGTAAAGCTCCCCGACTGCTATATGAAGGCCACCTACCTAGGTAAATCCTCCTGGTAAATAAGTATACCCATAGGTATAGCTTCTATTTAAAGGGACGCTTTCATTTTATGTTTACTTTGTTTACAGGTAAACACAGCTTTGTATATATGAGGCTCATTTTGTATTAACTTAGCTTCGTTGGCATAAAATGTGTTTTGGACTGTTCCGATCTTGTTACTTGAGTTTGTAATTCCTATTCTTCCCAATCTTATTTATAAAAAATAAGAAAAAAAAACTCTTTAAATGTTATCTTATTGTACTGGCTTAACAATAAAATGCATTTGTCACCTCAGGACTGTTTAGAAAGTTGCCCTTAGTCCCTTTCACACAGGCAACATTGTGTTCTATGGGGCATTTTACACAGGCAACATGCGTTGCAATTGTTAGAGAGAGGTGCATTGTGATAATGTAACTATAAATCTGTACTGTGGGCTCCAGTGGCATCACATTGAAGTTGCACAACTATCACAGGTAGCCTGGTTTTCCCTGCAGTTTTGTAATTTCTTTTTATATTAAGAGCATGGTACCCTGAAATATCCTTGGTACATTGTAGTACCAAAAGACATATTTTCAGTTTGTACTAAAAAATAGTGCTATAGAAGTTGAGTGAAAGATGTCTCATAAGTACTATGCCAATATTGCCTGAAAACAGTCAGATATAAAGTCACTTCTACATTGACAACACCAAAGCAGAGATGGTGCTTTGAACCTGTCACCAGCAGCAAAAGGTAACATTCAAGAATATGGGTCTTTTCCCACCTATCACCTTGTGGGATTTCTCCAAAGTCTAGCATGATGCAACTTCATGAGGGAACACAGTAATGTTGTAGTACGCAAGGCCAGCAGACAGGCCTTATAAACCAATTGTGTTGGAAGGATGTGATGTGCTCATCTCAAACGTCAATTAGTGGCAGACCCACGTTGGGGGAATTACCTATAGCTCTCCTGATGGTGTAATGCAGGAGAGTGAAGATACACAGGTGAAAGACTTGTCGAGCAGGCTGTAACAGCTGTATCACCCATGTTAAAGAGGTCTAACCTTTACCGAAAACTTGGTGGGTAGTAATCTCAGTTTATACATTTCCTTAGATCTTGAACTTTGTTGCAACCTGCAAACACAAGCATAATTAAACTGGACTGCAAAAATGTAAAGGTACATATAAAATACCTTTTCTTGATATATATTTTTTTTTAAGATTTTGGTAGACAGTATCTTAGCAGATTGTTTAAGTCGGGGTTAATCAATTGTTGGTCCTCCAGGTGTTGGGCACTACAACACCCATCATTCCCATCCAGCCAGTGGATGGTTGAGGATGATGAGCATTGTACACCCCAATAACTGGAGGTCCATCCATTAACCATGTGAGTGCCAGAGAAGTATCTAATGCAGAGCACTGTGTTGGATACCTCTCTGGCACTCTAAACGTTAACGGTCTCTGGTATAAGGTATAGATAAGTAAAATTTTATTTCATAAAGTTTGCCTCCATGTTTCTCATACTACCTTTTACATCTTTTGCCAACATTTGAGTTTCATACATTTATGCATATTGGCACAGTTACAGTTTTATGTTGCCCCTCCCCCCCCCCAAACTAAACTGCACATAGTCAAGCCTGTAGAAACCCAACAAACGAGGAAATATGAGCTTAATGCAGAGTTCTGGAAACATATGGAATCGGTGTAGAACTGACTGAGTCAATTCTCTATAGAGATCTTACAGCCAATGTTCCAGAAGCTTCTGTGTGCAGCAAGCAACAGCTTGTACAGAGTAGAGTAGCCTATACACAAACAGATGTCTTGTTTGCATTTCCTACCCAGAGTCCTTTGTGTTGACCTTATTGTAACTTCCTGATAGGGAGTGGACCTCTAACAAAATGGGTAACCATAAACAAGCATATTGTCAAAATTACTCATGTTAAAAATATTATATTAAAGGGGCACTAATGTCCCATTAAAAAATCTTCCAGTTTTGTAGAGGTTAAAATAATAAACTACGTGCCACAAATCCTATCTCTCAAACCTCTATGGTTTGAGAGATATTTGCATTGAATGTTCCCCCCTCCCTCCCCTTCTCCTGACGTCAGAGTCTAGCTGACAGCAGGAGATCCTGGTCCGGGGACCAGCCGGTGGCTCTGTAGCAGAGCCGAAATTGCATTATTTCAAAAGAATTACTCCATTGGAAAGGTCTACACAGTATTCCTGGTTTGTAAGCGCACTTTGTAGACCATTCCAATTAAGTAATTCTTTTTAAATAACGTGATTTCGGCTCTGCTGAAGAGCCTCCTCAAGTTGTACGATTTGAATCTCCTGCTGTCAGCTTTACAGCTGACATCAAGAGAAGGGGAGGGAGGGGGAATTTTGAATGCTAATATCTCTCAAACCATAGCGTTTTGAGAGAGAGGATTTGTAGCACATAGTTTAATATTTTAACCTCTATAAAACTAAAACAAAAAAAAATTCTGGGACATTACTG
The DNA here is from genome assembly GCA_037306005.1 of Rhinophrynus dorsalis. NCBI lineage: Eukaryota > Metazoa > Chordata > Amphibia > Anura > Rhinophrynidae > Rhinophrynus > Rhinophrynus dorsalis. The sequence goes on from CM074721.1 coordinate 409,681,463, forward strand.
TCCCTTTAACCCTCCAATGACCAAAGGACTGTGCAATGCATTGCCCCTACCTCACCCACCAACCTCAAATACATAATAGGCATCTGCAAAGAGAGGTAAATGTTGTTTACATTTTGTGGATAAGATTTATATTATATTATAATTGGTGTATTATTATTATTCCAACACTGGTGGATAAATGTCAGCTGATGTGTAACAAAAGATTGCACTTAGTCCTTTATATTACTGTTTCCTGTCTTGGTTCCTGCTCCACCAGCTAATTGTGATCCCTGAGGCTATAAGAAGTAACATTGGGACTGAAGCCAGAATTACCAGTTTCAAAGTCATCGGGATTTTTATTAGGTGTCAACTATGACAATGTTCATCTCAGGGCAGGAAGCAAGACCCTCAGGGCTGAGGTAAGATTAATGTAACTTACTGACGGCAGAGTCCAGAAATGGGTTCCCAGAGTCATTGTTGAGCGTGTTTGGAATCAATGTCTCAAGCCTCAGTTCAGATTCAGAGATTCACTGTTGAGTTGCAAGTTAGGGGCATGACAGGCTTCAGGTAAGAGCAGAATTTGGAATTCAAGCCCCTATATCAGCTGTATAATCAGCACACCTTCAGTTACAGACTTCAGTATTCAGGCAAGGACTGTAGGCAAATATCTGTTTTTTGTATCCATACCCATGCATGTGTGTACCCTTTCTTTACATTCAGATTGTACCATAAGTTGGACCGCCGCCTTCCTTTGGGAAGGAAGGCATTTGTGGCATTTTGGGCCTAATTCAGCATGATAAAGTGGGTGAATTGTGGGGTGAGCCAGATACAATATTATTTTTGCCCTTAAATGCTAGAAGGGTTAATAGCGCATTGCTTTGCAACAAGTTAGAAAAACTATCTAGGGCTGGATTCAAATGCAGGAGATAAATGTTATCTGCATTTGAATCCAGCCCCTAGTATCCGATGAGTTAAGAACCTCATTTAAATAATTGGCAATTTGGGGAATTTTCATTTGGGATAAATGAAAATTCCCAAAATTACCAATGATATAAATGGGGTTAAATGTAGTTATTTTCGTTCAGAATTGCTCCTTTTCAGTTTGCTGAATTAAGTCCTTAGACTACTGCACAATCCAGAAACGAGCATGGTGCAGATTTGCAGATCCCAAATAATACCGAATTCTGGGTCACACAGCCCTTAATTCTCTGATTACGTTTTACTGTGTTAGAGGACTTTGGCCATATTCCAAAAGCTTGTTATTTTACAGTTCTTCTCTGGAAAAGGTTGGAGTCCTCTGATTGCACTGCTAAATTTCCCCTTGCCACTCACTTCTGACCTGGGTTTTACCCATTTACCAAACATTGATGACCAGGTGTTTACCCCATACCACTCACTTCTGACCAGGTATTTGCCCGTTGCCACTCACTTCTGTCAGGAGGATTTCATTACATCCGGAAAGTTCAAACTGAGAAGGAATGCTAATGGCTGTTATCACATTCAATAGAGAGCTGTTAGTGACTCACCTCTCCCTTAGAATGCAGTAGATTAGCTATCTGACATCTGGCCACTAGAGGGCACGCTAAATTAATAAAATTAAATGTTGAAACTGTAATGCATCTTCTAATTTTGGGAAGACCCTGCTTTATGCAGAAGGAAAAGCCTAATGTTTCTTCATTTACACACACACAAAAAAGTGTATTGGTTTGTTTAAGACATTATTTCAGAAGATAAAAAGGGGCAAGAAACACAAGAAAAGAACAGTGCAAAAGCACCTCTAAGTGCGGACTGATAGTACCGTAGATAAGTCTCCCACTTGAACTTTCCCCCAGCAATGGGTACTCACTCTGAATAGAGGCCAGGCCAGCTTCTGGGCATTTGGGCACATCTCTATAATACCACTCTGTAGTCCTCGTTCTTCTTTAAGCTCCCAACTTACTCCTACTGGATAGAGATCTTGGATATCCAAATCGACTACTATTATAAGTAAGAGATATTTTAATATACTCCTTTTATTGGAGATATAACATGTACAAAAACTGGCGTCAATCAAATTTAAAATCACAATATAACCCTATTATAGGAGACAAATGAGAAATGTATTTAAAGGGGAACTACCACTCCGCAATAACTTTACCTTAAATCAGTCTTCATCTGGCGACTAGCTGCTTAGTAGCGCTAGTCGCCAGAAATATTACCTGGTTCAAAAGATTTTTGCCTTTTTCTGACGGTCACAGGAGCAGGAAGCACGGACATCTCGTCACAGTGACGTCCGTGCACCTGCGCTGTCAGTCCCTTTTGAGCCGGCCTCCTGTGACCGTCAGAAAAAGGCAAAAATCTTTTGAACCAGGTAATATTTCTGGCGACTAGCGCTACTAAGCAGCTAGTCGCCAGATGAAGACTGATTTAAGGTAAAGTTATTGCGGAGTGCTAGTTCCCCTTTAAATGAAGGTCAAACCCCTTGAATGCTAGAGTGGTCTGAAACACACTGTGAAACAATGGATAGGAGTGTTATCTAACATTCAAGGGATTAAAAGTTCCAAATTACAGCAGTAGGAGATTTGAGAATTTGTATTTGTCCCTCTGTGTGTAGTTGGTTTGCTTCAGAATTCTACCTGGGCTCCATAGAATAGCACTGGAATCGGAGAGGATTCTCTAATTGGATACCATTAATGCATCTCCCCCTAGTTTACCTTTAAGTATTTTATTCAGAGAGATTCCCTTTCCATTTCCCTTCTTTTAGAACAATGTATGTCTTATATATTGATGAGGTGCTGTGCTTAGGTTTTGCATTGTAAATAATGAATGGCAAGTGTGGTTGTATGGTATCCTCACTGGAATACAAACAGAGGTGTCATAGTTGGGGAGGTTGGTATAAGACGTACATCTATCAAGTCTGACCATTGTTTGATACCCTCTCTGTTGATCCAGAGGAAAGCAAATAAACTACACTGAAGTGTTTTTTTCCATTCATCTGTAATGGAGTAGAAATGCCATAACCCTTTGAGTGCCAGTGGGGTACGCAACACATTGCTTTGTTGCATACCCCTCTGGTACTCAAAGGTTTGACCATCTGAGTGCTAGAGATGTATCTAACACATTGTGACCCAATGCTTTGGATACCTCTGGCCCTTAAAGGGTTGAAAGGATATGTTCTATTCTGTTCTTGTTTCACTTCTATTTTCAACAAATTTGATTCAAATGTGTGAATATATGAAGGGTCTTCACAATTCCTGCATGTTAGGTACATATTCATTAGGTAAAAAATATGTGAATGTCTGGAACAAAATTGTAGTTTTAGTGTAAATTTATATGCCGCTATAGAAATATAACTTGGCCAACAGCAAAAGCCACTGAGTAAACCACAATGTTCACTCAGAGATTGACATTACGCAATACTATTCTGTTTTGTTTACTACATAAATTAAGTTGCCCCTGTTTGAGATATTTTGTTTGCTATAGAGCTTTTCAGTTCTTTTATTCAGGAGTGGCAAAAGTTCGAATACTCAGGAAATGAATTTACTGTGTTTACTTCCTGATAGTTCTAACTGACAGGAAGTGACAGGCAGTTTATATCACATTCTATAGAGAACTGTATGTCTCTGACTTTCCTCTCCATTAGAATGTAACAGGAGAACTAATTGGAATTTGACCACTAGAGGCACTGCTAATGTAAATAACCACAGGAAATATGCATTTATCATCAGTTGGAGCACCCTTATGTTACTCAGCAGGAAATGCCCTAAAATATATGTGTTTTTCGTAAAAAAAAGTTTTCTGCTCCTTTAAGTTATGCTGCTGTGCATGAACAGTATGTTTTTCCATTTAAAGTGAATAATTCATGATCATCTTAAGAATTGGCTTGAACAACACATACTTAAACTGTAACTTAGATCTATTAAGCACATGCGTCTTGCTAACTAACCATTAAGTAGATGGAGAAAAAGAACTAATATTTGTGCATGTGAGTGTGTGCACTTGGAGGGGTATAATCTATTTTGATCTATCAATAGCAAACAAAAAGCAATTTTTGTTCAAATTGCAGAAAAAAATTCTGATTGAGCACAGAAAGCTTGCTTAAGTGTTTTTCATTTTGTCATTGTATTGTTTTGTTCAGTCTGTCAATTTTGTGTGCACATTGAGCGTTCAAAGAGAAGAGATACTGGTGAGCTCAAATCCCATAGATCTGAACGGTGCAGCCAGGTTCTTTGTTTGCATTTTCCACTGTGCAGTAAAGTCACGACTGGATCCTAGCGAAACCAAAAATCCCATCCTCCTACTCCCTATGTAGGCTACCATGTTATAGTGAGACAGTGTAGCTCTGATGTGGTGGAACTATGGAAAGAAGCAGTCAATGATCTTCCTCTGCCAGTCTGATGGAAATTATATTTTAATTTCTATATTGCCCCCTCCCCTCTTTTTTTTTCTACCTGCCAATCTTTCCATTCCTCTTATCACTCTTCCTTATTCCACTTCTGCTTTTTCTGTTCTCACTGCCACCACTTCTCCCTCACCTCTATCAATCTTTTTTATCCTTTCCCTGTAACAAGTGGAAGAGGGCTTGAGTATCGGACAGTGTTTGTATATTTCTGTGAATACCAGACAATGGAACAAGGCTGGAGAGTCGGGCAGTGTATGTGTGGGGGTCTTTGATTACCAGTGAACACTGGAACAAGGCTGGTGTGTCAGTGTATGGCTCCGATTACCATTGAACAGTGGAACAAGGCTTTGCTGGTCAACTGACCAGACAACTCTTTATTAACAGACATCAAGGGAGCTTAAAGTCTGGGACAAAAAAATTGCAAAGAATAAAAAGTATAGGCTATTTAACTTGACATATTGTATACTTTCAGAATATGTGAAGTCAAAATAAATGGTTATTATTACTTAAAGTCAAATTAGGCCAAGTACAAGTTATTATTTAAAGGGATAATAAGGTTTCATTATTAAAGTACAATCAAGTCTTTTTCCCACATTTTCATGATGATATGTAGTTCCTCCCTCTCACCGCTTTTATTTACCTCAGCAGCCTCAGCACGACGGTCTGGACAGAACAAGACGAGGGACAGTCTTCTTTCAGCATAAATAAAAACCTGCCTTCCTTTGTCAAGGGGCCAGGCTTTTCCTTATACTGAGAGAGGGAAGATTGTCCCTCGTTGCAATCTTTCTGGTCCCAGGACCGGATTCCAGATCTGAGGGGAGGCTGCTTGAGGGAAGTAAAAGGGACGGGAGGGGAATACTTTATTAGTGAAAAAATGTAAAATGGCAACATTTTATAAGGTTTTACTGTAAGATATTGTTATAAAAAAAAGTAGGAAGAATGAAATATTACTATCCCTTTAAATGAAATGTGTATTAGATATGCTCCAACACTTTTGTGATCTATTAGGACACATCATAAAACATAAGAATATTATAAGGTGATTTTTTTCCCTTTTAAATCCTTGAGCCAGAAATGCTGTCATATTCTTCCTTATTTAAAAAAAAAAAAAAAAAACAGATCCTGGTGCCAAATAGCTTAACGGATGGCAAAATGAACTCCTAAAATACCAGTTGCTTAGAATCACACTGCAGTAATCAATTTGGCTCGTTGTATAACAAGAAAAAAAAGGGAGGGGGAAGTATCCTCATCTCATTGGCAGGTGAGGCATAAATGGGTGGACATGTTAGATTTATTTATTTTTGACTGAACCCCAGGGTAATCTGAATAGTTTAACACCATACCACATATTTCTCACATTAGTGTAACGCTGAATCTGGCTTGTAGCAATATTTGTCTATGATATGAAACATTGTAGCCTGCATTTCTGTAGAGGTTTCAATGTGTAATTCAGAATTACACAATGTAGATTTAATATATTATAGACGCATGGTAGTTGAAGAAGTATTTTGTATTAAATGGTGATATTCAAGCTCTTAAAACATTTGATTAACTAGATGAATAAATCTGAAGTTTGAAAGTTAAGGAATCCATGCCAGTTCTCATAAGACTTGAAAATTTGGTCCACAAGAAAAACAAATGGGGTGTGGTGACCACATTGTAAAAAAGCAAATAAAAGAATAGCCCTTTGCCCATTATAAATTGTCATGCTGTCACAGAACTTTAGTCAGGGCTCCAGTAAAATCTGCTAAATGGAACTCTATACATCTTAAGAGGGAGTTTTAACTTTCTCTTACTGCTTCTTGACTGGTCAACCTGTTTGCAAAGTATTGGGCTTTGATATTACCAGTTTGTCTCTATGGATTACATTATTTATTTATTTATTTATTTTTTGCAAAAGTATACAGATTTCAGAGGCTTTCTTTGGGTTGGATCAAGCAGGGAAAACCAGTGGAGACAATAGCCCCACCCCCAACCGCAAACGCACACAAATGCCCTGGTCCCTTGCCTTATCTCCAGTGTCCTTGATCATGTTCCACTCATCCTCACCCTCTATGGTTATCCTCTGTATTTCTGGATCATAGCAATATCACTGCACCTGCAACAGAGGGTTTAACCATCAAGTTAAAACACACTTATACATATCCAATAGCATCCCAGCCATTTCTACTCACTGATTGGCTGGGAGGAGAAGTTACTATATAGTGGTGTTTTACTGGTGGGTAATGGACATCACTTGACCTCCGACATCAAGGTGAGTTTGTTTTTTATCACACAGACCATACCTGTTATTCATTTGGGGGCTCTGGATATTACTTTTTTTTTTTTCTCTCTCTGAGGGCAGAGGTAAGTGTCCAGACCCCTTCCCTGGATATTATTTCAGATTGAGATGGGACACTTGATCTCATAACAATCATTTTCGTAATTTTTAATGCATTAATATGGGGTATATATCCCATATTTATAGTTTTTGTTTAATTTTTTGTTTTATTTTAACTAAAAAAAGTGTTAAAGAAGAGAACGAAAGTGTGGCCATTTAATAAAAATATTTGTTTTTTTGGTCATAGGACAATTTATTTTGGAACTCTCCTTTTGGACCTGTTATTCAACAAATGATTATTTTTTAACAGGTGTAACCCCTCCATTGCTGGGTCAGCTGACACATGTTGATTGCAGTGCTTTCCCAGCCAATCTGGCAACAGAGGTGTTAATGGTGGCTGCATTTGTTAGGCTAGTGGAGTTGAAGTAGTTTTTGCACAGGGGGGGAGGGCTTATATGAGTTACATTGTTTGGATGCACAGGGGGACACTGGGAGGGCTGTGATGGTCACTGCCTTTTGTGATGAAACTGGTCATCCCCCCCCCCCCCCAGGCCTACCAAGCTTTTGAGAAGGCCTGTTCTGACACAAAACAGAGTCTTACAAAGGACATCCTTCTTAATATGTTAGCAGAGTTCATTTGCAGTGCTTTTTGCAGTTCATTTTGTATATATATCGACTAGAAGATTTGATGGTTGAACAAAACAAAGACACATTTTTAGTATATATCTATGTATAATATTTGCATGATCATGCTTTGGAGTGCTTAAATGAGAACCTTAATTCATGGCTTGGCAAAAGTTTTTTTTTTTTTTTATGCCAATGAATATTAATATTGTTATACATTAATACAGTGCCAGCATATTCTTCAGTGCTGTACAACTAGGAAATACTCATCATAACACATTACTTGACTATATAAACAGATACAAATTGTGTATGGATACAAACACACACAGGGTAAGTACTTCTGAAGCATATTTCCTGACACAAGATGTCAGGTAAAGGAAACGTCAGGGCCATATATCAGGAAAAAAATCAGTTCATAATTACAGTGCTTATGTTGCTTTCTTTTCAGAAATGATGGTATTATAATGTGTGTTCTGCCTTGATTATAAATGAGAGTAATTCTTCTGAAGACCTAGTATGGAATGTCACATTAAGGAATGCATCGTGTTCTTGGTTCTAGAGTGTCTGTGAATATATGTAGACGACGGTCCTGCTAATGACTTTATAGAGTGGCAAACAGATGTTTCTCTCTACAGAGGAATGTAAATTCACAGCATAGCATAAGGAAACATCATTAGTTACTGTATTACAAGTCTCTGCTTTAATCAGATTCTGCAATTAGTGCTCCTTATAAATGACATTTCATGTTCATGAGGGGAACCATTACCGCCACCTCATAATGAACATGTTGTAACTTAGTCTTGTAGTGTTCCAGCAACATTCATCCCTAGAGCAAAGTGTGTTCTCTGGAGACAAAATGGTACAATTGCAGACTCCTTTATTAGATCTGGATTATTTTTCTAATGTTTGTTCCCAATTACTGAGACACCATGGTGAGCAATAGGAGAGTTGACTTGTTCCATTGATGTTTATGAGTGTGATAGGTATTTGTGTCTTTGGGGCATAAGGGGCCACACACACAAATAAATACACACACACACACACACACGCACACACGCACAAATACACACACACACTAGTTTTTGAGTTATTTAGATGTATATATCATGCTAATGCAGGCACTTCCTGTCTTAGTCTTGCTTTACCACCCCTAGTACACTCTCTGATACTTACATTTTTCAGTGCTTGCGGTGAAGGCCACAAGGTTCCTGCATGGATATGTCTTAATTAGATTAATCTATACATCTAAATGACTCAAACTAGTTTTCTACTTTAGAAAATGGCTAATCCAACATGTATGTGGATTTGAAAGTGCTTTTAAAATCTACAAATATGTTTCTGGGTGATTGGGTGCCTAGGGATATAGGAGGAATGAAAATTCCCATTGATTTAAATTTAGCTTTTAACCCTGGGTTTCTCAATCATTTTTTTTCTCAAAGTACCCCTAGCATGCAGTCTGGGATTTTTGGGGCATTTCTAACATTTTATTGGTTAAATTAGGTCTTGCAATTACAATAACAAAACCACACATATAGTGCATAACAAATTCCATAAACATATATTGGAAACTCAAAAGACACATTTTTATAAAAGGCTGTCCGCAGCACCCAAAAGTGACTACAATGACTTGGATGCATTGTAGCCTTCTATGGTATTTAAGGGCTTAAAAGCCCCATTTAAATTATTGGGAAAGTTGGGTTTTTTTGTTTGTACCATATGATGCAGTTGCAGGATTGTTACACCTTTGTCTTTATATATGCCCCAATGTGTTTCAACAATTGACCCTAAAGGGTAATTACCATATTTTACTGCAATGGGAACAGGCTTGGTAAAGAGCCAAGGGCAGCCCCAAAACTGCTTGTATTCACTGTTTTGAATAACTGACCCCTTCAGATGAAATGCAGAACGAAAGTTTGTCACTCTTGGCAGCAAGCTCAAGGGTTGAGTGCCGAGTCCTTATAACCCTTCTGTGTTGGGCCTTCAAACAAAATACAGCAGGTCTAAGTTGTCATATGTAATGCAGCTTTGATCCACTGGGGGGGCATCAAGGGACTCTTTTCACATACTCTTTCTGCTCCCCTATAAGTGCATCGTGGGTCACACTGCAGCCCTGTCTTAATCAGCAGGCCTACTTCCAGGGGAACATATTTTCCTATTAGAAACATGTGATGATATTTGCCCTTCAAAGAGAGATTTATTCAGCTGTGTTTCTAGGTATTCCATCCACAATTAGTAACAAGACAGCAGTAGGTAAGAAAACCCAACAAATAGCAATGTCATGCAGCTTTATTTATATTTCTTTTTTATTTCTATAATTCTGTTACAACCAAATTATTTTTTTAGAGTTAGTACAATCTTTATTCATTCTTGCCATTCAGAAACTGTGTGAACTGCATGTCTGCATGGAAATTGTGAAAGGGGCCCCATCATGTCCAGTTACATACTTGTAAATGTGTGGCACTGCCATGCGGTGCAGTGTAATAACTGTGCTAGTTTGCTTTGAATCTCTTGGAATCTTGAAAGATCTCCAATGCATCACTACCAGCCAAGGGGAAAAAAAAATATATATATATACATATATATATATATATATATATATATATATATATATATATATATACATACATACACTGTGGGAAGAATAGTCTGCATGCTTGGAGCTTGGATTAAATTGCAAACAACCACTAAAATGGTGATTCTGTAAGTATGGTAAATCATACACTTTTAGCCTGCTGAGCTAATTAACGTTTTGTCATTGTGTTCTTAGAGCTTATCTTACATGACAGTCTGGGACTTAGCTTTAGGTGATAGTTAACCTGGATTGTACAATGATAGATGCACGTGTGTAACTTTATATCGCTTCTTAGCTCTACCCATGTCACATAGCTGAAAGAACACTCACACCTAAAATGAAATGAGGTTATATGTGCTAAATCTCCTCTATTCCAGGTCAGAATCTGCATATATTTATTTATTGCCTAATGATCTAAGTTAGTGGTTCTCAACCAGTTTGCCTTGGCACTTCTGTGGGCACCCTGCTTTTTCTATGAATATTTTGAGAACTGTTAAAGTTGAGTTTCTAAGTTATATTTTCGGAATTTATTATGCACAATATGCTCTTTGTTCTGATAAGACCTAAGAATTACTGTATGTTTATGTATTGTTCTGTTCATTAATAGCTCAATGGTAAATGCCCTGAGTGCAGAGCCTGGTTGCAGGTTCGAATCCCGACAGGGTCAACTCACCCCTTCATCCTCCCGAGGTCAATAAATGACTACCATTGATTGGTAATAATAACATCTATTATTCAGCAGCCGATTTGGTTAATTCCGAGAACGTGCGCTGAAAGCAATTTGAGTCTCACTGGCAAAAAGGCGCTATATAAGTACTAGTTATTATTATTATTATTATTATTATTATTATTATTATTATTAAATACTCTAAAAATTACCTATACAATGTGAGGGGTGCTTTGAAAATTGTAGACTGTGTGTAGGGGTGCCTCGAGCAAAAAATGTTGAGAACTATTGGTCTGATAGATTGTTGGGAGGCGCTGGGCATGACCCGGCTGTCATGGTACATGTTGGTACTAATGACAAAGTCAGTGGAAAATGGAGGTCCGTTAAGAATGATTTCAGGGACCTAGGATATAAGCTTAAGCAGAGGACCTCTAAGGTAGTATTTTCTGAAATTCTACCTGTGCCACGCGCTACATTAGAAAGACAACGGGAGAGTAGGGAGTTAAATGCGTGGATAAAGACTTGGTGTAAGCAGGAGGGGTTTGGGTTCCTAGAGCACTGGTCAGTCTTTTCCCTTGGGAGCAATCTTTATAGTAGTGATGGATTGCACCTTAGTGGAAGGGGGGCCACGGTGCTGGGTGATAGGATGGTTAGAAGGCTGGAGGAGACTTTAAACTAGAAAGGGGGGGGGAGGGAGCTGCAACACAGGCTGGGGAAGATAGTATAATTGAGGGAATGGGATTAGAGAAGGGTCATGGGGGTGGAGAGGGGGAATGGGCTAGTTCAGCTAATAGGGAGTTGCCATTGTTACAGCCTGATAAAAGACAAATACATCTGAAAAAGAATGAAATCTTTAAGAATGGCAAAAAGATAAAATGTATGCATGCAAATGCTCGCAGTCTGGCTGGTAAGATGGGGGAACTAGAAATGATTGCAGTACATGAGCAGTATGATCTGATTGGAGTGTCTGAAACCTGGTTAGATGTTACGTATGACTTGGCAGTCAATCTAGAGGGTTATTCACTTTTTAGGAGGGACAGGGTTAATAAAAGGGGAGGAGGGGTATGCCTATATGTAAAGCAGGCCTTAAAACCTAGTTTAAGGGAAGATATAAATGAAGGGTCCAATGAAAAGGTAGAGGCCTTGTGGGTTGAAATACACACTGGGGGCACACATAATAAAAAGATATTGGTGGGGGTTTGCTACAAGCCACCTAATGTTGGGGAGTTGGAGGAAGCCCAGCTTTTACTGCAAATGGAAAAGGCTGCTAGGTCAGCAAAGGTAATTATAATGGGAGATTTCAACTACCCTGAAATTGACTGGAGCAATATGACTTCAGGCACAACAAAGGGAAATATTTTTCTAAGTATGATAAATGATAATTTTATGTCCCAACTAGTAGAGGAGCCAACTAGAAAAGAGGCCTTGCTTGACCTAGTGCTCTCAAACGATTCTGACATTGTAAACAGTGTGCAGGTAAGGGAACATTTGGGCAGCAGTGACCATAATATTGTATCCTTTGAAGTTTGTTATGAGAAACCCAATAGCAAGAGTTTAACCAAAACATTCAATTTCAAAAAGGCTAATTTTACAAAGTTAAAAGAAGCTTTAAAGGATATCCAGTGGGATGTAATTTTCAAAGATAAAAATGCACAAGAGTCATGGAATGTATTTAAAATGCTCTTGGGCAAATATACACATCAATATATACCATTGGGGAATAAGCACAAGAGAAGTAAAGCAAAACCAATGTGGATTAATAATGTGGTTAGCAGGGAAATGAGAAATAAAAAGCAGGCTTTTAAGGTGTTTAAGTCAAATGGGTCAGATGCATCATTTAAAAAATATAAAGAATGTAATAAAATCTGCAAACAAGCAATTAAGCTAGCTAAAATATAAAATGAGCGAAACATTGCAAACGAGAGCAAGAAAAACCCTAAACAATTCTACAAGTATATTAACAACAAAAAAGTTAAGGTTGATATTGGTCCTCTTAGGACTGAAACAGGTGAATTGATTAGTGAGGATAAAGCTATGGCTGAGACCCTAAATACGTTCTTTGCTTCAGTATATACAAAGGAAGCAGAAATGACAAGCTATGGGCAAACAGACAAAACCATGGAATTTCCTCCAACATCTACATGGCTTACTGAGGACACGGTCCAAAAGAGACTGGAAAGGGTTATAGTGAATAAAGCGCCTGGACCGGACGGTATACACCCAAGGGTACTTAAGGAACTTAGTTCAGTAATAGCAAAACCATTATACTTAATATTTATTGATTCGCTTTCATCAGGCATAGTGCCCTGTGATTGGAGGAAAGCTGATGTAGTTCCATTGTTTAAAAAGGGAGCAAGATCCAAACCAGGAAATTATAGACCTGTGAGCTTGACTTCCATAGTGGGTAAGATACTAGAAGGGTTATTAACTGATAGTATTCAGAACTATGTGAAGACAAACAATATCATTAGTAGGAATCAGCATGGTTTCATGAAGAACAGATCATGTCAGACTAATTTACTTGCATTTTATGAAAGAGTGAGTAGTAATTTGGACAGGGGAATTGCTGTTGATGTAGTATACTTGGATTTTGCAAAAGCCTTTGACACAGTGCCTCACAACGGGTTACTGCATAAATTAAAAGGCTTCGGTTTGGGTGGTGGTATCTGTACATGGATTGAGAACTGGTTAAATGATAGATGGCAGAGAGTTGTTGTAAATGGAACTTTTTCAAATTGGTCTAGGGTTATAAGTGGGGTACCGCAGGGTTCAGTCCTGGGCCCAATGCTTTTTAATTTGTTTATTAATGATCTAGAAGTGGGAATTGAAAGTAGCATCTCAATCTTTGCTGATGACACTAAGCTATGTAAGGAAATACATACAGAGCTCAATGTTTTTTCCCTACAGAAGGATTTAGATAAACTAAGTGAATGGGCAGAAAAGTGGCAGATGTCATTTAATGTAGATAAATGTAAGGTTATGCATTTGGGTTGTAGAAACAAACTTGCTACATATACTCTAAATGGGAAACAACTTGGGAAATCCTCATTAGAGAAAGATTTAGGTGTACTGATAGACAATAGTCTTCACAGCAGAGTCACTCAGCTGCTGCAAGAGCAAATAGAGTACTAGCCTGCATAAAAAGAGGTGTAGAAGCAAGGGATGCTAATATTATCCTACCTCTGTATAAATCCTTGGTTAGGCCTCATCTAGAATATGGAGTACAATTTTGGGCGCCTGTTCTAAAAAAAGACATTACTGAACTGGAAAAGGTGCAGAGACGTGCAACAAAACTGATAAAGGGATTGGAGGATCTGAGTTACGAAGAGAGGCTAGCCAAACTGGGTTTGTTTACATTAGAAAAGAGACGTCTAAGGGGTGATATGATTACCATTTACAAATACATTCAAGGCCAATACAAAGAACTATCCAATGAATTATTTATGCAAAGAGCTGAGCTAAGAACAAGAGGTCATCCATTAAGACTTGAGGAAAGGCGCTTTCGACTAAAACACAGGCAGGGATTCTTTACAGTAAGGGCGGTAAGGCTATGGAATTCTTTGCCTCGGGATGCTGTGCTTGCAGATAATGTAACTGCATTCAAAAAAGCAATGGATGCCTATCTAGCACAGAACAATATTGACAGTTATGACAGATGGCTTCAAAGCAAATAGGATATTGAGCCGGGGAACTATTTGACACACTCACACACACCTACATTGGAAATTGCTCCAGAGGGCTTTTTTGTTGCCTTCCTCTGGATCAACAGGGATGTTATTGGCATGGGCTGGACTTGATGGACGCATGTCTTTTTTCAGCCTTATCTACTATGTTATCTACTATGTTATGTTAAGTAGAAAGTCTGGTATAGTTTTAGCCAGTAGACTAGATGGGAATAAAAGTAGTGTTCTATTAATCAACTCCTAAGAGTGATTTGATAAAAACAGGTGCACCACCAGTGTAAACCAAAGGGCATGAACTACTCTTTCATATTCACGAAGAAACAAAGACTAAGAAAAGATGGGCAGTACCAAACCCACCCCTAATCAGCAACAGGGAAACACCAGTTGGGGGAAGGTTTGGAAAATTAAAATATAAACTTTGTTCACACTGAATAAAATCTGAAAAAGTCATGCAAATTAAAACCAAATAAAAGTTAGAGTTCGCAGGTAAATGGGAGGCATTTCCCATCTACTTATATGCATGTAACTGAACTCACTAATGCTGGCCACCAATTGATTGCATATTGTCTGTGTTTACAAATAATCGCACATGCATAATAATAACTAATAATTTATACCGCTGGTAACTAACAGCTCCACAAATAGTTCTTATACCAGTAGAAGTTGTAATAAATGTTATGTTTTAATTTTCTGAACCTTCCCCTAACCCGTGTTTCCCTTTTGCCAATTAGGGCAAAAAAAAAAAAAAAAAATCAAGGGTGGGTTTGGTGCTGCCTCATTTCATTGTCTTTGTTATTTAACTCATAAGAGTAATGTAAAGGTGATTCCTTTTAATACCTGAGAGCGTAGAAGATACAAGCTTTTGAGGGCTCTAAGATCTTCTTCAGGCATGGTCAACATCAACAAATAAAGCTGAAAGCATGTGTATATACAGTATATGAAACAAATATGGAATTAACTACTTGTCATTTTTTGGAAGCAGGACATAAGTTTTCTATGCTGAAGTTAGCTGACTGATCATATATCCCCTCTATCTAGAGGTGGGGATTGTGAGAAGAAGCTACTCCAGTTGGAATGCTGTTGGATTTATCATCTGGATACAATAGCTCCCCAAGGACTTAATGAAAAATTGGTCCTTAATTGTTTTTTGCAATGTGGTTGGTCTAGGACTATCTGAAGCTCTCTCTTTTGTGATTTATTTTTTATTACCGGTATTTTCTTCTTTGTCATTTTTTTTTTCCTTTTTTTCTTTACTTCTTTATCTTTGTTCCTTTTTTTGATATTCGTACAATGCAATATAAGATAGACATGCTTTATTCACTTATTTGTTTTTGTTTTTTTCCCTTTAATTTGGTTTTGGTTAGCTGACTTTGGTGTTGTATACAACATGCTAACTGGGTGAGGGTATGACGGAGGTAGAAATTGGCTGGCGCAACTTTGTTGCAATGTCGACTCCTCCTTAGGTATATAACGACATTGTTTTAATTGTTCATGAGGAAGGTTTAGTGTAGAGACCAAAACGTTGATATTTGACTAAATATATATATATATATATATATATATATATATATATATATATATATATAGACATGTATATATAATATAATATAAACATTTTTTTAAAAACCAGCACTCACTTAACTTTTAGAACAAACAAGAAAGCTTTATTTATTTATTAACGTTTCAGTCCTTGTCTGGGATTTAGCTATTTTGGTCAAAATTGGTTGCACTCCAGTAATTTTAAATGTGTTTTTTTCCTTTGGGTGTGCATACCAAAACCTGGACTGGAATTGTACTTTTGGAAGTTTTGACCAGCTTCTGTTGGTTTAAGCACCCCTCCCACCCCCAGGTACAATGCTCATTGTCTTTAGGACACTATATAATGCCTGTCAGAGTCTCTCTCCATTAATGAGTAAAGCTGACCAAGACTCAGCTCTCAGGATAAAGTAAATTAAGGTTAGTAAATGCCTAAAGTAGGAGAGATTCAGCTCATAAGAGAATGCATATTAAGGTTAGGTACTTGCCATAAACGAGGTACCTTGCAGTTGGTTGCAAGCTTAGCATTCTGTGGCCATATGATGTGACTAAATCCTCATCTTTAATATAGTAATGAAATGCAGGCACAATGCCGCAGAGTGAAAGGATAATGGTAATGAAAATTTGGATGTGTACCAATATTTTGTGTATTTGCTCTTAGCTATTTTGGTCAAAATTGTTTGCAATCCAGTAATTTTAAATGTGTTTTTTTTTCCTTTGGGTGTGCTTACCAAAACCTGGACTCACTTAACTTTTAGAACAAACAAGAAAGCTTTATTTATTTATCTATCAACGTTTCAATCCCTGTCTGGGATTTTTATCAAGACAAATACGTGCAAGCAACCTCCATAAATACCCCATAATAAGTGATGACCCTCATAAACCTCCAGAAAACACCCCAAAAAGGTTATATTCAAAATGCATTCAAAATATCCATTACCCCTAAAGGGGCAATAGAAGGTGTACAGTATTACTGTATAAAAATAAACAAGAGTTTTGCTGAAAACACTTGCTATAAATAGTAAATGCAAGGGCCTGAAGATAATTTCATTAAAATCATTAATATACTTAATATCCACATGCTGAATATTGAATCGCCCCTGTAAACCCTAAAAATATTGTCCACTGTAAACCTGTGAATAAGTTCCCACAGAACTATTACTACAATCAATTATCTGCACAGGGGAAACCCTCAATAACCTAGATTGCTGGGCCACCCCAACATTGCGGAGCAAACTTCTACATAGTGTACAGGCAAGTAGCACACTCTCTATAGGATACATACATAAGTAAAAGGCAAAAATTAGAATTTGAAATACAGGACCAAGTATGAATCCATGCTCAGGGTTACCAGTATATCGCAATGCCACCAGTAGCATGGAGTCCCATATAATACTTAAAGAAGGACATGAAATGAGATAAAAGGGAAAAAAAAAAACGTTAAATGAATAAGAGCTGAAAAGCAAAATAAGAAAAAAAAAATATATAAAGATGAGGCTCTATCTATCCGGTATCATCTAATGCGGAGGCGCTTCAGCGCATCGCAAACAGACCCCCACAGTGGATGCAACATACTTCTCAAAGGAAAAAGCAATGAGTAAAAAGAAAATGACATTGAAAATAAAACCTGGGGCACTATCTGTCTAATGTGCCTGGGTGTCATCCAATGGGGTGGGATGCCAGCCCATAGCAAAGCATATCCCCACAGTAAATGTAACCCGGGCATCCCATGAGTGAACCACACTGGTAGGAGTACGTCAAAGATAATCATGTTAGATACATAACCTTTCGTCAGTATTGTATAGCTGAATAAAATTATTGAATTACCTCCAAAAACATTCTGCTATCAAATAATCTGGGAGGTACCTTATTTGTAACCATAAGGTAAGTTTTCCCAGTATAGTTCAGATTAACTTTGTTATACTGATATCAACCAGGAAAAATAAGAAGTTACCAAAACCATACTTTTTCATGCGAATGAGCCTCTCTAGTGTAGAGGATATATAATTCATATTCTATTGATAATAAATGGTCCACTGGGTCACTATGTAGATTTCCACCATAAGGGATAAACCAAGTATTACGAATAGGCGTCTTTCAGTTTAGTCTACTTTAAGGGCCCTAGGAGTTCTAAAAGTCCTGTGAGTGCTGGTGTTTCAATTATTATTCATGATTACCCATGATTCACCCAGGCATATTACCTATTTTTTTCGAGAGTACTTTTTCATCTCATATATATGTAAAGTGGGTAAAAAGGTAAGCATACTAACAGTTACCAGCATTGTTAAAATACCTAATTTACAGCAATCAGGCAAATCTGTCAGTTAGAGATAAGCATCATAGTCATCATAATTGTTCAGTTGGTCAGAGTGGGAGGAGAATCACTTTTCTACTTAGCTGGAACACCCATCTTGCAGTATTTAAGAAGTGGACGTATAACTTAGAGTATTGGTTCTTATCTGCCATCAAATTCTATGTTAGTACAGTGACAGAATTTAATCATGCATGGGATAGGCAGTCCTGACCATAAGACAAGATCAAGGACCAAATAAGGTTTGAGGTTTTTGGAGTGGGCAAATGGGCAGACTAGATGGGCCGAATGGTCCTTATCTTCTGTCAAATTCTGGTTTTTGTTAATGTTTTATTTTTTTCACACTATACCTTTAAATATGTAACAGGATAAATTGAGATTGTTTTTGCATTGTAATCTTAAAGTGATAGTAATGGCACGATATAAATGCATATCCATTTATTCAATATACTTATTTATAATGCTCTGTAACCTTGTAAATGTCCATGTTGGTGTAGTCTTCTTGATATTTTAAAGTCCCCCCTCCGCCCCTTATCCCTACATCACTCTTCTTCCCTCAGTTTTGAAAGACAGGCTTTTGATTGGACAGATCACAACGAGGGACAATAGTGTCCTCGAGGTGGGCAGGGTTTTCCTTATGATGACACAATATTGTCCCACTTTGTGATCTGTCCTATCAAATGATCGGCTTTCAGAACTGAAGGAAGAAGAGTGAAGTAGGAAAAAGGGACGGGGGGGCATTAAAATAACAAAGACGATACAAAGACATGGACATTTTACGATGGTACAGAGCCTTATAAATAAGTATAATGAATAATTGTATATGCCTGTATATTGTCATTACTATCTCTTTAAGGATTTTCTCCATCTTCTTGAGGACCAACAAATGTGAATTAATGAGCCCATGCTACCACTTCATGTCCAGCAAGTTGAACAGTGGTGTAAAAGGAATGAAGGTGTACAGTACTAATGATTGAATGGTTTAGTCATTTAGTCTCATAAGCAAGGATATTTTTCATAGAATGAAAAGTGCTGTTTATTGAGATGAGTTGCTGTACTTCTGATATGTGGATTTTCAAGCCTTGCTTCCACCTTTTTTTTTTTTTTTTATATATTGTTGGAGGAATTGGTGTGCAAGTTGTACATAGATTAATACTCCAAGGTATGTCCTTGAAAACACAAGCTTGCTCAAAGGGAGATATTGTTCTAACAAAGTCAACTCTGCTAGGATGAGAAGTGAGGAAATTTTGTATCTCTCTGAATCTCCAATGTTCACCGGAGGGAAGATCTAATTTATGCTGGAGATATGAAAAAGACCTAAGCCCTCTTTCCTGAATAAGGTCACCAATCATGAGATCGCCAGAGTACTTTCAATTAAAAATGTTGAAACTTCAAGTCTAGGAGGGAAGACTGGTTTGGAAGGAGTAGATATCAGAGTAAGAGTGTAGTTGATATGGCAAGTATTTGGTGAAGTCTAGTCCAGCATTTATACACATGTGAGTGAAACCATTTGTCTCATCCTGTACGTCTAATCTAAAACAGAGATGCAGGGAGCTGATATGCACTGGTATGTGTCAGAGACTTCCTGTCACAGGAGGAAGCTGAGAGGTGAAAATACGCCCAGATAGCTGACAACGGGAGAGACAGCAGTACAGGGGAACTCAACACAGCTTGATGTGCTGGGATGTGACAGAGACATGCAGCAGCCCTAATAAGGATAGCGAATCCAGAGTGAGAGAGGTCCGGATAACCTGTCCAAGCCAGGTAGGTCAGCCAGCAGATTTGGGAGCCGTAAGGAAGGTCCAAAACACGCTCATACCAGGGGAGTTCAAGATAAGCAGGTCCGAGGGGAGTTCAAGATGATTGTGGAAGGGGATCCAGAAGGGACAGTTGAATTGCAAAGACAGGAGCAAGGTCAGGAAATCCACAGGTTATACACTGATCAGAGTTCTTCAAGGCAGAAAAGGTGAACAAAGATCAATAATCAAGCCATGAGCAAATGTGGCTCCAAGTTTAAAAAGGAGGTGACCAATAACAATCCAGGGTCAGGTCACCATTGTAGTATAGTGGTTAGTTGAATTGCTTAATGATATAGTGTAATTTGTGACACTGCCAGGCTACATTGAGGCTTAATTTTCATGAGTAGGAATCATTTAACCTGGTGGGGGTTCTGAGCCAGATAACAAAATTTATTCTATATAGCATCAGTTTTCAAATCTTAAGGGAAAGTTGTATGGGAACAGTTTGGAACAGATAAACGATTTTTTTGTCCTCATTTTATTTACACTGAAATCAGAAGTAACTTTTGGTAGAGTGGAAAAATTGTATTGTTGTGATAATGTGTCCCAGTATTTAATGTGTTTTGAAGTCCTTAAGGTGGTGACTTTAGTTAAATCTGCAGACTGTAAAGTGAGTATAACTATATTGGAGCATTGACCCAGAGGGGCAGGGAATAATTCCTGAGTGCTGGTCTACCAATGGTAGCTGGGCAGCAACACTGGGGTGCATAGTTGTATTGACAACTTTGTTGCGGCCAAAGTCGTAAATAACGGTGTCAGCCAGAAGACCGCATATTCAGTACCAGCTGAGCTAGTATTGGATCATTATAGCTGTCATATAGTATGTAAAGATGGACAGGGAAATTATAGAGAGCTTGCAGTACCAGTAGTGTCCATTAAATGGTAGTGCAGGATAAGAAATGGAAATAATATGCACTGAAAACCCAAGATCCACAGGAAAGCCTTCAGTAGCAATGGTGGCAAATTCAAAGATGCTCAGATCTGAAGTGCACAGGAGCCGTAAACAGAGGCGTTGGAACCACAGCACTAAACAGAACGGAATCCAGGCAAGGTACACAATCGACTAGCAGAAGAGTCAGAACACAGCAAGGAACACAATCAAGAACACAGAAAGTGGAGCACAGATCACACACAGCAGGCAAGGCACAAGGAACACACAAGTGAATGTGGAAGGTTCTTTAATGGTGGGAAAAGTGGACTCGCAGGAAATCAGAACAGGAGCCATGGAATAGATCCTAAAAACAGGACAGGATTCAGTGAATCTAGCCCCAACAGTGGGTAGATTAGTATTCAAGACTGCATATTTTGAGAAACTATGCTTAAATTTGGAAACTGTTCCAAATTAATTTAATTCATCTACAATTGAAGGGAAAAAGTAGTTGGATTTGTGACAATAATAAGTCATTGGCAAATAGGGACATTTCATTGTAAGAATAAAAAAGTATAGGAGAGAGAGAGAGGACATCACTGCAAAGTTTTCAGAAGGAAGCTACCTGATAAGTTGGTGTTGATTTTGAGTTTTGCCATTGGAATTGTATATAGGGCAGTGATGCAGGGTAAGAAGTTTGGGCTAATTACATAGTGTAAAAGAGCTTCTCTCATGAACGTCTAGTCGACAAAGAAAAAATATCATTCTCCGCTTTATAAGGGTCTTGAAGATTAGGGCATGATTGATCCAATTGAGGACCTTCATTGTCATGACATTCTTTGCCTGGGACAAATCCTAGCTGGTCCCAGTTAATAATTTGGAATATCTGTGGTTTAACCTCTTGTGAGTTCTTTAGTATAAATGTTATTTCAATACAAAGAAATCTCTAATGAACTATTTAATCAAAGAGCTGTAACTGGGCATCCACTAAGACTAGAGGAAAGATGTTTGATTGAAAAAGAATGGCAGATATTTTTTACAATAAGGGCAATAAAGTTATGCAATTGTTTGCCTCAAATGATGTGTTTGCAGATACTTTAGGTACTTGAAAAAAATGTCAATGGATACATTTCGAACTGATAACAATACTGAGGATTATGACAGTTGGTTTCAAAGCAGATATGATGTTGATCCAGGGAAAAATCAGATGGTCTTTTGTATTCCAGAAGGAATTTTGGCCACTTTGGGCTTAATTGGAAATGGCTTATTTTTTATTTATTTATTTAAATTCTTGCCTTCCTCTGCTCAACAAGGGTGATAAGACGTGGGCTAAATTTTATTGACACGTCTTTTTTTCAGCCTCATCATCTATGTTACGAAGGTATCAGCATATCTCGCCCAGCGGAAGGAAATATTTAGACTGGAGAGTGGGGAAAATTTGTAGGTAGCTTTGGTCATGAAAATCAGCTATACAGAAATTAGAGATCACTGACCATCTGGAAAAAGCTGTATGGGGCAACATAAACAGTGTAGCTCTGGAGTAAAATATTCGGGAGCAAAAGGAAGGTATAGAAGCTACATCCTTCCTCTGTGTAAAGACATCCCACATGCGAAACGTATTGGCTACAATAGGATGGGAGAAGAGATGTCTATCACTCAATGGTTTGGGAAAGAAGATTCCCACTAAGGGTCTAAGTTCGGGAAAAAAACTAATCTGGAATAGGAGACAGAATAGCCATCTGATAGTAATTTTTAATATTTGGGAAACCCAGCCCACTGCCTTGCGACTGTCTGGTTAGGACAGATAAGTGAATTTGAGGGAGATTGTCTCCCCACACAAAGCTGTTCAACAGTCGAGAAACCTGCAGAGACAAAGTGGATGGACTCCTAATAGGTAAGCTGTGGATGGGGTACAAGAGTTTGGGTAGTGCAGACATTTTAAGTACATTTATTCGGCCAATCCAGGTCTGGAATAGTGGTTTCCACCTAATTCTTTCCTAATGGAAGTTAAAACTCAGGGATAGTTAGCAGTAAATAATGTGTGTATAGAGGATGTGATCTGAATGCCCAGATATTTGCTAGGAGTGGAAGTCCATTTAAACAGGAGCTCAGCTTTAAGGGTAGTTAAAATTCGATAACATACATTTAAGTTTAGGGCTTCTGATTTAGTAAAGTTTATTTCAAAGTGTGAGAGAGCAGAGAAAATTCTTATTTGTGGTGGGCATGGAAGTGGAGGGATGTGTCATAGTCAATAAGATGTTGTCTGCGAACATAGACAATTTGTGTTCTATTTCAGTAGTTTTGATTCCTGAGATCCAAGGGTTAGCTCTAATGTGTTGAGCCAGATACTCTATTACCATGACAGCTAGGAGGGGGGATAGGGGGGCATCCCTGCCATGTGCAGAGATATGGTAAAGACTGGCATTTACTTTAATCTTGGCACAAGGATTCATATAAATAACCAATGCATTTTTAATGAAGAACTGACCTAAACTGAATGCTCCAAGTATATGAGCCAGGAAGGACCAGTTAACCCTGTCAGATGCCTTTTCGGCTAGGAGAGGAGTTGGGTGGGGAGTATTAGATGTAGCACACAGATGAGTTTTCAAGTAGTATCTCTCGTCTCACACCCAGCAATGAAGCCCTCTTGGTCTAAATGTAAAAGAGAGAGTTTAGGAGGGAGATGGGTCTATAGTTTTCACGGTGCTGAGCATCCTTTCCCAGTTTGGTGTAAACCATGATGTGCGCTTCCAAGACCAAAAGATAGCAAGAGATATCCCTGGGAAGAGAGGCAAAGTAAGAAGCGAGAAAAGGGGAGAGAAGATGCCTAAAGGTTTTGTATTATGCTTGGGATAGCCCATCTGGACCCGGACTTTTGCCCGATGGCAATATCTGAATAGACTGAAGGAATTCATCTTCCAGAATAGGGTGGTCTAAGTCCTCACGAGCATCGTCTGAGAGTTTGGGTAGATTAACAGAGGCTACATATTCCTATTTTACACAGGAATGGTTGTGGTTCGGGAAGATAAGTGCAGATTGTATAGGGAAACACAGAATTTCAAAACTCCTCTGATATATCTTTATTTTTATGGGTCAATATGTTCTGAGATTATTTGATAGATAAGATAAAGGTAATTTGTCTTGACCCCTATAACTGTCTGGCCAACCGAGCCCCTGGCTTATTACCACATTCAAAGTGAGCCTGCTTGGTGTCTAAAAAACAATTTCTCTACTTTGATCAATAGTATTGACTTCAATTGGAAGTGCAGTTGTGTAAGTTGTGTCATTGTCGCCACAGATGATATTGTGTTAAGATTCTAAACAGTGCATATGGGCCAACAGATCCTCCATCTGTCGTGCCAACTACTTTTTTTGCCTAGAGGCAATATTATGGAATTTACCCCTAACAACGCACTTATGTGCTTCCCAAAGCACCAGAGGAGAAGAATGATCCTGTATATAATGAGATGGTGTTCTCAATTTGTTGTTTAACTTCATTACAGGATAGAAGGCTTTCTTTTAGTCTCCAAAGTCTGGGGTTGATTTCATTAGTCGTTCTATAGAGAGTAAGCAAAGCTGTTGCATGATTCACCCATTTCTATCAATGTGGAATTCATGAGGTGTATAAAGGGATATGTATTCATTATATGGGTGGGAATCGATTGTATAATCTCTGGCATCCGGATTTTTTAAATGCCATGTGTCTGAGTTGGTGATTGCAAATTCAGTAAGATATTATTACTGTGAGTGAGACGAGGGACCTGAGGAACAATCAATGGTTGGACAGAGTGGAACATTCAGATCGCCCCCAGGATCAACACATCCTACCTAAAATTACGCAAAGTGTCCAAAGGTGAAGCAAAAAAGGCATGTTGCATGGAAATAGGGGCATAAATGTTTGCAGAAGTGTATACCTGATTATCAGTAGAGCATTTAATGAATAGTTATCTTCCACCTGTATCTTGCATGACATCTATGAAAGCAAACGGAAGACACGTATGAATAAGTATAGCTACTCCATTCTTTTTTCCATCAGAGGAGCTGAGGTGGAATGCGGGATACAAGTGAATGGTGAACCTCTGTGGTACGCTCGAAGCGAAGTGCGTCTCCTGCATCATCACAACATCTCCCTACATGTGGTGGAATTCCCTTAAAGGGATAGCAGTGTTTCAAAATAAAAGCAGCTCTAATTAATCTTCGTAGTATTTGGGCCATGGAGAGTGTTATTTCAATACTGTCAGTGCTGTAGTTCAAGAGTAATTGAATGATAAAGTATCCCCCTCCCACCCCTTTTACTGTTGTAACACTGCTCGGCTCAGAGCAGCAAGGTGGTGTCCGGGTGGATCGCAGAGAGGGACAATCTTCAATTAGCATACGGGAAAAACCCTGAAAAACTTGTAAAGGGGGGCAGGGTTTTCATTGTTCTCACGGTAAGAAGATTGTCCCTTGCTGTGAGCTCTCTGGTCTCAAAACCAGATTCCACATCTGAGGTGAGCAGTGTTACACTAGCTAAAAGGAACTGGAGGGGGATACTATATCATTCAATAACTCTTGAACTACAACTCTGACAGTATTGAAATAACACTCTCCATGGCCCAAATACTATGAAGATTAATTGGAGCAGCTTTTATTGTGAAACATTACTATCCCTTTAAGGCCATGTACCTTATTTAGGGAATTTAAGCCTTTCCCTTTATAGGAAATGACAGTAAAGGTAGATCTAGGGTTGGGAGGTGCAGTCATGGAGGGGAATGATATATTAGAAGTGTAGAGCAACCAAAATCATACCTGTACCCCCACACAACTAAAGAAACCTCCCCCCACCACCAGCTATGGGCCAAGAGGGAACTACATCCAAGAAGAAGTAGGACAAGGGGAGAAAGAGAGAGGCAGAGAGAAACCGAAAGATAGGAATAGAGAAAAGAAACAGAAAAATTTGTAACGCTCTTCTCAGCGTCCGCTGGGATCTGAGATGCCCAACGACCTGTTCCTCTGTGTACAGTAGAGAAACATGGTGGGGATGTACTAAAGGAGATACTGAGCAGGAAACTGAACCAAGCCCTGTAGACCAATAACCAGCTCATGTATTAGGTAGTGCACCAAGCACGTCAGCCTGGGTGCCACAGTTGAAGCTGAATTATCTGTAGGTCGGGAGAAAAAAAAGGGGGGGGGATGGAGGAGGAGGAAGGAAGGAAGCAGAAGGGGAGGGAGGAAGTCCACCCAGCTTTGAGAAAAGAAAGGTAGACAAAGGGGCTTTTAAACCTCCAGTGTCAGGAATATAGATAGGAAGGACCTAGCGTCTAGGATCCTATGACATGGAGTTCATAGAATATACATACACTGGAAAGGTGGGAGATCCACCTCCCCCGATTCCCTATTCAAGTAAACATCAAGGTATCAAAATACTCCCCCCACCCCTCTATTACATAACCTGGGTAACTGAAACATACCAGTAGTGGCAAGACCTGCCACTACATGAAGCAAGTCATGTATCATGCCCTAGGGTGGCTGAACCTCCCCAAGAGATTATCACAATCTATGGTAGAGTTGGCAGAAGGTCGGCCATCAGTCACTGGGTGAGCTGTAGAGGAAACTCCAAGGGTGTCTGTAAATGCTGCGAATCCTTTGTTTCTTCGGAACAGGTTTCCATTTGTTCCTGGATGCTGGTCTCCGTGCCAAAGAGATGTTTTCTGGCTTGTGGGTTGCTGTAAACGTGTCTTTTAATGGTTTTCATGTTCAAGGCAGATGCAAAGGCCTTATGATTCCCTTTGTATCTGCGGACATGTGAGTTGCCATCCACTGAGGAGTGAGCATAAGTAGAAATCCCTAGCGGTACTTTATGTTCTGGCGCCGTAAGACCGTAATGGTAGGTCTTCGCTCTCTCCTCCATTGAATGATCAGAGAAGAGAGGTCATTTATATATATATATATATATATATATATATATATATATATATATATATATATATATATATATATATATATATAAATAATATATAAATGCCCCTCAAATTCGATAGAGGGTGTGGATCTTGTATTAGATATTACATCCTTGTAGGGGTTACGGTGGAATATGACAGTCACGTTATGGGGAGCCTGTTGTGGGGAAGCATTAGGTATGAGTGCCGTATGTGTTTTGTTTAGATGAGCTGATCTGACGTCAGGGTTTTTTTTTTTGTAAGAACCAAAATAATCATTGCAAAAAGTCCTGAAGCATATCTCCTACAGCAGACAACCCAATGCCTCTGAACCTTAGGTTGCACCATCGATTCCTATTTCGTTGAGTTTAAGTAGTAGCTCCATATTTTGTTGGTGTAGGTATGTAAGTTTCTTGTCAGTTTCGCTATGATATGCATGCAATCCTTCTGTGTCCTCCTCCAGGGATTCCACCCTGTCCCCAAGGTGCGCGATCTCTTGCCTAACTTTTGAGAGTTCCTCTCTCAGAAACGACTTCAGTTCCCGTGGCTGGTTTTGGATATCTAGCTTTAGGGAGGGGGATCACCAGCTCCTCCAATGAGTCCTTGGCATCTGGTGTGTATTCACAGTTAAGCAGTGTGATGTATCCATTTGGCTAGCTGTTGTCCAATGCTTGACCTCTCTGCCATTTTGTCCCCTCTGTGACACAACGCAGCTGTTGGCTTTGGAGGGAAAAAGTCTCTGGAGTGCTTGGTCTTTCTTCTGGTTTTTATAATTCGTCATGGTCCTCTAGACCTTAAAGTTGTTATGGTACTAGTTTGATGGGTACTGCAGTTATGCAACCACTGCGGTGAACGCAGAACAGGAGCTCAAGAACTACGCATCCATCCATTAAGATGTCCAGGCCTTGCCCAGACTTTTTAATTAAAAAAAACAAACAAAAAAAACAATATTTTCAGTTATTTAGCGTTAATGTGCGTAATATAGGCAGTACTGTCTGGCCTACCAACCAGATACTAACATTCCACACTGTACTTTCCCTCTCCTACCACTCCCAGCCAGCCAGAACGAGATCATTTACATAAACTGACAAATACATATAGAGTACTATCATACTGTCAGACCTACCAGCCAGATACATACATTCCACACTGCACTTCCCCTTTGCTACCGCTATCAGCTGACCAGAGCCGTTTCATTTACATAAACTGACAAATAAAGCTAAATATCTCATAACCACTGTTATTGTTTGTGGAGAAAAATGTAAATTATTTTAAACAGTTTCAATATCATCAATTTGATAGAAAGTGACAGTTTTACTTTAAATTGGGCTTTTAACCCAATGCATTTGTGTTGATCTCCCTAGCAGTTGTGAGGTTAAAATTCCCATTAAATCAGTGTTAATTTTTGTGTCCTCTGTGGTGCACACTAAATTGCCTCAGCACCCTAGTTTAGAAACACTGGCATATACTTCATAATAACATAGTTTTATGTCCCTGGTGGGAAACTAACTATATGAATTAGTTTCCGGAGAATGTTGTTTGGGGCTGTGAAAAGCAGTGAGTGGCAGTGCAACAATGTAAAAACGACAGTGAAACAATGCAGAAAAGCCTGCCTCTACAACAGTAGTTATCAACCAGGGTGCTGTGGACATTACACACCTTTCTTGTGCTTAAAGGGTTAAAAAGTCACAAGTGGATTTTATATTTCTCTTTTTATTATTTAGTTGACTGCATTCCCTTCTATCTGAGAAGCGTGACCCATCACATTATAGGATTTGCAGTACAGCACAAGTAATAATGGCTAATGTAACCAGATACAGCATGAGTCATTTCTGCATTGGTGTGTAGGAGTCTGAGATGTGCATTTATGCTAATATTTTAAGCTTGTTTCTTTAAGTAGCAAATAGTGGTCAGAAATCTAAGCAGCTGACATTCTTTATTTCTTTTGTGTGTTTTTCATCTGCCTTGAGGAAGGAGACTGCACAGTTGTTGCTTTGGTTAAGGAATGACACACGATCTCTCACTTCTGAGAAACTTTGTCAGCAAAATATTTGCCAGGCCAGTTTAGTATCTCATCCCTTGGGACCAGGGAGGCAGAAAGACGAACAAGCTTGGTTCAGTTCCATAAGGTATCCTGCTTCCATTGATTATCAACCAAACAGGAATATTATCATCATTCACAACTACCATTGTAGGATGTATTAAATCTTATCTTATATAAAATTCAGTGTACCATAAAATTCCAACTGATTTTAAGGAACACGAACACCTCCTAGTAATAACATAGAATTTACATTATTATGGTCATAAAAGCATTGTGGGCCCCTGTTAATTTGGCCTTCTGTCTCTCCTGGATGTGTGTCATGAAGGTGGACATGACAATTGCTAGCAAGACCACAGGACCTCAGACTCTGCCCACATGATAAACTTATGCAAAACCATGTATTCTACCTGATTTTTTTTAAACTAAAACTGCACCTAGGAGGCTGCAGTTACTTTCATTGTGCTTCTTATGAGGTTCACTGTCTAGTGACCCTCCCCCTCCTCCCGATCTGGGGGATGCCGTTTGTAAGGGGAGGTACTTTTTGCGGTCTCCTCATGGGCAGCCAAGGGTTAACTCTCTGAACGTAGCAGAATAAACAACAGAGAAACAGTTATGCAACACTCAGTTATGCAAACCTCAGTTATGCAGTACTTTTTATCCTGCACTATGATAGGCTCATATCATATCAATTAGGGCATAGTTTGTATGTACCTCACATTAACAAGTTGAGACACGTCTCTAGGTTCTCAGAGCCATCTTGAGACATAGAGAGTGTGTATCTAATCTCAAGCCTGTGTGTTTAAAAGATTGTTGCTGCAGCAGCATATGGAGGGCTCTGCCATACTGGTGAAAACTCTGGCGGTAGCTAAGTATCTTTTATGTCCTTTCTTGTAATGCATATTTAATAAACAGTAATTATAGTTTTCACTACCACTGTGTATGTGTGTGTGTGTGTCTCTCTCTCTTTATCTTTCGTGGAATTCAGGAACCTAGCATAACACCGTTTTTAATCTTCTGGAGAGCCACAGCACCATTTTAAAAGGAAATTACATTTCCCAGAAACCCATTCTTCCTGGGAATAGATAGTCTTAGGATAATCATCTTTTGGGTTCTACATGCTGTTCAGAATCTGGTCTCTTCCTCCTTCTCAGAAAAATTCTTTGTGTACTTTCAAGTACTTTTCTCTTTTCTTTCTGCTATTTTGTCTGTCTTTTATACTACCTTGTAGGGTTTTCTATACGTGAACCTAAGGGACACATGGGCAAGTCCAAAGTGAATAATTCTGCCATCCCCCTGACTCCTTTTACCCACTGCTTCTCATGCCACATTGGGCTTCCTAGGGAGTATTCTGGTACCTTATTCTCCTCTTGCACTGTGATCCCTATGCTTCCTCCTGGGTCCTCACATGCTGACCATGAACCAGATTGGGTTAAGGCACTTATCTTTTAAGTTGCCTCTATCATCTGTTCAAGGGGTCCTGAACTCTTGCTCTTTGGGTCACCCTGTGCCCCCAGAAGGCAATAGAGCCACAGATGTGGGGGTGATACACATTTCATTTAAGGTTCCTGAATATGGGGAGACTGTATGTGATTACTTAACTTGTCTCTGCCTAGGGGATTATTACAAGAATAACCAAAGTCCATTACTGAAGTCCCCTGGTGGAGGGTCTTATCCAGGTTGTCCTAGAGACAATTCATGTCTCAAAGGCCTTGGCTTCCAGTTCCTCTAACCATGATATTTTTAAGAGATGTGAAAAGGAGGCTACTATTTTTCTTCCTCATCATTCCTTGAACCAGGTTCTCCTGGGTGAATGAAAGATGTTCCTTTATCAGAACATTTCTAATCTCTATCCTTTTTCTGCTGAGGCCTTAGCAGAGCAAGCTACCCCTCCTATGGTTGATCCCTCGATTTCTTATCTTGTGAAGAACATGGCATTGCCTCTAGTGGATGCTGCTGCCCTGAAGGATCAAGTGGATAAATGCCTGATTCCTTTCTGAGGGTGAATTTTGTGGTCTCTGGTGCCAACTTAAATCTTATTATTTACATTGCCTGGGTGGCTAGGGCTCTGGCTGTCTGGGGTGATCAACTTGTGGATGCCCTCCAAGGGAATGCTGTTAAGGATGCCCTAATGGTATTGCTTTACAGGGTCCTTGAAACAAATGCTTATCTGGCTGAAGTGACCTTTGATGCCTCTAGGTATTCTGGCAAGACCTCTGCCTTTTCAATAGCCGCAAAATTGCAGTGTGGTTTAAGATCTAGTCGGCTGACCAATCATCCATGAAGTGTCTGGTTTCTTTCCCTTTTGTAGGCAAACAGTTGTTTGTCCTTGAACTAGAGAAGATTAATTGCCATGCCACAGGGGCAAGGGTACCTTATCACCGCAGGCCATCCTAAGCATGCCTTCTTTCCATGGAAGACGTGTGGTTTTTTTTTTTCTTTTCCCCCTACTACTTTGTGTATTCGGCCAGAGCACCACGTTCCTCAGCTGCACAAAACCAAAACAGGCTTGGGTAGGCAAGAAAGCTGCTCAGAAGCTTAAGGTTGACAAATCGACATCCATGTGACTTGTGGGGGGCCTGGTTATTGTCTGCCCACATGTGGTCATCTCAATGTTTTTGTTTTTGTTTTTTGTTTTGTTTTTTTAGAAACATGGGCCATTTCTATGAAGATTCAGTGGGTTTAGTGAGTAATTTCAGAAGTGTATCTTATAGACTTCAAGTCCCTTCATATATTTTCCTGTCCAGAGTTCCTCGGGATCCAGATGAAGGTCGAATATTCTTAAACTCCGTTTCCTCCCTGGTAGACATGCAGGTGTTAATCTCTGTTCCTTCTCAGGAAAGATTCAACAGATTTTATTTAAATTTCTTCATGGTTCCAATTCTGGACTTAGTGTCTCAACTGTTTTGGGCTGGCCCCCCAGTTCAAGATGGGGTCAGATGACAGCTCACATCTGCACTCAGAGGATCTCCTTGTCTCCCTACCTAGACAGCCTTTTACTCAAGGCTCTTTCAGAGGTAACCTTTTGCACTCAGATTTAGGAGTGCATCTCCAATCTGAAGCAGCATGTTTTGGTTCTCAATTTCAAGAAATATTCTCCCATTTCTCTGCATGAGCTTCTATGCTCCAATAGAGGGAATTTCTTACATAGTAAATTAGGTTGAAAAGAGACATAAGTCCATCAAGTTCAACCTTTGCCTCATAACCCCTAAAAATGAGAATTATATGTTTCCTGCTGCCAGATAAGCTGGTCTGTATCAGACCTTCCTGTTTTGCCTACTAATACACAGTATAACCCTGTAAATACCCTCTTGAAAGAAATGTGTCTAATCTTCTCTTAAATGTATCCATAAGGCCGGATTTACATCTCAGGAGCCTGTAGGCACAGAAATCTGAAGCGCCCCCCCATTTGCCATCTTCACTGGACACCTCCACAATGCTCCAAATCTCCACATTACCCCCCATATCCATATAGCCCTCACATTGCCCCCCATCAGCTCCATATTGCCATTAGCTCCAACGTATCCCTCATTAGCTCTATGTTGCCCTCACATTGCCTCCATCAGCTCCAACTTGCCCCCATCATCTCCAACTTGCCCCATCAGCTCCAGCTTTCCCTCACATTACCCCCATCATCTCCACATTGCCACTATATCAGCCCCAACTTGCCTCCACATTGCCCACATTATCTTCACATTGCCCCCTCCCGCATACGTGGGTGGTTCAGTGGCAGATGTCTGTGCCTCCTTCTGTAGCTGCTGTTGCTCCCAAATGGTCTCTTTAGGAATGCAGAGCGCTGGGAGATGGTGTCATCTCCCAGCTCTCTGAATTAGAACCGACGAGGCAGCAACAAGAGCTACAGGTCTGTGCCTTCTGTCTGAGCCGAAGAAGGCACGGACCTTATGCTGTGAACAAAAATGTATATTTTTTTTATTTTTTATTTTATTACAATGACCGGCACCCCTCTGTGGGCTGCGCCTGTAGCAGATGCCTACTCTGCTTTACAGCAAATCCGGCCCTGTGTATCCATTATATCTGCCATTACCAGATCCTTGGGCAAGGAATGCCACAATTTAGCACACCATACTGTAAAAACCTCTTCCTTTGCTGAAGCTGAAATCTCCTTTCCTCTGACTTCAAGGGGTGGCTCCTGGTTATTTGGTCTGGCCTTGAAATTGATCGCTCACCATTGAGATCCTTGTATTGACCTCTCATACACTTGTACACTGTGATAAGATTTCCTCTTAGTCATCTTTTCTCTACAGTAAATAAACAAAGCTTGTCTAGTTGTGCCTCGTATGTCAAGTCCTCTGTTCCATTTATTAATTTTGTT
Organism: Rhinophrynus dorsalis; assembly: GCA_037306005.1. Classification (NCBI taxonomy): domain Eukaryota; kingdom Metazoa; phylum Chordata; class Amphibia; order Anura; family Rhinophrynidae; genus Rhinophrynus; species Rhinophrynus dorsalis. Next base: position 409,714,498 of record CM074721.1, read on the forward strand.
GTTCTTCACTGTACTCTGTCCAGTTCTACAATATCCTTTTTAGAACTGGTGCCCAAAATTGCACTGCATATTCAAGATGAGGTCTTACCAATGATTTGTACACTGGCAAAATGGTTATCCACTCTTGCGTCAATACCCATTTTTATGTATAGACAGGACTTTGCTTTTGCTACTGCTATTTGACATTAGTCACTGCTTCTCTTGTAACAAGTCTGCTAAAATGATTACATTAAGTTCATAAGTAGCATTGGGATTTTCTTCCCCAAAAACATGACTTTACACTTTCCCACTTTAAATTCCATATTCCATTTGTTTGTCCAATCAGCCATTTTATGTAAATCCCTCTACAGAGAACAAATATCCTGTTCTAAATGTATTAACCGGCATAATTCAGTGTCCTCTGCAAATATTGATATTTTGCTTTCTATATCTATTTCCAGGTCATTTATAAATGTATTAAAAAGCAGAGGCCCAAGTACTGAACCCGGAGGTACTTCACTCTCAATTTTAACTGTATTGGAGAATTTTCCACTGTCCCCTGTCCGTTGACTAGTTTTCTATGAATTTCTATAATTGCAAAGTTATACCCTAACCCTAATTTCCTTGTTTTATACCCCAACCTCCTGTGTGGCACTGTTTCAAATGTTTTTTCAAAATCTAGATGTACTACATCTACTTCTTTACCATTATCTAGGTTGCTACCTACTTTGTAAAAGATAACAAGATTGTCTTTGCCCCTCAGGCGATATCCTGGCCGTCGAAGATGGTTCAGGAGTACATAAAGGTACTAGGTTACTTGGTCTCTGCACTGAATTGGTCCAGTCATCAGTCTCCTCTGTATTGTCATGTTTCTGTCCCTTAGAACAAAGGAGGACCTGCTCTGGTGGTTTCTGAGGTCCTATCTGACTCTGGGACATCTGTTTGTCATTCCCTAATGGGTCATAGTCAACAGATGCCAGCCTGCTGTGCTTCTCTGAGCCCCCAGAGGGCCTAGGGCCTTTGAACCAGGAAGGAGAGCTTTCTGGTCATCAATTTACTGGAGCTCTGGGTGATTCACCTCACTCTATGAAATTGGTCCGGAACCCTTCAGGGATCTCCAGTGTGGATTCATTCCAACAAAGTGACAGTAGTAGCTTACATCAACTGAAAGGGAAGGACCAAAAGAGGGACTGTTTGGGGCTTAAAAGGGATGTATCACGTAATAAAAATTTGTTATCATATGTTGCTAATAAAAGTAGTAATAGGAATGCTGTTTTTTTTTTAATTTAATGTAAGTACTTAAAAAGATATTCTGTCTTCTGTGCTATGCACTTCTGCATAATGTGCACAGCACAGCTCTTCTTCACATCCTAATTCTCCTCCCATCTCCCTTCCAGCTGCCACAGGGAGCACGTTCGCGCTTCCCTTCGGTGTGCTGTGAATGGCTTCTGGCCTTATACCAAACTCCAGTTAGCATTCTACTGAGGTTACTGAGATGGGAGGAGAATTAGGATGTGAAGAAGAGCCAAAGTATCAGCCTGCCCCATTATGCTGACCAGCACAGCTTGAATATAGAATATCTTTGTAAGTACTTACATTTAAAAAAACAAAACAAAAAAAAAAAAAACGCTTTCCTATTATTAGTTTTAGTAACAAATTTTTATAAGGTGATGAATCCCCTTTAAGTGAACTGTCTCATGGGTCAAGGTCCACGTGCTTGCCCTCTTGCCCCCTCCATGGTTCACATGTCAGGGTTTGAGACTGTTGCAGCAGACATTTAGCTGCTGGCTTCTGGATACTGGAAATTGGGAACTCAGTCAGAGCGTAGTTCACTTGATCATCTGCTGTAGGGGGCTCTTGACAGTGGACCTCGTGGCCTCTTATCTGAACTGCAAGGTTTCTCAGTTCTGATCCAGATCCTTTGGCTCTCACTTTGCAGTTCATTCCGTACCCTTCTGGCACTCAAAGGGTTAGGCACCCCATATAAATCAATGGGCATTTGTTTTTACCCCTTACTCACACATAGTGCTGTTTGAATTCAAGCGGAGAACTTGTTTTATGTCCCTGTGGGTGCAAGGACAGTCATGTTGGAGGGAAAACTAGAAGAGGGGAACTTTGTAGGATCTGTGCCTGTCTCACTACGAACCTGCAGCTACACAAATTACAGCAAACATGATATTCTCCAATGTGTCTTTCATCAGAACATGGAATGGAATTGAGTGGCTGTCTGTGGAATGCATGCTGGTGTTACACTTCTTCTGCTTGATTTTAAAATCCTTTTGTGACAAGTTACACTGTTCTATGTCTGGTGTGTTTACCACAACTATCTGTCCACAGCATTTATTAACTACTAATGCTATATGTTTTACCAGAAAACTTACTGACATTTTCAAATATCTTTCATCTCCTCTCCACCACGTTTATAGCAGTTGTCCTAAGTTTGACAAGTCTTGCCTCATAGTTGAAAAATAATAAATAGTTGAATAATAAATACAGAGGTGGGTTGTCCTTGATTCTCCTAAGTGGCTACTCCGACATTAACCCTTGAGTGCCAGAGAGGCATCCAACTCATTGCAAGAGATGTTGTGGGGGGGAATAAAAACACAGATCTGATTTATTTTCACAACATACTACCATACCAATCTGCTGTAGTTGCCCTTAAGCTCCGCCCATGACCACATCCCTTTCCTTGCATGACCGCACCCATAGTCCCATGCACTGTTTCCTGGAGCAGAAACTACCCTTGGTCTATAACAAGCAAGAACTAAAAATACTTTAACCCCTTGGTTGCTAGAGTGATTTCCAACACATTGCTCCCTTTAGCATCCAATGAGTTAAATAATGGCTTGTAAATGGGTATAAAACTGGTGCAGGGACATTGTGATTGCTCTGGGAACATTAACAGTTTAGAATGAGGCACCGTCCCCTCAATATCTGGAGCTCTAGGCAGATGCCTTCTCTGCCTTTCGGTAAATTCGTCCCTGTAAGAAGCACTGTCCCTTTAAGGACCATATTTATAAAGAGGAGCAATTCTGGTGCCAACTGTAACATAAGGAACAAATAAAAATATAACATTGATTTAAGTGCATATTTTAATGCACTTTGAATGCCAAACATATCAATGCGTTAGCATTGGAGGGATAAAAGAGGCATCGAGTGCATATCATTGCCATGTGTTGATACCTCTCTGGGACGCAAAGAGTTAAAAACACTATTTAAATCATTGAGAACTGCAGTTGGTTTGCGCCAAAATGTTTTCTTTTTTCCTTCTGAATATACAGCCCTAATATCCTTGAATGTTATCCTCCTTTGCGTTTTCTTTACTTATAATTAATAATTTGTATGTGAGATTTGCCATATGCTGTGTTAGAATGCATTAAAATTGTTTATTTCCAATTGTACTGTAAAATAACATTCCAGAGGTCATGTGTTAAAAAGAAACTAAAGGGGAATATTCACATTCACCAAACTTGAGTCTGGATGATTTACTTAGTAAAACTAAGTAAGCTTTGTTTTTTTTGTTTTTTTTGTTTTTTTTAAATGCATCTTACTTTGTGAACGCATTCCCTAGGGCAGCTGGGAGGGAGGTGGAAAGTCCTGTGGAGGCAAGCCGCACAAACTGCGTGCCGCAGAACGCGGAAGTGGGAAATTTTAAGCCTGAATATCTTCAACACGAAGTAAGATGCATTGAAAAAAGAAACAAAAAACAAAGCTTACTTAGTTTTACTAAGTAAATCATCCAGACTCAGGTTTGGTGAATTTGAATGTTCCCCTTTAAGTAAATAAAGAATCAACTTGAGATGTTGCACAGAAAAGTGACCAGCAACATCAGGCCTTGGGCTATGGAAATTTTGATAATCCTCTCCATTTTAAGTTAATTAAATTTTAATTATGTGCATGAGGCTGGATTTCCAAAGGCATTTAAAAACAATAACCAGGAAAGTTTGACATACATCCCAAAAATGCGATAATTATTAACTGTTTGGGTTGTATGTCTTAAGATAAAAATGGAGCAAAGCATTGTAAGCCTCTGCTTTAACCCTCTCTGGTGGTTTGAGTGTAAATACAATCAAATTAAATCTGACAGTATGCACTTTACCTTTTTAATCATTGCTTCGTTTCAAATGCAATGTTCTGGAGCACAGAGCCAAAGCAACAAAATTAATGTAAATGTAAAAATACTTATTAACAGCAATGTAACTCTGTTCATATCCCCATACCTATCTATAAACTCTAACCCTCTCTGTAGTGTTAAATCTTAATCCTGAACTCTAATCATACCCCCAGCATTAAAGCCTTTCCTCTAAACTCTATTTGTTTCCTGAGCATTACATTCTAACTCGAAACACTAATCATATCCCTTGCATTAAACTGTAACTTTAAAGGGATAGTAATACTTCGTTTTAACTTTATTTTATTTTGTAGGCATTAAAAAAACATGAAGAATGATATAAGTCTTATCTCTCAAACCTTTAGGGTTTAAGAGATATTCACAAGCAAAGTTTCCCCCTCCCTCCCCTTTTTCCTAGTGTAAGCCATCTCTTCTCAGATGTGAATCTGGTTGTAAGACCAGACAGATAACAGAAGGGGACAATCTTCTTTGTATGAAAAGAATGTAAAATAACAAACAAAATAAGTATCTGGTAATACCTTTTTTATTGAACTAACAGAATTTTGGATTGACAAGCTTTCGGGAGAACCTCCCTTTCTCAAGTCTAAAGCATTTCTGAAATGCTTTAGACTTGAGAAAGGGAGGTTCTCCCGAAAGCTTGTCAATCCAAAATTCTGTTAGTCCAATAAAAAAGGTATTACAAGATACTTATTTTGTTTGTTATTTTACATCTGCATCAGTGGACTAATACGGCTACAATCTCCACTCTATGAAAAGAATGTAAGCCCTTCCCCCCCCTTGACAAGTTTTTCAGCTTTTCCCTTTATCTTAATTGAAGATTGTCCCTCTCTGCAGTCTACCTGGGCACCTCCCTTCTGATCTGGCTGAACAGTGGGGGGGTACTTTGCTTGTGAATATCTCTTAAACCATAAAGGTTTGAGAGATAAGACTTATATCGTTCTTCATGTTTTTTTAATGCCTACAAAATAAAATAAAGATAAAACGAAGCATTACTATCCCTTTAAACCTCTAATCCTATCCCAGCATTAAAGCCTAAGCCTACACTTTAATCCTATCCACAGCGTTAACTCTTAAACCTAACTCTAATTCTACCCCCAGCATTAAAGCCCATCTCTAAACTCCAATCCTATCCTCATCTTTAAAGCCTGACTCCAAACATTAGTTGTATCCCTAGCATTTAAGCCTAATTCTAAACTCTAATCATACTCCCAACATCAAAGCCTATCTCTAAACTCTAATCCTGTTTAGTAGGAAAGCCTGACTATAAACTTGAATATAATCCTCAGCATTATAGCCTTAAACTCTAACTCAATATCCCGCACTAAAACCTAACCTTAAACTAAAATGGACACTCAAATGGATCATTCCTGCTACAAAAATGTGACAAACATTGTAACAAATGCTAGAGATAACACGTCTAGACCTCCACAAACAAAACCAACATACACTTATAAAATACATCATTAATTAATTTGGCATTGCTTTGAAAGATTAGAGCTCAAACATTGCAGTGTATTTCTAGTATTCAGAGGCTTAAAGGGATAGTAAAGGCTGATTTTAACAAAGTTTAATATTGTAGTTATTAAAAAAAATAAATGAATTGATGTAACTCTGGTCTCTCAAACATATGTATAGTTTGACAGATATACTTTTTAAATGTTTCCCCCTCCCTCCCCTTTTACAGACTTCAACTGTCTAGCTGACAGAAGGAGATTCGGGTCATGCGACCAGATGGTGGCTTTTCAGCAGAGTTGAAATAGCTCTATCTAAACACAAATACTTCATTGGAATAGTCTAAAAAGTGTGCCAGGTTTGCAAGCACACTTTTTGTAGACCTTTCCAATGAAGTATTTCTTTTTAGATAGCTCTGTTTCGACTCTGCTGAAGAGTTTTAAAATCAGCCTTTTCTATCCCTTTAAAAGCCCCCTTTTAAATAAATTATATTTTGAGATTGTCCCCTATAGTATTGGGTGACCAGACCTCACCTTTACACATATTAAAAAGGTCTACTGCAGGGCTGCTTTGATCACAGTGCAATCCTGAAATATGCCTATTTCCTGTGTGTCCCCGGTTAAAGGGATGGTTTGGTCAGCTCAGTATAGTAAGGTTGTTTTTCTCCAGAATGTTGAATTTCATATGTTGAACATAATGCCCTTACAGTTGGCTGTGCTGTGCTGCTATGTTTGTAGGAGTGATGTTTGGTTGAAGTTATATAGTCATTATGAACCCTGTTCCAAGCTGCACGATAAATGTGCTGATAAAAAAAAATCTTTAAATTACACTTTTTAAGGTCAAGTCTTGGAGCGAGCCAGAAAGCTCTAGAACAACACACTCCAAGACACAATCTTGGCTAGTTTTCCACCTCAATTGAAATGTTTGGCAAGTTGCTTCTAGTGCAAGATGTTTAAACAAAATGATACTCCAACAAAGCAGCCCCTGTTTTAGCTGGATAAGACTGAAGGTTGGAAAAACATTTGTAGTTCTTCTAAGTAATTACAGATATTGCATATGATTGATGAGGTTAAAAAGTACTTCTCCAGTGACGAGTATCGAACAGAACTAATGGTTAACCCCATTAGTGCTCGAAGGATGTGCAATGTATTGATTTACAATGCTTTGCTTTCCACCTTAAGAGTTTTTAACATTAAATGGATAGTAACATCTAATTTGCAAAACACTATATATTGTAGGGTTTATGTGTTAAACAAAAGCAGAAATGAAAGCTCATAGCGCTTACTCACCATAAAATATCCATATCATATTATAATTTAATATAAGAATAAAGTTTGAAATATAGATAGTAGCAAGGAATGAGAGGGTTCTCCAGTCCCCCTAACATTAGGCCTAAACCCAAAAGTGAAAACACATACAAAAAAGACAGTCCTGCGCTCCTCTATATACTGTGAACATAAGTGCCCTGTATTTAGCATATGTAATAACTCTTAGTAAGTCTAAGTGTAAGCTTACCACCAACGCCAAGGTATCTCACTTTGCGGTAAGTCCTACTCTAATACACCTATAAAGACCCTATCTAAACTTTAATTTTTTTAGGTGCAGTACCACAATGGCTTGCAATTGGACAGTGTCGCTGTTGCTGCACCATCTTATGGGCAACTCTGGTCAGTTGACCATAAATCTCTATAGGATGGTGTAGCAATAGTGCCACTGTAACATTTCAGGTCACTGTGATACTGCAGCTAAAAAATTCAAGTTTGAGCTGCAGTAACTTTTGATTAAAACACATTTCAACAGTGGGAGTTCCTTTGTCGTACTCAGAAGGGAACCCCTACAATATAAAGTGTTAATATCCCTTTAAAGTGTTAGTAATGTCTAAAAAAACTTTTTTGCATTTAGAAGAGCTTAAAAAGCTGATCTAAATGCAAAAAAAACCGTATCTCTCAAAGCGCTATGGTTACTTACACGGAATACCTTAATTGAAATGGTCTAAAACGTGTGCCTGAACACTAGGCACACGTTTTACACCATTCCAATGAAGGGATTCCGTGTAAGTAACGAGATCTCGGCACTTCTCAAGCACCACCGTGTCGACCGACACGGATCTCCTGCTGACAGCTTTACAGCTGTCAGTAAGAGAAATCAAACTTTAAACGCTCGTATCTCTTAAACCATAGCGGTTTGAGAGATACAGTTTTTTTTTAGATCAGCTTTTTAAGCTCTTCTAAATGCAAAAAAGTTTTTTTTAGACATTACTAACACTTTAAGTCAATACCATTGATTTCCATGAAGTAAAAAGGTGAAAGTACCACCCATTAAGTTATTCTGATCCCTTCATTTCTGTGCTTGGAGATCATCTGCTAAAAATAGGTAATCTGACTAAATGAAAGTGAAAGACCTGATCTTTATATCAAAGGACCATTTTTGGCAATGCATGTCTCTATCCCTGTATAAACAAACAGTCCAGGACATCCTCAAATGCTAGAATTAAATCCATGTAAGCTCACTGCCTGAAGGCTTCATTAATTTTAACACCACTTCTATTCGACAGCTGGCATGTAACAGATGCTACTTTTTTATCTTAACGTATAAATTGGGAAAACCATATCTTGGTTATACAGTTCATGTTGGGACATAGGGCTATGGGAAAAGAGCAGAAAGACAATCCATGGTTTGTCAAGCCCCCACCCTTAACCCCCCTTAACCCTTTGATTGCCAGAGAGGCATCTAACTCAATGCATTGCAATGCTTTGGATACCTCTCTGGCACTCAAAGAGTTAAAAGAAAATTACAAGGAAACGCATTGGCGTTTAGCAAATTTTTACTAAATATCTATAGTATACTGTATTTAAACAGAAGAGTACGTTCACAGAAAATAAACATAACCGCTATATAATACTACATTTAAAGGAGTACTATAAAGTGTGACTAGAACCTCTATGGCCGTTATATACAGCTAAAGGTAGGTTAAAGGAGAACTATCACCTCTTAGTAATAACCCTCCTACATGTCTTCTTATGTCCAGAAAATCTTAATGGCATTTGTTAAAGATATATCATTCAATTGGTTCTGGTTGTCATGTACGTGGAGGTATGGACAGTGACAGTGCATGAGCCTACTTTATGCTTTACGAACCTTATGTTTTCTGGCCATAGGAAAGTGGGAGTTATTTTCAGGTAGTGTTAGTTCTCCTTGTATCTATGTTTTACCTGAAAATATGTTTCCCTGTATATAACTGCTATATTGAAGTTGAGGTTCTAGTCTCATATTATGGCTATAGTATACTAAGCTTGTTACTGCGCCAAGATATCCCAGTGCAGGTAGGTTCGATCATTACTTCAGTGCTTTGTATCCTGCTTTTCAGTATGTATGTGTGTGTGTATCCTATATTATAATTCGCTAAGGATGTTTGACAGAAGCCGTCATGCGCAGTAGAGACGGCTGTGCGTGCTGCAGTCATGAGCAGTACAGACTTCCCGCTACGCGGCTGATGCGGATGCATATCTGGAAGCAGGGCTGGTGCAAAGATTTTTGTATACACAGGCGAAGGTGCATTTTGATGCCCCCCCCAGACCCGGACACAATCCACCTGCCCCCCTGACCTTGCCACAATCCCCTGCCCCCGCCCACATATTCACCTCCACACTCTCCCCATCTCCACAATGCCCCTTCCACAATGCTCTCTTGATCTCAACATTGCTCCTTCCATAATGCCCCTTCATCTCCACAATGCCCCTTCCACTAAGCTCCCTTCATCTCCACATTGCCCCTTCCATAATGCCCTTTCATCTCCACAATGCCCCCTTCATCTCCACATTGCCCCTTCCATATGCCCCTTCATCTCCACATTGCCCCCTTCATCTCCACATTGCCCCCTTCATCTCCACAATGCCCCCATCATCTCCACATTACCCCTTCATCTCCATATTACCCCTTCCATATGCCCCTTCATCTCCACAATGCCCCCTTCATCTCCACATTACCCCTTCATCTCCACAATGCCCCTTCATCTCCACATTGCCCCTTCCATAATGCCCCTTTATCTCCACATTGCCCCTTCATCTCCACAATGCCCCTTCCATAATGCCCCTTCATCTCCACAATGCCCCCTTCATCTCCACTTGCCCCTTGATCCCGTACCTTGAGTCCCTGGTGGTCTAGCCATAAGAGAGCTCTTTGCCTCCTTTGGCACAGAGCTGAAGCTCCCGCGCTGTTCTCAGTAATGCAGAGCGCTGTAAAAATTAAAAGGCTTCTGTTTGGGAGGTGATATCTGTACATGGATAGATAATTGATTAACCTTTTCATTGCCAGGGCGGTATGCAATGCATTGCTTCACAATGCGTTGTGTACATCTCTGGCACTGAAAGGGTTAAATGATAGAGGGCAGAGAGTTGTTATAAATGGAACCTATTTGAAGTTGGTCTAAAGTTATAAGTGGGCCCAATGCTTTTATTTATTTATTTTTTTAATTAATGAATGTAGAAGTAAGAATTGAAAGTAATGTCTCAGTCTGTGTTAGGAAATGCACACACAGCAGGATGTTTTTTCTCTCCAGAAAAATTTAGATATATTGAGTGAATGGGTGGAAAAGTGGTAAATGAGGTTTAATGTAGATAAATATAAGGTTATGCATTTGCGCTGCAAAAACAAACCTGCTACATATATAGTAAATGGGAAACTACTTGAGGAATCCTTGTTAGGGAACGATGTAGGAATACTGCTCTGTGGTGAAATGGTAGTGGTAGCAACTGCAACCGGGCCCATCACCCCAGGGGCCCGGCCGCCCCCTAGACCCCGCCCAGCACCCGCAACAAGCGGAGGTGTGGTCTGTGCCTTCTTTGGCACAGACCTCTATCAGCAGCTCCTACTAATGCAGAGAGCTGGGAGTTGACATCAGACATCATCTGCCAGCGCTCTGCATTACTGGAGAGAGGGACCACGTTGGGGCTCCAGCTGCTAATGGAGGCACAGACCTCTCATGCCAAGCCGCTGGACCACCTGGGAGGTAGGAGATGGACACCGTGGGTCATTGGGGGGGCAATGTGGAGATGGACATTGGGGGGGGCAATGTGGAGATGGACATTGGGGGGCGATGTGTAGATGGACATTGGGGGGCAATGTGTAGATGGCCAATGGGGGCAATGTTGTTGTTGGGGCCTGGCAATTTTTGCACCAGGGCCCTGTGGCTTATAGTTACCCCTCTGATACTCCTAGTATCATATTAGCTCTATGAAGTCTATTGTTTATCATGTATAAAAAGGGGTATAGATGCACAGGATGGGAATATAATTCTACCTATCTATAAATCCTTGGAAAGGCCTCGTCTAGAATATGGAGTACAATTTTGGCCACCATTTCTTAAAAATATATTATTCAACTGGAAAAGTGCAGAAAATTGCAGCAAAACTAATGAAGGGATTGGAGATGGGTTTATTTACATTAATGTCCTAGCTCAGAACAATATTGAAAAATGTGACAAATGGTTTTAAGGCAGATACGATCTAGGTTCAGGAAAATATCCGACTGGTTTATGTAGTTGGAAAGGAATTTTTTTTTGCCCTCAGGACTTAATTGGAAATTGCTCCAGTTGGGTTTTATTTTTTTTTTTTTTATATTTTGTTTTTTGGCTTTCCTGTGGATCAACAAGGGTGATATGGCATGGGCTGAACTTGATGGACCCACTTTTTTTTTGTTCAACCTCATCAATTATGTTACTATGTTAAACAGGAGGAAATGAAGAAAAAATATAAAAAGGATAGGCAATTTAACATTATGTATTACGCTCTTACAGAATATACAAAGTCAAAATAAAATAATTGAGGGCCTCAGTCCAAAAATATACACAGATTTAACAGCCGCACCAGGAAAATGTATAAAAACAAGTTTAATGTATTAGATTATGTAAATAAACCCCTGCATTCTGCATAATCTTTGTTTGATAATGTATCAGTGTCCATACAAGAAAGTAAAAAGCCAAGGGGGATCAGGAGAGTTGTCTTACACAGTTTGAGCATGTTTAACCAAAAAATACATAAGCTAGCTCTTCCGTTTCCCTGTTCTTGTATGGATACTCAGGTTTACTGTAACAATATTTGTTCTTTTTCCTCGGGTGACTTTTAAATCTGTGTATATGTTCCTCCACAATTGGCTCATCTTTTGCTTTCTGTGTAAGGCCCTGAATAGCTTTAAAATCAAGCCTTTAAATGGAAACTTTCACATTGTATACACTTAGGGCTGGATTTTATTACAGGTGCTAATTTTGTCACTGCTTTTATCTCCACTTTTTCCCATATACTTCAGTAGGAAAATGTTTGATAAAACAGGTGATAACATTTATCATCTGCAATAGAAAACAACCCTTAACGACCGGCCGCACAGGCACACCATGGAGCATTTTTTTTTACAATCGGACTCAGGGCTCCCCGAATGGCGCGCAGCCGCGCGGGGAGCCCTGAAATCCTCAACGGTCATAGTACGTCATGGGTCGTTCAGGCACTTTTTACCCATGACGTACCATGACCTTCAAGGGTCGTTAAGGGGTTACTCTCATGTGATACATAAACTAAAATAATCTGTGGATTTGTTTGGGATTTTTTTTACATTTACATGCTTTAAGAGATATTTGGTATAATATATACCCCTGTGCCGCAGAATGCGGAAGTGACTGCATGAAGGGTATATATTATACCAAATATCTCTTAAAGCAAATAAGTGTAAAAAACCCCAAACAAATCCATATATTATGTTTGTTGATGTATCACATTAGACTAAGTGTATTCAATGTGAAAGTTCCTGTTTAAGGATCAAAGAAGGCTGCAATGCATTGCTTTATAATATGTTACTAGCTGTTCTATTCAAGCATTAGGGGTTTTGTAAGTTTTATGCAGCTTTTAATTTAGAGATTTGCAAACGTTATTTTTCTTTTGGCAAGGTCACTTTTACCCTTTGAATGCCAGAGGGATATGCAACGCATTGCCAAGCAATGCGTTATATACCCCTCTGGCACCCAAAGGGTTAACTCTTTGGGTACTAGAGGCCTTTCCATACTTGATATGCAATGCAGTAAGGATGCCTCTTGCATCCAATGGGTTACACTTCATGGAGCCATGAATGTACAGAGTTGTATGTACTTGCACACGCTGGCAATTCAGTGGAATAAAAAAAAAACAGAAATAAACTCCCAATGACTTCCACTAGAGTAACCAGCTTGAAGCTTTTGCAGAAATAATGCTACCGCCAGTTTCCATGTGTAGCCGTTGGGCTTGTGTACATCTGATGTAAATTACTCAGGATTCAGCATCACTTCAGGGTTACCTGCTCTACAAGCTGCTTCCTACATTCAAACATATTGAGCACTGTGTGCATAACACCAGCTCTAGTCAATTTAGTAAACTGCAAAATGAGACTACATTTCATTCCCCTTGCTGGTGGTTCAGCAGTGACTGGATTCTGCAGTCCGGAGGAGCATAAAAATGGGCTCAGAGAGAGGAGGGAAAGAGGAGCAGAAGGTAGTAAAAAAATCAGCTTTAATTTAACAAACAAGGTCAAATAAAGTTCAAATCGCTGCTACCTTCAGTACAAATTATAAAAGAGGAACGTAGTAAATATAGCCTTCTTTGCATTTTTATTATAATTTGTTTTTGCTGGCATATACAGAACTCAGTTTGTATTTCAGTAAATGGAGAATAATACTAAAATAAACCTAAAAACATTGCTGTTATATGAAAAATAACATGTTTATGAAAAATATATATAAACGATGCAAAAAGCATGTATCGAATACAGATGCCATCCATCTATGAACGTTCTACTCAACAAATACATAACTGGATCATAAAGTGTATTTTTTATTTTTTCCTGCTTTTTTTTTTGTTTTTGTTTTTGTTTTGTTTTTTTAATTCATTTATTTTTGGACTTCATTGATGCCAGCAAGGATAACCCTCTGGCACTCAAAGGTTTAACTGGCTAGCATACATATGTCATATTGAAAGGTCTTTAACCCTCTGATGCCAGAGAGGTATCTAACGTACTCAAAGGGTTAAACTTTACCTAAGTACCAGTATAAAGTATCAGTTCTACTTTACACCTTTGAGTGCCAGAGAGGTACGGAACGCATTGCTTTGCAATGCGTTCTGTATCCCTCTGGCACTCAAAGGGTTAAAATATTTTTGAAACTGGCCATATTTCGAAGACAAAAGTAGGACAATCATGGACAAACCAGCTTGTACCATAGGAAGCAACTAAAATGTCCCCAAATTTTCCCCATTTTAAATGAGTGTTTTTACCCCTTGAATTCCAGAGAGGGTAAAGAGCCTCAGCTGAGGAAATATGAAAGCCAGTGTGGATGACAATGTTTGCAGGAGAGTGTGTACTGCCTCTGCATGATCTGGAAGAAAAGGAGAATCTTGTTTGGAAACTCTTGAATGAAAGTTCACTCCTCTTGTTGAAGATTCCTGCCCAGACCTTATCCTTCCCTCTAATACCGATCGCTGTTAATGCAGACTGGTAAGAGTCTGCCCAATGTAAGAAATTCATAGAAAAGTGTAATAGAGTTCTCCTTCTTGTATAAACTTGACAAGTAAGCAACCACCATAGGTTTGTCTGATCTGATCTTGACAGCATTGCCTTTGTTGATTGGCATTACCTTCTTCTTGTAGGAGTTCTAGATGATTGGAGTTAAGTGAACACCCTAAGGGAAACCAGGTGCTTTAGAATGATCTGTCTTGTAGAACAGCTTTCTAGCAAAACTGGCTTCCATCTGTTGTGATTTTGGTCAATATGGAACTGACAGCAGAAGGCCCTTGGAGATATTTGTCTTGGACCATCAAGCCAGAGAATCTTTGACCTGCCGAGAAACTCTTCACCAGCTCAACAAACCTGGATCATTGCCTCAGGTTGAACTGTTGAAAAGGTATATATTAAAGTGAGCCCATGGAATAACATCTGTGAAGGCTGTCCTTTGATTCAGAACTGACATCAGTTGTTTGATACAGCATGAGAGGCTTTGAGTATGCTGATTTGTTGAAATGGCTTGTCTGTAGTAAGGAAGGTATTTCTTAGGGTATCATCCACTATGAGACATAGAAATATTATCTTTTTTCCTGGAACCAGGTCCAAATTCATCAAACTGATTAATCACTCCAAATACCATAACACTGAGAAATGCCATCTGTTCAATGGTGCTATCCAGGCCCTTCTGGACAAGGATGTTCTAGAACCGGTTCCAGTTCAGGGCAGAGGTATGGGTTTTTACTCAAACCACGGCAGTTGTCGTCCCATTTTGGATTTGAAGGATCTCAATTCCTTCGTGATCAGGACTCATCACCAGGAGTCCTTAAGGACGGTGATTGCTGCTATGTCCCTGGGGGAATTTCCTTGCCTCTCTGGATCTTCAGGACGCATATCTACACATCACCATTTATCCAGAGAGCTGGTAGTATCTCAGATTTGCCTGTGACCAAGGGCACTTTCAGTTTTCAGCTCTTCCCTTTGGTTTGACTACAGCTCTTCAAGTCTTCAGTCGTTTCCTGGGAGCCTTAGTGTCCGTCCTCCATCGGAATGGCATCAGAATCACTCCATACATGGACGACTTGCTTCTCAAGGCACCTTCTTTGGAAGGTTCAGGACTGCATTCATGCACTCACCCATCACAGGTGGATCATTAATATGGACAAGTCGGATCTTGTCCCATCCTAGCATCTGGTCTTCCTGGGCCTTCTGTTCAACACTCAGCAGAGCATGGTGTTTCTCATGGACGAGGTAGCTCACCAGATCGCCGACAGGATTTCTACTGTTCTGGCTCAATATCCAGTTCCAGCCAAGAAGCTGTCTAGTGGGGAAATTCATCTCCACCATAGAAGCGGTCCCATTTGCCATGGCTCACACCAGGGAACTCCAGAGGTTTGTAATCCAGGTGTGCAGGGGACAGCCGGACCTTCTGAAGATGTCAGTATCCCTTCCTCTTCATGTGGAACTGAGTTTGTTGTGGTGGCTCGACCGCACCAATCTGCTGAAGGGCAAGTCCTTCCTGGTATCCTACTGGACCACAGTGACGACAGAAGCCAGCCTCTCCACCTGGGGAGCGGTCCTGGGTCCCCTGAGTGCTCAGGGTCAGTGGTCTCTGGAGGAATCTCTCCTTCCCATCAACGTGTTGGAGCTTCGGGCAATATTTCATGCCCTTCGCCATTGAACACCCCAGCCGGAAGACTGCCCAGTCCGGGTACAGTCCGACAATGCCACGGCCGTGGCTTACATCAACAAGCAGGGTGGAACAAGAAGTTTTGTCGCTTGGTTAGAGGTCAAGGCTATTTTGTCCTGGGAAGAAGAACATGTTCCTGCCATATCCGCAGTGCACATTGCTGGAGTAGACAACGTCATGGCGGACTTCCTCAGTCGACACACAGTGGACAGTGGTGCGTGGGAGCTGCACCCAGAGATGTTCACCCTAATTGTTCAGAAGTGGGGTTATCCTTGCATCAACCTGATGGCAACAAGAAGAGGTTCTGCTCTCTGTGGAGGGATCCTCTAGTTATAGCAGTGGATGCCATGTCCATTCCTTGGTTATTTCCTCTGGCTTAAATTTTTCCTCCCCTCCCCATGTTAAACAGGATATTGCGGAAATTGAGACTGGAACGATGTCCAGTCATTCTGATTGCTCCGTACTGGCCTTGACAGGCTTGGTTTCCAGAGCTTCTGGATCTGTCAGTGGTGGAGCCATTCCGGCTCCCTTACCATCCGGATCTTCTTCTACAGGGTTACCTGTGGAAGGAGGATGTTCATCGTCTAGTTTTGATGGCTTGGAAATTGAATCCTCAGTACTGAAGAAGAAAAGTTTTTCTTCTGGTGTGGTGGCTACTATGCTTAGTCCCCGCACACCTGTTTCTTCTAAGGCCTACCATCGTGTCTGGTCGACCTTTCTATCTTGGTGTGCTGATAGGGACCTGTCACAGGAATTTGATCTGCCTACGGTCCTGGCCTTCTTGCAGGACAGTGTGGATAAGGGTCTCAGTCTGAAGGTTCAGACTTCTGCTCTCTCTGTTTTCTTTCAGAGGAGCATTGCCATTCTTCCTGATGTCAAGATTTTCTTTCAGGGCGTTGCTCATACTCGTCCTGTCTTTAAGAATCCCACTCCTCCCGCTCCTAGGAAGTTAACTTGGTTTTGGGCTCCCTTTCCAGTCATGGCTCATTCTATTCGATCTATTGGGGCTTCTTGGGCTTACAAGAATCAGGCCTCCGCTGATCAGTTGTGCAAGGCTGCCACTTGGTCGTCTGTGCACACCTTTTCGAAGCATTACCGTGTTGATGTGCTGGCTTCGGCTGATGCCAGCTTTGGGACAGAAGATCCTGAAGGCAGTCTTGCCTGTCTAGGATCTTCTTCGGTTATTGGCGCTTCCTTCTCTTTTGAGCCCTGTTGGCTCTAGTTCAGTTTGCTGTATAACAGTTGGGGTGTTGTACCCCTGTTCAGTGTCTGTTGACACTCCCTTGTTGTTGGGCTATCTCTGATCTGATGGTTCATATCTGCTCTAGTAACTTTGGGGGCCTTGCACTTGGTCTTTGCCTTACTTCCCACCTCTGGGAAACTCAATGGTTGGACATCCCAGAGTTACCAGTAACCTGTATTGGACTACAGAGAAAAGAGGATTTTAGTCTTACCTGTTAAATCCTTTTCTCTTAGTCCATACAGATTACTGGTCTCCCACCCTGTCAAGAGACCATGCTTGGCTCTCCTGTGGCAGACCGTGGGGGTCCTTTGGGGTCATTCTCACAGGAGTCTTCTTTACCTTCTACAATCTAGTCAATAGTTAGTGTCTCAAATCTTTCTGGAGCTGGTTTTCTAGCTGCAGCCAAGGAGGGAAGGTAGGCTCCACCCCTGCATACAATTCTAGAATTGTTCCTGCCTACTTAAAGGACCAGATCAGCTACCCAGAGTTACCAGTAACCTGTATGGACTAAGAGAAAAGGATTTAACAGGTAAGACTAAAATCCTCTTTCCCCCCCAAGATGTATAATAAATGTCCTCCTATGGGTGACATAGGGCCGGATGTTCAAAAGAAGATTGGAAGAATTCTGTGGGAAACCAACTGTATTATAGGGGAGACCTAAAAATTCCAAATGTTCCAATTGACTTAAATGGGGTTGTGGTTATTAACCCCTTGAATGCTAGAGAGCTCTCAAAAGCATTGCTTTGCAATGTGTTGGAGACCTCTCTGGCCTTCAAGGGATTCAAATCCACATTTAAATCACTGGGAATGTTTAGTTCTCCCCTATATTCTTTGGGTATGGAAAGTTAGATCCTGGGTGAAATCAGGCCCGTATAGGCAAACTAGAGTTATTCCTGAGTGTACCATCTGCACCACAGGGGACAAATTAAATATTCCTGTTAAATTAAATTGGACTTTTAACCCCCTTGAATGCTGTGGAGGTTTGTAATGCAATGCAAAACAATTCATTGGAGACATCTCTAGCATTCAAGGGGTTAAAAAAAGATCTATTCAAGTACATGGGCATTTAGGAATATTTGGCTCCTAGAACAACACCAGTTTGCTTTTATAAATATGGGCCGATGCTTTTCCCAAATTTAAAAAAATTGTTTCAATGTGGTTTTGTTTTCCCAAATTCAGAAAGAAAGGAATTCTGGCAACTGGTAAAAACAAACGCTTCAGCATCTAAATCATTTTGACTTAGTGAGGGCTTCTTTACTTATTTGTGTGGGTTTTTTTTTGTTTTTTGGTTTGTTTTTTTGGCATTTAGTGAACTTGGATACTCAAGCCCTATAAAAGTTTGTAATCTATTTAAATCACAACTAGGCCACATTTACCAAATGACACTTGAGGTCCTCCACTAGCCTCATGTTGTCATTGGAGCCCCTGAATTATTAACTCCTTGGATACTGGAGACATTACTCAATCCTATATAATAATTCGCTAGGATGTTTGTCATGATGCAGTCATGCTCAGTAGAGACTGCCCGCGTTCGGGCAGTCTCTACAGTGCATGAGTGCATCGCGTGAGTGAGGCGACGCAAGACTGCATCGCATGTAGCAGTGAGGTAGAGGCCACTTAACCCTTTGAGTGCCGGAGGGGTACGCAAAGCACTGCAAAGCAATGCGTTGCATACCCTCTGGCACTCAAAGGATTAACATTACCCGGACCTTGGCCCGTGTACACGGGCTTTTACACTAGTTTTTATATATTTCAGCTCTCATTGATAAATGAGTAATATAAATCCAATGACATATACATGTATGCCAATAAGCAGTGGAATTTGAATATTTTTCCCTGAATTTAGTGTTTGCATTTTAGTAAATATATCATTTAGTCTTGTAAAGCACTACGTATACTATAGGAGTTATTTCTAAGTAAAATTACAGTTTAACACCTACATAAATATTGTGCATTCACCATGGCCCATGTTCATTGAGTAGTGCTGTAAGATCAGATGTTTTTATGACTGGAATAGTAAATATATGCCATGTTCATGTTTATAGTTTTATCAAGGAAGACATATTACCCAGAACTTCAGAGCAAATGACCTACAGCTGCCAAAACCTTATACAGTAAAATAGAGGGGGTTTTGAGCCTCGCGTGCAGATCAGCTTTGTTTTTCAGGAAATATCTGACTTCTCACAAGTATAATTTCTTACAAGAACAATTTTCAAGGGTTGTTTTTCTTCTATCATATTTATTTATGTACATTTTATGAGGTAAAAATATGTTCTAAACATATTTTAACCCCTTGCTGAGCCCAGGGGTTCCCAATGATTTGTGAATCAATGCATTGCACACCATATGGTCTATAAAGGGTAAACATATCCATTTAAAAGAGTTCAGATATGCCCGACATCTATATCGGTTTATTTTCTCAATGACTTATAGCTATATTGTATAGTCGTAAATGTAGTTATGGCTACTGGTGTTTATAGCTCACAAATAAGGGTGTGTTTGCTCCTCATTCCTTTTCATAAAATCCCAATGCACTGACGGCACCCACAAGAGAATTGAATTTTCACTTGCCAGCAGGTTCTATAACATTTCCTCTGTTATACTGTTACCTAGAGCAGTTCACAAAAGGGCTTGCAGTCTGTGAGAACCTGTAGACTGCCTCAAAAACACATCAGGGAAATGTGTCGGCAAGATACAGAACAACTGGTGAGCTTTTTAACCCTTTGAGATCCAGAGGAGTTCACAACGCATTGCTATGTAATGCGTTGTGTACCCCTCTGGCACTCAAAGGGTTAAAGAAGTCTTCAGGAACCAGTATTGATTACACGCTCCTTAGGACAGTCCACAGAAAGACAGCTTGAAAGTCCGCTCGATACATGCATTGGGAATGCTTGTGTCTGTAAAGCTAAATGTTTGCGTGGTATTTGTATAAATATTGAATAATTTCATAATAATGGTGAGGGTGAGAGAGACTTAAGGTGCCCATACAAAAAGTGATTTTGGTTGGATCAGAACAGTGATCTGATCGCTGAGCAATCAGATTGCATGTTGCTCTTGCCCACTCACATGTAGACAATATCCAGATAATCTGCAGTCGGGTTGCCTATTTATTTATTTATTTTGTGTGTGTTGTGTGATCAGGTCTAAACAACTAACATCAGACCCACATTCAAGATTGTTTTGCTTTGTTCTATTGAGGACACACACACACACACACACACACACACACACACACACACACACACAACACACTCACATACACACAACACACACAAAATAGCTAGACAGTCAACATTTTCAAGCAGGGCCGACTGACCCTAATCTCCAATTTAGTCAGCCGGATGCACAGTATAACTGGCCAACTTGGTCAATTTTAACCAAATTGGTCGAAAACCGCTGACAGACTCTCACTGTATATTAGCCCCTTTAGTCTCCAACATTAACACCACTATACTATAGTATTTTGTGAGGATTTTTTATCCTTTGAGTTTCCTTATTGGAGAGACTGTATATTTCTCTTGTCCATGAATTCTCTTAGTTTATTAAAACATTTCTTCTCTAAGAATGTCTGTAGTGAAACATTGTGGTGAGACACTCAGATTAGTGTGGTGAAAACCTCAGATAACCAAGGGAAGGAACAATTTCTCCTCTTCACCCATAAGAAAGTGAACTAGACTCAGTCATATTAACTTTAACATAAACACCTTTATATTAAAAATAATTGAACATCTGTTGTTCTTAGTTTATTAGAAAAAAGTGTATCATGCTCCTCAAGGATTCCTAAATCCAGATATGATGATTTGTATGCAGATTAGGTAACCAGCCAATGGTGGGGTTATGGGAGATGGGAATGCATGTCCATGGGTGGTACTAGTGGTAACTGTTTAGAGTTCACAGTTGTGCGGCACCTCAGCCTTGCTGGACATACCCATTGTGTTGAGTTATAGGCATAGCTTGCATAATTCCAGTGCCACTGCAACACATACCTGCTGCCTTGTTATATGCTGAGTAGTTTATTAGTTTATAGTGTTATAATGTCCAATTTATATACAAGTTGGCCAGCTACTTCATAAGTTAGAATACCTGATTTATGCAGAATTTTTTATTGTTTGTTATAACTATATTTACATGGTATGCAATGGTAAATGGGATTGGGCTTGGGGTTATGGGAGGAGGGGAATACATGGCCATGGATGGTGCCAGGGAGTTTAAGTGCTTAGGTTTCCTTGCCAAGGACTGCCTGAAATGTTAATTTAGTCCTAACTGTACTATGATTGTAAAAAAAGAAAAATCTGTTTAGAATTATTTAGGGCAGTGCTGTTCAATAACTGTGGTTGTCTAGGCCTTTTTAAATAACTTGTGAGAGGTCTGCACTCTATATGAATCATATGGGAGCAGGGGCTGACTAATAACCATTTGCAGGTGGAGAGCTGGTCAGCCGTTAAACAGCACAACTTGTTAGAGTCTATTGTCTGTCACAAAATATTCTGGAGCTATGGCCAGCCAGCCTGTCTGTGTAAAACATCTGTGCACTTTGGACTTAGCTTTAGATGTAAAGATACATGTTGTTTTTCCAAATTTGAGGCATATATTATCAGTATGTGGATAGTATCAGTGTACTTGATGTATTTAGGGCCATAAAAAAGCAACAAGTTTACCTGTGTAAACAGGTAAAGGAAAGAGCACTGAAGTCTAAATAAGAGTATAAAGACTCCTGTCTAATAAATATAAAAAGGGAAAATTCCCTCTAGCAATATAGTAAACAATATAAAACAATATAAAAAAACCACAATATACAAATGTATAATGCATACAATAATAATATCTATATAACAAGGACCTAAATAATACACGGCTAGATTTTTGTCACTTTGCAATGTAGAGAAAATGCCAGCGTCCTGGCCTTACAACTGTATCAGTCCACTCCCGCCTATAATATTGAATACTGCTGTTATATGGGTTCCGGAGGTGTTAGATGAAACATGCGGGCAGATATATACTTGGTGGCCGCCTAAGCGGTAAGCTTCTATGTAATAATCTCCTGTCTATTATAAAGGTGTTGTCCAATACTCCGATTTATCCTTCTCCATAGCGGGCAGGAATCGCAGCCTCCCGGTGTCTTCTGAACTCCAAAGCAGTAGTGAAATGGAAACAGTGTATCTTGAAGCGGGCAGTGTGATCAAATATCAGCGGTTTCTGGATTCTTTCCAGTTTACCTTGAAGAAGTGTCATATGTACACAAAACTAGTCGGTTATTATCTGGATTAACGTTATATTGCGGTCTACTTTATTTTATTGAATTGATTCTACTTCGGCCAACCACTTAAGAGACTTTTGTGGAGTTCTTTCTTTACCGCTGGTATTTGATCACACTGACCGCTACACTGTTTCCATTTCGCTGCTGCTTTGGAGTTCAGAAGACGCTGGGAGGCTACGATCCCTGCCCGCTATGGAGAAGGATAAATCCGAGTATTGGACAACACCTTTATAATAGACAGGAGATTAGGCGGCCATCAAGTAAATATCTGCCCTCATATTTCATCTAACACCCCTGGAACCCATATAACAGCAGTATTCAATATTATAGACGGGAGTGGACTGATACAGTTGTAAGGCCAGGACGCTGGCATTTTCTCTACATTGCCAAGTGACTATACATCTAGCCATTTTTACGTTATTTCCATACTGGCAGCGTATATCACTACATGTGTATTATTTAGGTCCTTGTTATATAGATATTATTATTGTATGCATTATACATTTGTATATTGTGTTTTTATATTGTTTACTATATTGCTAGAGGGAATTTTCCCTTTTTATATTTATTAGACAGGAGTGTTTAACCCCTTAAGGACCATTGACGTGGCAGGACCGTCACGCTGGTCCGGCACTTACGGACCAGTGACGGTCCTGGCATGTCACGTACTTTTACTCACTGCGCTCCTGTAGGAGCGCGGTGAGTAATACCGGGGACTGAAGTTGATCGCTCCAAGACTGGAGCGATCTCTTTCAGTCCCTTTGTTCGGAGTGCCGCCCCATGTGATCAGTCACGTGGGACGTCACGTCAAAGTTTTCTATGTGGTCCTTAAGTGACAGCACACCCCGGGACCGCTGGTCCTTAAGGGGGTTAATGAACATTATTTGTATACTCTTATTTAGACTTCAGTGCTTCCCTTTACCTGTTTACATGGGTAAACGTGTTGCTTTTTTCTGGTAGAGAGATCAGTGAGTTGCATGCACTCACAAATAGGGGAATGGTAGCACTTTAGTCTGGTTTATAATAGGCCTCATTTTTGGCTCTCCTTTTCCTCTTAATACTTCTGGAGGAGTCTGTGTTGAGACATTGGCGCAGTCCACACTTTGTTTTTTCTTTTTAGTATTTAGGGCCATATTC